>JAFMSR010000004.1:22558117-22966671 GCA_022818135.1 Saxidomus purpurata | reverse complement strand
ATGAAAACAATTTTTGAAAAGAAATTTTATTAACTTCATTATTGTATAAGTATATATCAATAGTTTGACACGCATTGAAGTATCAAAACGGTGTCATGCCTTCAACTTGTACTAGATGTTTTATTTTCTCATGGTGATGTTTGGCCCACATTTGAACATTTTATGGTCAAATTTTTATTCATTCTGAAAATTGGTATTGTACCATCAATATTTTATTGTTGAAGTAAGCGTGTTATGTGTCATTGTTGTAGACATACAAATATAAAAGTCCACTTCAACTAAGCATTTTGTTTGTAGGGCATTTGAGGAGAAATCAAATTAAGGAATTCTACACCTAGCAATTGTGACTGTGAAGTTAATGTTCGATGCAAGAAAAATATAACAATTTATCATGTAAAGTAGAAAGTTTACATTCTGATATGGTGAAATAAAAAATAGTGAAAAATGCTTTGAAGAGTATCAGGGTACAGACTGGTACCGATTTTTTCAATTACAACAAATGAGGAAATAACAGACTGGTTATCTGTATCACTGATATACAAATATTTACACATTTTTTCTGATTACTTGGTTAAATAGTGGCAAACTTTTGAAATTTTGCTATTGACTATGCCCTTTATAGTACTGATAATATTTTCTTGAAAGTTGGTATACCGCTGATCATATGGTTGGAAATCACTGACTCTCAATAAAGTGACTCTGTTTTATTGTGAATTGTTATTGTAATTGAGGGATGTATTGAATCAACACAAGAGGATTAAACATTTTACAAAAAAAATCAGATTGAATTTGTGTCAAGGCATTTGAAGACTACAGATTTAAGAAGTTAGTCTTCAAAAATATAACAGATGTATACACAAAATGTGCTTGTGAAAATGTTGAATGTATAGTTACAGAATGTACTACAAATTTGATACAGTGATTTACATTATGATAACTTGTTTGTGTTTCAGATCGAGGAACTTCAAACAAAGATGAAAGAAATAGATGATGAAAGAAAGAAGGACAAAGAACAGTTTGAAAAAGAAAAAGAAGGTTTTGTTAGTCCAGGTGAGTTGCTGTTCCAAAAACCGAGACTGTTGAAAGACAAAATGTATCAAGAAGAAGTTGTTGTCAGATTTAAGAGAGTAACAGTTGAAATATTGAAGAAATATCTAAGAAGCATTAAGGAAATACTGTGAAATATTTTCATTTGAAAAACAGATGCACCATACTTATCAGTTTTATAACAACTTTTCTAGATGCAAGAGATATTTCTCTGTCAAAGGATTATTTCTTTGTTATTATAATCTCACATCCAAAATATGCAGGGGCAATGTTTGAATTTTACTCATACAGCCGTCCATCTGGAGACCAAAAAATAGTCCATTCTTTTTCTCGGCAACCACTGATCGGAATTCAGTGAAACTTCGCGGGAGTGATAAGTACCAGTTAAGCTTAATAATTATGCATATTGTCAACATATTACACACAGATATTTTTTCATTGTGTAATGGCATACATTCATATAGTGTACATAGTGATGTTGATTTGTCCATGCTATTTCTCAGCAACCACTGGATAAATATTAATGAAACTTCACAGGAGTAAATAGTACCAAGCTTAGCTGTGCTAATATGTTGTGTGGTGACTTGTAACATATTCTACAACATGTAACCACAACTGAGCGACCAGCACCCTTATTCCTTTACTGTATCAAAGCGGTCAGTGGTAGATTATCTGTGTCAAGACAGTATTGACTCTCCACAACCAACTACTCTATATTACTGTTTAAGTCTATCTCAGCCATAAGTCGATCTGAGCCATAAGTTGATCTCGGCCATGAGTCAAGGGTGTAGTTTATGGCCGAGAATTTATGGTATTAATTCTTACTACATTGTACTTTAATTACATTTTATGTATTTAGAGATATACAACACTTTCCTAAGATCCCTAGTATCCCCTGTTAATATACAAGGTAAGTTTAGGGACCATAGAGGAATATCTAAAGATTTCTCTCGGTAGCATTATGCTTATTGGTTGATGAATTTTCTTACCATTATTGTAAGATTTTACGGTTTCTATGGGTATTTTTTTTACTATTTGGGAATCTTTAATTCCCTGAAATACATGATACCTCTTTCTAAACAAACTGCAAGGCCAAAGTCAGTAGGAAAAGTTTAAGTTAGGAGCTGCTGCTTTTAATACCCCCATCTTAACAAGAGGTATTTTGGAACAACCTGCAGCGGAGGGATGAAACTTCGCAAAACTGGCTGTAAATGTTTATTGGCATAATATCTTGATTAAGTTCAATAACCAGACAAATCGCCGTGGTCACTTTGGAGTTATTGCCCTTTAAATTGCCAAACAAGACTAAATTTAAAGTTGTGCGGTCTCTAACTACCACAACTCTCATCAAAACTATGTGAAACTTGCTATAAATGTTAATTGGCATAATATCTCTGCCAAGTTTGATAACCAGTCAAACCGCCTTAGTCACTCCATAGTTATTGCCCATTAATTTGACGAATTTAGAGTTGTTGAGTCTCTAACTTAAACAATTTCTGACCAATCTTCACTCAACTTGCTGTGAATGTTTATTGGTCCGTTGTCACATCCGAGTTTGATTATTGTTAAACCATCCAAATTGCCACAATCTTTTCGGTGTTTTTGCCCTTTAATTTGCAAAAATTGGAACAATTAAGAATTGTCTGCTAACGGGCATATTTTTTGACAGTTTGGCACTCTTGTTAGAATATTGTTTCAATGAAATATTTTCAGTTTCTGATTTTCTGATATTTTTTTTATTATCTCCCTTTAAAGCAGAAGAGGGAGAGGGGGATGCATTGTCTCCCTTGATGAAAGGCCTGGTTTCTCCAAGATGTAAGTTTGGTATAAGGAACATCTAGTAGATTGAGTTCAGTTGATGTCTTTAAGTTCTTCACTAGTTAGCTTTGTTTTTGCATTAAGTGACAGCAGCTTTTTGTTTCATGTTTTAGTTGAGTATGTTCCTCTTATCACAATGCTGCACGATTCTCTGCCAGATGACTTGATATGAAGATACACATTTTGAAATTAATAATACATCATAAATTTTACAAAGATATTGTTGCTGCTTTTGTAGAATTTTAGAAATACAGAGATTGTTTAGTCTTGCAGGAATCCAAAATTGTTTACGTGGTGTTTTCAGTGCCGATATTATAATTGGTTAAGTTCAATGTTACTCTACTTATACAGTCGAATTAAGTCCTTAAAGAATTATTACATTACTTACTGCTCATTAATTGGAGGGGTGTGCTAAATGGATACAGCAGTTGGAAGATATAGTCCGATGTATCAACAAACGGCAGACTATTTCTCTGCTAACTAATGCTTTTGAATAAGAATATGAAAATTTTTGCTTAGAAATGAAACTTATTATGTTTAGCTTATAGAAGTGTCACTTGCTATTTAGTGAGAGGTCTTGCTTTAAGTCTGAGTTTCTAGTCACTAAAATTTTGGTAGAAGGAAAATGTGGAGAAGAAAACTGTGGTGTGAATATAACACTGTAAGAATACACTGTATTCAATGTCTATGCACTAATGAATACTTTCTGTTTGTATTAGTTTGTATCTTCTTCACTGGGTATTTAGTTCTTTCACATTAAACACACTTACTAGTCAGGGGTAAGATGGATAGGGGTAACTTTGTTAAAGTGAGGTGAAAAATATGACATCAGCTTCAAATTTATTTGTGTGGGTCTTGATTGGTCATGGTTAGGGCCTTTGCCTCTGGTATGGTAGGTATGCGTTTTGAACCCAAGCATCAGTACAAACTGTCTGTGCACATAGAAACCAAGTCCTCAATGTCTCAGTGCATCAAGCTGCAAATTGGTAACTGCCAGAAATACTCACTGTGTTCAAGAGCGTTCCAGTAAGCTAAGGAAGCTGAAATAAAGTTTGATACACTTAAGGTATTTGGTTTGCCTGTCTGATGCAAAATAATTATTTTCAGTACAACAGTTACCGTTAAAGTCATATTTGAGGCCCCTTACCCCTAAAGAAAGTCCTGGTGAATATAGTGAAATATATCATTTTGTTACACATTGTGTGTCTTGGAGTCACTCACAGTCATGGTACAGGACAGTCGTAGTGTAATTTGAATAAAATCAATAAAAAATAACATTCTTTTGTTTCAGTTGAAAAGTGAAATACAATATAGATACTTAATATTGAACTTAGAATACCATGTATTTTGATATGCATTAAATGTAAGTGAAATTTGAACTGATTTAAAAGCCTGAATCAACAGTTCTAGTGTAAACTTACAGGATTTTCTCACTCAGACCTTTTATTCAGTAAGTGAATTTTATTGCATGTTCCACATTTGCTAATTTTTCAATAGAGAATTGTACAATTAAATGACCTTAATGTTAACCTTTAGTGTGATGTCCTTTATGCATGAGATATAACATGTACAACAGTTGCTCAAGTCTTGAAGTGTTTATAAATTGTTAAGGCAGATCTCTGTATCTTACCATCTTTCTGCTATTTTGATAGATCCCAGAGCATCACCACGGCAACGACCTCCAAGCCCTGCAAGGTCACCAAACGATGTTGCTCTGCGACAGATTATTGCTGAAAAGACAAAACTTGAAGGGGAAATTCTTGGTTTCAAGTCCAAGATAAAAACCTTGGAAAGTGAAATAACAACACTGAAAGAAAAGGTACAACTTTCTGGTCTCATTTAAATAGTATTCTTTTAACATTTATTTGTTTAGATACTAAGTCTTGGCTTGACATGCTTATAATAGCTTATGAAACAATTACAAGTTGTTGGTCCTGTATAGTATTTACTGCATTTGTCGTCTTGTTCAAATATGTATTTACATTATCCTTTTTACTGTCATAAATTATATTGTTTTTATTTGGCCAAAATGGCAAAAATTGTGGCTGTTATTGGGCCAGTATGAAAGATTATTGGTTCATTATAAATGTTTAGAAAGGTTGATTGGTTATGTTACATCAGGTGATTGCAATGGAGAAGGATAGTGAAGAATCACAGCTCAAGTTGTCACAGTTACAGATGAAGAACAAGAGTCTGAAGGCGGAGCTTGAGGAGACGGAACAACAGCTTGATGAGACAGAGGTCTGTAGTCTATACTATACTTCCTGTTATCTTCAGATATTTTTTGAGAAATTATATCAGTCTTAGCTTTATGCTCAGACATTTTTTTAGCTTCATTGAATTATAGACACTTAATTTAGATAGTAAACAAAATGAGACTTTTCCATTGTGTGGAGATAGAGCATTCTACGAGTATGCCTTTATTGTATGAACTAGGTTCTTATTTGATTTTTTCTGAAGAAAATTCAATGATCTCAGTGAGTTACCACAGCTATTTGTTTGTGATTTGTGCAAATAGATGATACTTTAGGATAACATATTCATTTAAGGAGAGATTGCAGTTTTTTGTACAACATAGGAAAAAGGACCATCAAACAAAGTACTTGGAAATCAGCTTTTATGCATATTTTGAACAAATAATATCTAAATATAAACATGTGAAAAAAATCAGCTTCCTGTGCCTAGTAAATACAAAAGAAATAAAAAACTAATGAATGACGTTATGTTACAATCTATAATCTGACATGAACACTCACTTCAGTTTATATTGGTATTTATATTGTAAATATCTCCTAATACCAACATATATGTTTAATGGCAAAATTCTATACCTTTTTCATATATGTCATATTTGGGAATATTTTAACGCAATCTTTCTGATATGCACCAAGGTTAAGTTTGTTAGACAAGAACCATTTTCTCATGGATATCTCTACTTCTAGTTTAAAGTGAATGAAATAAATATTATATTACAGTGTAGTTGAAAAAAGCAAGACAAATCATTGAATGATTAAATAAAAATAATGAAAATACTACAGAGCTGGCTAATCTAAGCAGCAGCTGGGTCCAGGTACCTAGCCACATCCTAACTTGATCATTATTCATTGGATTGACCTTGAGATGAAGGTGTTAGTTTGGGAAGCATTCGTCATTTCCAGCTATATCATTGTTAATATGTGACTTCATGTTATTTCTCTTTGTTATTCTCATAAAACAAAGATGTTTGATAATATTTTAAGCCCTCAGTAGACAAGATATAAAAGTACCTCTGTGTTGATATATTAGGTCCGTAATGTATCTCTCTACCATCAAGGCTTCGTTATTCCGTCATTGTTTAACATGTGAGACAATGCAGCATTTTAAGTTTCAAATGTATTTGTTTAGTAACATTGAGAATTCAGACTTTTGTGTTATGTTTATGTACTAGTTTCATGCTCAATGTGCTATAGTATACGCATTTCATCTGCATATTTTTGTTTCTCTTACTGCTGATTGGTAGATTAAGGTAAGCCTTCCAGCCAATTAAAAATTGGATCTGTCAGAATAACCAATACATTTAAAGTGTACTTAAAAATAACCAACCAATCAAATTCTTGTATATAGTCTTCTGCTGCTGTTACATAATGCATGTGTCTAATATTGTAACATTATACCATAATTATTATGCTATATAGTTAGTATAGAATCTGAAAGTATTTTCTCTTCTAGTTTCCTTAGCATCTCTCTTTGTGGTAATATCTTGTTAATTTAAAGATTGATGTAAGTGTGTAATACAGGTATTCAGGATTTACAAGAATCAAAAATGAAGAAAACAAACTTTTGAGATAGGTCTAATGACATTACACAATGCATGTTTCAAGGGGCAACATCTGCCTCACTGCACATATACTTTCTTCATTCTTGAAAGTTGTGAATTAAGAAATACTGTCTTAACACAAGGAACAGTTTGATATTAAACTTGATATAGGAAAAAAATCTGCATTATTATATAAGGCAGTGTGCATGTCTGTTGTTGCAAACAGTAACTGGCATGTTTGTAGAGACCATCAAAATCCACAAATATTCAAACCACAAAATTGTTCCATCAAAATTTCACAAGATGTTAAGCTATTTTTTTTTAATGACAGGCTGGTACTGGCCATTTTGTCACACGTAATTGCTAAATGTTAAGTCTTTTTGAAATGAATATCTGTAGTTGCCAGTACGGTATGAAAATCTCTTTCAGATTCTAAGTGTCTAGTATATTAATGATATGCTTGTACAGTTTTTGTAATGTCTTAATTTGCTTGATGTGCCATGCATGTTCCATGCAGCTTTATAATGTCATTTGTTGACTAATACTCATCAAAGTATTCACTTCTTGTTTCTGCTGTTATGTGAGTTTGTACTGCCAGGTTTATCATACATACAGGAAACGTACATAATGTGCCTGCTACTGTTTATTATATATAAATATATCATTAATTTGAATTATAATCGTCTTGAAATAGAATCTGATATTTATTGTCTCAATCAAATGTTCTAGTTTTGGACTCTCAGTTTTTGTATATTTGACTGTTATTGTACCCTTCATGCTTTGACAATGAATGTTATTGTTCTTATGAACATGTCACAGTCAATGTCACCACCACCCACCCAGGTAAATAAGGTGAGACAGGTACCTTGTATATTATAGTTCAAGACATGTTTTATTTTCACTCTTTTATAACATAAATACTTCATTTCTATATCAAACATTTCTACTTTATGTAGAATTTTAGATAGCTTGTAAATGTTTACACTTTCTAGACTTAGCTAGTAGCTTAAAGAGAACCAAACTTTGTACTGAGAATACCTACAGTAAATAATTATGATGAAAGTTGAACTCTTAAGGTCCCATAGTTTCTTATGGGCAAATACTGGAGTCAATAAAAGTAAAAACAAATCATTTTAGGCCAGTTTTATCCATTTTCTTTTTATGTCTGTATTAATTGAAAAAAAAATCTTGTTTTGCTTTTGATGCATTCAAATTTTGGATATTCATGTGGTGAGTATAGCAGTATCTCTTTTAAATGTGTTAACTTAGGAAATACATATAACAGTAGTATATGTAGAAATCAGTTGCAATATATGAGATTTCTTTCTTCAATATGCATGTATTTTAAACTTATGATAAATATTAGGTTGCAAACACTAAGGATTTGATTTATGAAACAAATACATCAATCAAATTATTATCATTTACTTTCTGTTGTTATTTATAAAATGTTGTGTTTGTTACAGTCACAGATGGAAGAACTTAATAGAGAGAAGAGTGAACTACAAAACACATTGGATACCATGACCTCAGAGTTCAGTACATTAAAAACAGAAAGTGCCAAATACAGTGAATCACAGGGAGTAATTAATAAACTCAATTTTGATAACAAGGAATTATCAGCCCAAGTTGAATCACTGAAATATGAAATGGACAAAGTTATTGCAGAAAAAGATGAAATTGCCAATGAAAAATTAGAACTCAGTAAGGCAGAGATACAGCTGACCAACGAAAATCAGGAATTGAAAAGTCAACTGAATAACATTAAATCAGCAAAAGAAGAGTTTTCGGGTCAGAAGAATGAATTATTAGAAACACAGACTTTGTTAGATTCCAAGACTGTGGAGTTTGAGCAGTTATTTAATGACAGTGAAAAGTTAAGTAAAGAAAATAAAGAACTGTTGAACAGACTGGAGGTTTTAGAAAGTGAATTGAATGACACAAAGAAGGAGTCACAAGGCATAGCTAAACAGGAGGTGAGTTACAATACATCCTTTTATATATATCAGAATGTCATGTATGAATGTCATGTATGAATGTCATGTATGAAGGTTATGTTAAAATGCTAGGAGGTATGTACAAAAAAATTACTTGCTCATAAGGTAATAACACTTTTAGAATGCTGTGAGATTTTCCACAGTAATTGCAAATTTATGTTCTCAATTGACTTGTATCAGTAGAAGTTTTTGTAAACAACAAAATTAATAAACACTGATAGTGTTATAGAGCTAGCATTTAGCCTCAGTTCATTGAGATGATGGTAGGTGACCTCCTGTACCAGGTAAAGGCCCCTGTACAAGCCAAGCATATAGTGTAAAGCTGTCAATATGACTATAAACTCACAAGAACATACTATAAGGTGTGTCTTACATGAGACTATGTTTGTAGATTATTGCCACCCATATGAGAGACCAGAATGCCAAGTTGTCAAAGGAAGTGGAGGATCTCCAGGCTAAACTGAAATCAAAGGTAATATTCAACACTAGCCACTGTTTTACTGTGGTGTGAACATCTGAAATGATTGCATTGAATATTGGTATGTCTTTCATATAAAAGAGATAGTAAGTACCAGGATAAGATGTGTTTAAGATGTCATATTTCATCATATCTCATGGTAAACTAATGCAGACTTAGCTTTGCATGATTGTTTTGCATGAAGCTAATTCTAAGAATGTTAATTCAACTGATTTTCTTTTATAACCTATTTTTAATTTTAACATACGACGTAAATAGTTATAAATAAAAGATATATATATCAGTATACAGCTTTCCTAATTCCTCCACTTTATTGATTCAAGATCTTTGAACTTTATTTCTAGGAATATCTGAGAAGTTTTACTTTATCTAACAAAAGCTTTTGTCAGTAATAATAAAAATTATAATTTAAGAAATGTTACATGTAAAATAGTATACTGTGCATAGATACTATATTTAGATAGATGTTTGCAGTAGAGGTTTTGATTGGAATTTTGCCTTTACATTTTACAGCAAGAAGATCTGGAGGATTCTGAGACAAGGTAAACATGCACAAATACTGCTATTTATTCTGGACTTGAATTTGCTTTGGTGTTGGTTTAGTAAAATTCAAATTTCTGTATCAGCTGAAATTAGATGTATCTTCTCTGTCCTAAGAAGCATAAGAAACTTATAAAAAGCAGATTTAAGAAACAAAAAACTTGTAAGAAGCAGATGTAAGAAACATAAGGAACTTGTAAGAAGCAGAAGCTTGTAAGAAGCAGAAGAATCTTGTAACAGGCATTGCAATTAAAAGACTGTCCGACTACCAACCTGTTGTAATTTGGAAATGAAACTTAAATAAGACTTAAGAACTCATCAGTTTATATTTTATGTTATAGATAAACTTTAGAGGTGAAAAGCAAAACAAAGGTTGCAAGCCTAGTAAAAATTTTTTACAAGCTTGGCTTTATATATTCTATTGGTTATTAAAAAAGAATATAGAAATAAGGTCTGTTTTAACATTAGTTACAATCATGTAACCATTTCTTTACAGGCATAAAAAGGAAATTGAAGACCTGAAAGCCAAGTTACAGTTGACATTAAATGAACTGAGTAAAGCTAAATCAGTAGTTGAGCAAGAACGTAGTGAGACCTCTGAGCTGACTTCACGGGTGCTTGAACTGGAGCAGCAACTTGATGAAGTGTCTCGTACTTCTGACTCAAAAGCTAGTTCTTTATCAGAAATGGAAGTTAAAGTAAAGGAACTAGAAAACCTTTTATCGGAGAAACAGGTTGCTGAGGAAGATTTAGTGCAGCAAAGAAAACATACAGAAAGACTACAAAGTGAGATAGATGAACTTGAAGCAGTGAAAATTGAGCTTGAAGATTCTCATGATTTGCTGGATCAAGAAAAACAGACACGTTCACAGCTGGAGCGGAAGTTTCAGGACCTGGAGCAACAGTTTGAAGACCAGAGAGTAGACCATGAAAATATACAACAAACATTGACAGCAAAGGTACAGCTAGATTCAATTGTAGCAGTCTGTTTCATTTGCATTGTGCAGAAGGCTTAGATTTTACTATGTTAATTCATTTTTGCAATATTCAGAACCGTCAGTTTCATTTTTTTGCCTATTTACAGGTAGAAAAGAGTGGGGGGAAATATATCATAGCACTATATAGCATGCATTTATATGTGGTAAATGTAAGGGTTTTGTTGATGTGTGATAAAACAGTGATTATTAGTTGAATTCACTTCAGCGGCTCAAATAGACATAGTAGTTTTGCTTAAGGTAAATTCATTGAATCTGAGACTTCAGCAGTATTTCTGACTTCTTTTCTAGTATCTTTGTTTTACACCTCTGTTCAGATCTTTTCTGTCAGAATTGAGTAAGAACAGAAAAACTCTCCCCAAAGGCACTCTGAGTCATATTTTTGGAAATACAAATAATTACAAAGTACTTACAAAGAAAGTTCTTACCAAAACATTCTGATATGTTTTAACCTTAACGCAATAAAATAGACCATATGTGTAAAGGCATTCTTATGTAGCATCAACAATTCATTAGCTTGAAAATGAGAAAACAATGTCGTTTTTTTATTGAATTATGACATCTGTTTTGCCGAGTTTCCATCTACAAATCTTGAAAAACATCATAGGGTACATTTTGTTACAGTGCAGTTCAATCTGTTATCTTATTATTGTAAAAAAAGTTGTACAACTTGTAAATTTGATAGGAAGGTAATTTGCTCTGGCATATAGCAGGAAATTTGACAGCCATTGTCATTTAGACCTTTGTCACACAGGAATCCAGTAAAACCTTGTCTTCTAATGTTGGTAACTGTCCTGAGAAACTGATCTTGTCTACAGACCTAGATTTTCTTATATAGTATAACTGAATAACAAAATGCACTGGTTATTTTCACATTGTAAAGGTGAAGACATTGGAGAATCGTGTACATGCACTTCAAGATGACTTATTTTCGGCACAAGATGAGCTACAGGCAGCCCAGGAAAACTATGAAAAGGTAAAACACTATGTTTTTGTCTAAAACCTGATTGTTACAGTGGTTGTTTGGAACAGAGCTGCTGATGCTAGTCCTTTCATTTTAAATAAAAAAATCCTTTCATTACAAATGCCCTAGCTGTATCATTGAATATTTGACATTTCAGTGCTAGATGCTTGATTAGACATCCTGTGGTCTTTATTACAAATGGCCTACATAGATATTTCAGTGCTGGTCTTTCATAACAAATGTCCTAGCTGTATCATTGAATAGACATTCCAGTGCTGGTCCTTTATAATACAAATGCTCCCCCTCCGAGAAAAATTTATGGATTGATATTCAGTGCTGGTCTTTCATAACAAATGTCCTAGCTGTATCATTAAATAGACATTTCAATGCTGGTCCGTTCATTCAAACATCTAAGCCATATTATTGAATAGATCCTTCATTACAAACAGCCATATTATTGAATAGATATTTAAGTGCTGGTCCTTATTTGCAAACAGCCTAGCCATATTTTTTTAATATTTCAGTACTGGTCCTTTCACTACAAATGTCCTAGCTGTATTAGTAAATTAACATTTCAGTGCTGGTTAAAAATTTAATAAAATCCCTGACTTAAGAATTTAAAAGCCATTGTGTATGTTGAATTTAGAACTTACTTTAATCTGTTGGCGTTCATTCTGTCAGGGCTGTAGTTTTATGCCAAGATGCTGTCACTACTTAAATGGTCTGTCTGAAGCCTTAATTATTGGAACAATAATTAAGTTTGGATATCAAAGTCATAACTACTGGTATTTTTATCATTGGACTTTAACATTGATATGTATTAAATTTTCAGCATAATCAGACTTATCATAAAGATGGGGATAAATTTGACCCCAACAAGGTCAGTTTCAGTGTAGGTCAAGGTTATAGATTGATCTGCATGGTGTTGGTTTATGAATCTTTTAACATAGATAGGTGATAACATAGTGAAACACTTGCTGTTAGGTTTAACAGACAAGACAACTATTTTTACATTTAATACTTTAATTGAGCAGCTTATAAAGATTGAACAGTGTTTTGTCTGGTGATCCTAGATGACTGAGGCATTTGATTTTGTCAAGGGTTGATCAGTGTGGTTGTTATAATTAAGGTGATCTGTTTAGTAGAAAAAACATTGGTGTGAACAGGGAAAGATCAGGATGGTCAAAGAGTGAGCAGTGTGGTCATTAAGTAAAAATCCATACAGTTTAAAATCTCTTTCTCAGTTACACTGTGAAAGGAAATTAGTTTTTGTTTATGATTTTGATTCTGTTCTGTTAACATAGATTATTACATGGTTGCATGGTTAACACAATAACAGTAGACAGTCCTAGTAGAGGATAACTGGATTACTTTACTATTTGAGTTTATGTGTTTTTTATTTATTCAAGCTTAAGATAGACAATAACATAATAACTAAATATGACAACAGTGTTCTATAGGGACTGACAGATGGTTGAACTATATCTTTATTGAGAGTTACTGGTAAACCAGTCTAATACTTTTCTACATTTTGATGTGATCTTTAACAGGGTGTTACATTTTGCAGTGAAAGAAATCTTCTGTTGTTTTATTACACCCCCAGATATGAAATATAGTTGGGTTATATTGGAATCCTGCTTGTCAGTCCTTTGTCTGCTCATCCGTCAGACCATCTGTCTGTAGACAAACTTTTCCCCGGGCTATATATTGGCAACCAATGGTGGGAATTCAATGAAACCTCAAACCTTAAGTGTTAAGCACCAAGCTTAACTGTTGTGCATATCCTTGGCACGTTTCGCTCAGATGATTTTTCTTGGAGTGAATGCCCTTTGATGTTTTCATACTAGAGATATTATTCCAAGCTATTTCTCAACAACCACTGGTTGGAATTCAATTACTATTTCTCAGTAATTACTGACTGAAAATCAATGAAATTTTAAATGAGTGATATTAGCATATCATCAGCATGTTGTGCTTGAATATTTTTTTGGCTGAAATTTCTTAAAACTTTTTACATATTCTCCGAAAAGCAGCTGCTTGCAGCATCCATATGCATTGCTCTTATTCCTTTGGTTAGAGTAGAATAACTGTGTCAAGGCGGTATCTGGTGGTAATCTTTACCTAGTTTCTGTTGAATATAGAGAAAACATGTGAAAATCTTTTTTGACTATCATTGTCAAAAAATTAAAATCTAGTTTTCTGTTATGTACATTTTAATTTATATCTATCAACAAGAGAAACAACTTGGTCAACTCATTTTGACAAGTTTTAAAGCATCTACTGTGGTTGTAGCATTGTTGGTGACCGAAACTTACAAAATGGGTAGTTTGAAGAGTGATATAACTTTAAAGAAGAATATACAAGGTCATAGTAACAACTCATTCAAGTCCCATTTCTGTTTTTTGAACAAATTATTTTCTACAAAAATAAATTTTATAATGAAATTTTGCTATGATGTTGAGGGACCTTCCTTTAGGGGACAATCCATCATTTTCACCAATATATGCTGTTTAATATTGGCCACCCTTTGCTGAAATAAATACCCCTTGAACGGAACTGTTCATGCAATTCATTTGAATGTCTATTAATAATTTAAACTTTTTTCCATGGCAACAGTCACTAGAGGAATCTAAGGCAGCACAGATAGAACTGCATGAAAGATTGAGTCAGGAAGAACATAAAACAGTGCAAGCAGTAGCTAAACTAGAACAGGCTGACACTGTTACACAGAGATTGGAAACACAGAAAATACAGGTAAAACTAATCATATAGGGATAATTGTTGGTTTTGTTTAAAAAAAAGTTATAATTTCAAGGGGGCCCCAACCCGCAGTCCGTGATATTTTCACGAGTGGCGCAGCCCAGTGAAAATAACAACTTTGGTGGTGTCCAGAATGAAATTAACGTGATATGACACCGATACCAACAATTTTTCTGTTTATTTTATGGTTAAAACTCTACTTTTATTGAGTTTATTTCTCTACAAAATATCGAAAATCGCGGGAAACGCCATCAGAAACATAAGCGCAAATGGCGCCATTTAAACGACGCCATCGTCCCATGGTTTCCAGCATTGAGTACGCTCGGTATACTTTTTTGGCGTAAACCGGGTTAAAGATTGCAAAACGTGAAAAATAAAAATGGTAATCCACTGTTTCAAAACTGTGGATTATCACTTTTATTTCACTGAGAAAACTCTATAATTCACTGGAAAACATAAAATAAATGCTGGTTTTTGTGTACCAGTATTTATCACCACTACAACTATGAGTCTCTGGAACAATTGTTGTTTTAGTACTCGAGATTTCATCGTTTGATATGATAACTTTCACATATATTGGAATTCATTTAAAATACTTACATTTAAGGTCATGTGTTACATACAGAACTGTTGGATATAAACCCAATGCTTGTTGATTGGAACAATGGTATCGCATAAGAATCCATTTAAACTTACTTCCATGTACATTTATTTGTTATAGGTGAAGTACAGTATTTAAAATTAGAATCACATCTCTCGGCGCTTTCAAGGATTCAAATGTTAATTCTTCTGAAGTTGTTATGAATGACATGTACAATGTGATGCCTAAAACAATTATTGTATTGTAGAATTTAGAAAAGCAGATTGAATCTATGAAGGAGAGAGTAGTTGAAGCACAGAATAAACTAGATGCCATAACAAAAGAACGAGACTCTCTGAATAGAGAAGTTAAACTTCTACGTGAGTCAACAAAACAGTTTGGAAATAAATCTGAAGATAATGAAAACATGAAGCGTGATTTGGATGCCGTCAGACGGGAACTTGAGCATTTACGCACATCAGCACAATATGACGGTGAGGAACGACAGGAACACGTTGATAAAATCCGAACCCTAGAAGATCTTACACGCCAGCTTGAGCTTGATAACAGAGAACTGGCAAACAAGGTAAGCGGTTATAAAAACAAAGTTTTTTCTTATACAAGCCTGTTTACAGAGATTAAGAACTTTAATAAAGTGGGAAATAAGACATCGGTAATGGATGGTAGAGGAAATGGCAGTTGTGATACAGATATGATTAATTTTAACTTAAAAAAACAATGAAATCATCACTGTACCTGAAGCAGGCTCCAGCAAGGTCAGTGTACCAAGTGCATAAGACTGTGACATATCAGTAACAATGACCTCAGTCAAAGGCATGATGTCCTACAGTTGCAGTGAGTGTATCACATAACAAAGGTCATGTATGGAGTGTGAAGTTGAGCAAAATATTTCAATATCCAAATCATAGATTTGGTCAAACGTATCATAAAATTTCACTCTCAATAGAAGTTTGTGATTATCAAATAAATGAATAGCAATGAAATGTGCAATTGATGTTGTAGCTTCAGGAAACTCTAGTCAAATATGAACAGTCCGAGGAATCATTCAAGCGTGAAAAGAAAGACACACTAGATCGACATCAGCAGAACAGCTGGCAAGTTACACAGTTAGAATCAGACCTTCAGACAGCGAACAATCGAATAAAAGAACTCAGGGAAGAACTCTCCAAGAAACAGAATAATTTACTGAAATTAGAGTCAGATAAAGTTGGACAATCTGTAAGTGGAATCAGTTTGTTTTTCAGTTTCTTTATATGATTTTCATTACTGCAGAGTTAGCAATAATGAGGTCATTAAATTTAATGGAAGAATTGCAATCAGACATTGGGAAAAACTCAACATTTTTGTTTCAAGATTTGAGCAGTATTTATTAGTGTGCATTCATTGGCTGGAATTATTAATAAGATTCATAAGGCATACATTAAACTGTATTATGGAGAAGTTGTCTGTCTAGGTATACAATCTTACACAGTTTTTCACTTTTTTGGACGATTTACTTAGTTGGCTTCTAAATTAAACAAAGTCTAACTTTACCCTTACTTGATTTGAGTCAAGCAGGGAAAATATAAAAAAAAAAGTTTAAAAAAAAAGCTATGAATGATACAATAGTTAAAGAGATTTGAAGGAAGTAAACTGATATGTCCTGTCAGTGTTTTTTACCAAGATATTTAACACTTACTATCATCCTTTATGTATGACTGATGGTATATATAATTATATTTCAAATGTTAAGGCAAAGTCAGAAAGCAGTATTGCTCGTCTGGAAGCAGAACTCAATGAGCTGAAGACATACCATCGTAAAGAAGTGGACAGACTCAATGCCAAGTCTGAGCAGACAGGGAGAGAGGCAAAGGAGTTGAAGAACACACTCAGGGAAAAAGACCAGGTAATTAGGAAAATATTACTGACGATGATTCTTGAAATATGTTGATTGTAAGTCTGGAGCTATAATTATTATATGAACAAGAAAATATGTTGATATAGTGACCATAAGTCAAGACATATCTGGACCACAACTATGGAAATATGCTGGCAATAAATATCAAATTGCCATAAATCTGGAAAAGTCTGACCCCCCCACATCCCCCCCAGCATGGTGTGCTTAGGTATGTATGATATGAAACAGTTCATACTAGTGGCACAGTTGTGAAAGCATTCTTGGTAAACTTGTATAAAGCTGTATTGGAAAGCTCTCAACTTTTCTGTTCATATTTTTTTCAAAGTAAGTTTTTAGATGTAGATGACAGTGTGTAAGCAGGTAAATTGAACATCTGGAGTGACAGTCTTACAAAACTGGCACATGCTTTGCTGCAGGCTTTTGTAAAATTGGATTAGTTAACCTGACATTGTTTCTAGATTTTTTACTTTCTTCTGTTTTCCTACATCAAATGTAGTACATGACAAATGACTTTTGTCTTGCATACTTTTAACTAGAAGTCTTCGGATTTGATCTGAAGTTGAGCACTCAAATGAAATCTTGATCCTTTATCATTTGTAGGAGATACTCAGCAAGCAGCATGAACTGAAAAGAATAAAGGCCCAGGTAGAGAGGCTGGAAGCCCAGCTCCAGACAGAGATGAAAATACGTACTGACCTTGAGAACCGTAATACCTCCCTTGATCAGGAAATATCAAAGGTAAAATATCCATGAAAAGCTGCATGGTAAAATGTTTGTTGTCATGTATTTATTCAAGTTTACTGAGTTTATGGGCAGTGGTCTATGCTTGAATGGGTAAGATTGTTATTCAAGTTACCAGATAATGAGAAAGCAGTTTTTTTTTGGAAATGGATCTGAAATCTGGTGCCAAAAGCACATTTTGATATAAATATTAGAATAAAGCTTGATTGTTCAAAGAATACTGGATTCCTACCAGTTGTCGGGCGCTACCAGATCTTCGGGCGTTTTTATGTTTCGTACCGCACAGGCTTTATACCGTACTCAAGGTCCTAGATTACGCAACCGTGTCACTGGGACGATTGTTCTTTCGGTGTAAGTGACTAAATAGGTAACTCAAACTTCTCATATTTGTTAAATATCCCGCTTAAATAACTTCTCTATTGTGTTACTATTTATAACCTAAGCTGCCAGCAGTTGGGGTTTTCTGATTTTATTGCGCATGCGCTGAGATAAAAGCAGGGGTTTAGTTTGTAAAGGTACACTGAATATCGATATAGAAGAAAATGTAAACCAAACAATGGCAGATATATAATTATTTGAATAAAAATGTGTATATTCAAGAAATACAATTTTAACATAAATAGACCGTGTAACGGATGAGGCGTAATATAAAATCGATATGAGATAAGTAGTTTTAAATACGGTGGGTATGTTGTCATAATTGGTGGAGTGGTTATGATCATAGTTTGTCACCCACGCAGACAGGGTTCAAGACTCACAAGACGCTTAATTTTTTTATTGTGGCTTCCCCTTTTCTTCTTTTTTTAAGGATCAGCATGAGAAAGAAAAATCATTTCTGTTCATATTCCATCCTTCTGAACATGAACACTACAAATGTAAATAATGCAAGTTAAATGGTGTGTATCTTGAATGGAATATATTTATATTTATTGTTTTTTTCGTACATGTAATTAAAATAGTAAAACAAACACTAAACATCTTTGTTGGGAATAGTGCTTTGCACAAAGTTGAGTGCCCGATAATTGGTTGCCCGATGTGGCTTTAAAGAGAGAAATTGTACCCCTTTTCTGGTCTCATTTATAAACAAGCTGTGAAACTGACAAGTTTATAATGTCATCACAATACCTAAGTTTATCCTTGGAAAATTTTATGGGTTTACTGGTATTTGTTGCTACAATAAAATACAAAAATGTTCATTTTGCGCCCGAGAACTGGTAGGAATCCAGTAGAGCTATTCTGTTCACCCTGGCATGGGCTTTCACCTGGGTATTGGTGTCATAACTTAACTGGTTAAAGTTTAGAGTTCAAATAACTATCAGGTTAATATATCTGCAACCAAGGCATATTTTACATTGAGACTGTGTTGGCATATTCTCATTTGCAGGTTTGGAGCCAGGTGCGTACCCTGATGGAGAAGAATGCAAGCCTTGAAGCATCAAAGAGAAACCTCGAGGAAGACATTGAAAGGGTAAATATTATAGAATTGTGAACATTTTCCAAAATGCATCAGAATCATTTCCTTCAAAAGAGTGATTTGGTGGTAAAGTATTGAATGCATTTCTCAGTGAAACAGGTTATTGAAATTTCTACGATGCGACTACGTTCATTTTGAGTATGCAGTTGACCTGACTTTCATTAAATCTGTTAAAAACGTCAGTTAATTTAAAATGTATGTGATGTTGTCAGTGATATAATACCCTCAGCTGGAGAAACATTTCACACACATATATATAACATATAACAAAAACCAGAGATGTTTGGCTCAGACAGCAG
Organism: Saxidomus purpurata; assembly: GCA_022818135.1. Taxonomy (NCBI): domain Eukaryota; kingdom Metazoa; phylum Mollusca; class Bivalvia; order Venerida; family Veneridae; genus Saxidomus; species Saxidomus purpurata. The sequence goes on along the minus strand of JAFMSR010000004.1, from coordinate 22,947,264 downwards.
CAGCAGGCTTCAGATTTCTCCAGTCTCTTTAAAGGTAGCTGTATTACTGAAGCTTGGCAGCTTACCGTGTGAATAAAGTGTTACTTCTCAGTAAGTTCTAAGAATAAAGGTGTGTATAGAGCTATTCTCCAGGGGGGATTTTTACCTTTATTTTGCTTGTTACTTACAAATGACTTGACTTTCAGAAGTCTAGTACGGCACGTCAAGCAGAATCCACGTATGTTCAGTCAAAGGCTAGTCATGACACAACCATGAAGGCGTTACAGAGCCGTGCAGACGCCGCAGAAAGAAGGGTAAATCCTGCGTGCTTACCTCATAGCAAGCTTGCTAAATCATTCTATTTGCTGTACTCCTGTACACTAGTTGCTAGCAGAAGTCCTAAAACATTAGTTACCATAAACTTGGAAAATCAGGCAAATTCTTGCACAAAGTCCCAACCATCTATGCGTTGATAAAAAGAATAAGATCTGTATGTTCTATTTTTAGATCAGCCATACAATATTAGGTTTTCATAGAGTTTGTTGGTTAATGCCTGTGTCATACTGCCTGACTAGCTAACCAGGTATCACCAGTCATTTTGACTCTGTGGAAATTTATTAATGTTTCTATGGTTCACAAAAGTATTAAGTTACTGCCAGAAATCTGTCTGAAACAGCACAGGGGCCAAAAACAAACTACAGTCTTATATTAACAGTAAAATGGAATGATTTAACAAATAGATAATTTAAAATCATACTACAGTCTTATTTCTTCCTCCTGTGTTGTGCCCAAATTAACACAGAACATATTTTGAAAGTTACTGTAATCTATGATGTTGTGTAATAGTAACATATTTTATTTTACTACCAGTGTAGTGTATATGCAGATATGTCTAACTGGAAACCTGTATACTCATAGTCAATTTTACAGCCTTTATAATTATTCTCATATAGAAACTATGGTACATGTATACACCTGAAAACAAAATATAGCTGGAGATAGCTCTCCTGTCTCTGTGTTTTAAATAGGGGCCATGACCGTGCCCCAGTGCGGTAGTGTGATGATGAGCATTAAATACTGCTCTTTGGGTTGATATATTCTCACCATTGGAACATGGTTTGGGTAATACCTGCTGTAAGATTACTTTACCCCTTTTTATGGGATCATTAAATTTTATTGGACTATTCTAAAACCAGTGCAAGCTGTTCAACTCACCATGGCAACAACTTCACACTTTGGTTTAAAGTTTTGTCACACCTAATGTGGATATTTTGTTAAAACTTTACACAGCTCTTTGGGGTCAATGAACAAGGTCAAATCCAATAAGTCTTGCCTGAATTTTGGCACAATTTTTGCCTTTTTGACTTAGAAAATCATGCTTAAAGTTTTGCATGCAAATTGCCATCCTCAAAACTACTTCAGGTGCTGGATTAAAACTACACACAAATGTTTGAGATAGGCAAGAAAGCTCAAAGGAGAAGGTCCCATGTTTTGGAATTGTATTTTGAAAGATAATATGTTTTGATGGCAGAATTGCTCTCAATACTAATAGATCTGCTGCAATAGTTGGGCATGTTGTCTTACGGACATCTCTTGTTTTTAATTGCAGCAAAACAATTTATGTACCTCCCCCACCCCCTACAGCCCTTGTATAAGAGATCTCATAAATATTGTAACCCTTGTATAGCTACATAATCTTATGCCTGCTTGAAAATATTTGAGACATCTTAACACATACTGTGTATTTAAGCATCTGGTAATTTCTTTTCTTATATGTAATGTTCCCTTTTGTCTTTGTTTAAAGGCTTTTACAGTTAAACCTTTTCTAAATAAAGTAAGTAGATAGTTAGTGGTTCTTTCAAAAAGAGGGGTGCTCATAAAGTTGGTTTGACCATATTATTACAGAACACTTCAAAACAATTTAAACAAGGAGGCATTATTTTGTAACATGAGTTCTTTTAATAAATCACCTTTAAACATGAAAAAAATGGTGAAAATCTGTTTATAAAGTATCTAGAGTTACTAGCTCTTACAAATTAAGGGAGAGCACCCTTCAGTGCCTTTGCCTTTGCCTTTACTGTATCATTTCTACCATTCATATACATGCTTTGTAACTACATTATGCTTCTACTTTAAATGCCTTTTGTAGCTGAACTATTCAGGAAATAAGGAGGGCTATTGTGGTCACCCTAAATTGGCATCAGTGCCAATGTTGTACTTTCTGGTACGGTTTGCCATGCAAGCTACTATCATGGACATATGGGGTTGATCTGCAACTTAATTGATCAGGCAATAAGGTTAGATTGGACTAAAAAGTCTTAAGGAATATCAAGGTTATTTTTGCAAGCAAGTTACTATCATGCACATAACTCATTTGCCAAGATTTGAAACTTAACAAACTCTTAAATCACATCAGGCAATCAATGCAGATAACTCTTGACTGAATTTTTTTAGCAAATTATGAGCCTTGTTGAACTTAAGCTTATGGTATTCATTTGAAACTTCAATAAAATCTTCAGGGCTTTTAGAGAATAAAGTAAGGTTACCCTTGACTTATGTAACTTCAGAGTCTGACCCTTGTTGGCAAAAAGTTTTGCATGCCAGCTGCTAAAATGCACATATTTCATTATTCACTTACAGAATTGGTTGTAAATGTCAGTAAATTCTGTAGAGATATTAGAAAATCAAGATAAATTAGTGACTATGACTATTGACTGAAATTAAATATTATTATGTCCATTGATTTATTAATTTTGGTTAAAGTTTTAGTTATAGATTTGTGACCTCAGATGTAGCGACCCTGTTCTTGTGCAGGCCATAACGTCTGAAGTATAGTCAACAATATGTGAATTAAGTGTAAACTGGAAGAGACGTACAAAGTAATACTTTGGTCAAAGATTACAAAATTTCTGGAAAATAATTCTACAATATCAAGTCTATGTTATAGAATTGCTTGCCTTTTACTAACACAGCAGTTGAAATAGTCGAGCGTGCTGGAACAGACAGTTCTTGTGTCAAGCAGAGTTGGTTTGTTAGCCTGCATTCTATGTAGTGGTTTTTATTTCACCACAAGTCAATGTCCATCATTGGAAATTGAAATTTAATGTGGTCTACAAAATCCTTTTTTTTAAGAATTGTAGTGTTTGCCGCCATAATAAATTATGAGGCCTCCTGCAGGTCTGTGAGTTTCTTCAGTGGCAAGACATCATCAATGGCAAGACCTCAGTGAGGCCAAAAACATTGCATCAGGTTATTTCTACACCATATTTTTATGAAAGGTTATCAAGTAGATATTGAACGCTGTGTTTGTACAGATTGGAAATGCCAGAAAAATAGTCCATTACAACTGTACATAGAAAGCAGATTGGTGTATATGGAGTATCGATCTTAATACATTTCTTGCTGCTTACTTGAAATGACAAGATTTGTCACTTATTTCAGTCTCATGTAGAATAAATAAGTTTGTTTGTATCTCCGGAGCTGAACTGTGTTTCTGTGTCTTCATGTTTCATTTTGACATCTGTGAACCCAGCCTGTACTTCATGTTTTATTTTGACATCTGTGAACCCAGCCTTTAGTGTAGAATCTGTGTACCAGATAGTAACTATGTACAATGCACATGTTTGTTTAATATTCATGTAGGATTATTCAGGGCCTTATATAGTACAGCTATATGTTGGCTAGAAATGAGATGGAACCAATCTAAAACAACTTCGATATATGTACAGATTTGGTGTATGTACAGATTTGATGTATGTCTTGAACATGTAATCCCTGTTGGGGGTCCTTGTTATAGTCACCTTTGCTGATACTATCACCTGTAATGATATATACAAGGGCATTGTGATACATCAATTTAGGACTCTTTTCCTCATTTCTGGCCAGTCATAGTAGATTTTGTTAGAAAAAAATCACTTGCATTTCACTTTTAAAATTGTAAGAATAAGTATTTGATACATTTTGTAAAGAAAGATGTATAGGATGCTTGCTGCATTCATATTCGGTTCAAATAAATAAAAACATACTTTTCATATTTGAGGTACTGTGATATATCAAATGACATGTTTACAGTATTGCGGCAGATTAAAATATTTGTGTACTGTACTGTAACAGATTATGCATGATTTTACTATTCTGTGACAGATTGAAGTACATGTTTATTCATCAGTGACAGATTGAAGTACATGTTTACTGTACTGTGACAGATTAAAACATGATTATTTGGCTGTGACAGATTTAAGCATGTTAACTATACTGTGACTGATTAAAGTACATTTTTACAGTATTTTGACAGATTAAAGTGCATATTTATTATACTTTGACAGTAGTTGCCACTCTAGACTGTAGTGGAGTATATGCTCTTTACTGAAAAAATGCAACAGTGATATTACATCTGGTCATGTCTGTGTATTTAAAATTTCGTTTACTTGATGTAGTCAGCAATATTCAACAAAAACAACAGTAGCACACTTAAAGGACATAAGTTTAACATAGTATTCCAACCATGGTATGCTTGTTATCTAACCAAGGTCTAGTTGTCAACCATGATTGGCTTGCTGAACAGAAGCCAGCTTGCTTCTTCTTGTTCATGGTGTGCACCATTACCATAGTAACTGGGATGAAGGCAGCAGCTAAATTATTGCCAGCTTGTTAAACCATGGTAAACTGTTTGTTAAACCATCATCAACTGATTGTTAAACCATGATCAACTGCTCGTTAAACCATCGTCAACTGCTTGTTAAACCATGATCAACTGCTTGTTAAACCTATCTGAGCTTGTTAACAAAAACATAAAAGCACAGTAAGCATATGCTTGTCACTTGGAGCTATGCTTGTTGAATGTTTAGTGAATTTAGCTGTGTAAACCTGAAACTGGGAGGAAGAAATAAAATGTCTTTTGTGTGCACTAACTTTTACACTATGCCTGTAATGTACATGACATGTTTTCATTATATGATTGAATGTACACTGCAAGTGGTTATTTTATACTTTGGAAATGTTGTTAGTAGTACTTTTTTAAAGCCGTATGTTTCGGATTTCTTTCTTCAAACCAAAGTTAGCAGTAAACACCAGAAGTTAATTACTGATGTTGATTTTATTTAGGCTTGCAGTGTACTACATTTTCTTTAATTTGTGTGCAGTGCCATTCTTACAGATTGTTAAGGGAGTACCTATTTATTTGCCAAATTCCTCAATTTCGGTATTTGTAGAAAGTATGTATACTTAAACATCTTTGAAAAGGTCTTGTCAGTCTTTAGACAAATATAACACAACATGTGATACTGCTCATAAAGTACAAAATGAAATATGTCATTAAATTTATAAAATGTCTTACCCATCAGCAATACTTACAGCTAGGTGTAACCACCTTCTCCAAAAGGTACCACCTTCTCCAAAAGGTGGTCATAAAATTGAACCAAATGAAAAAAGAAGTTTTATTAATTGTTTGTGAGTTTTATGTTATTGCACTGTTTTTAGATATTTCGAACAAGGTCTTTCCAACATAAGAAAAATTTTAACTTTGACCTTGACTGTCCATGGATGCGGAAGGTAACATTTTTTTACTGGGAAGGGTTGAGTTGGAATAATTTCTACTTTTCTCTGCCATATCTTAAACACATTATGTGGCAATAGTAATACAGACCTTGATCAATTAGTATAGACTTCAGACTGCTCATGGTCTACACTGGTCACAGGGACCAACCTTCCAGTCTTGAGCTAACACAACATGTAGTAGATGTCAAGATAGATTTTTTTCAGACATTTTGGTATTAGAATTTTTGGATTAGGCCTTATTGAATTCAAAAAGTAGATTTTATGTTCAATTGTAGGAAATATTGTATTTTAGCAGAATTTGAATTTGGGAGTGGTTCTCTAGCTTTGTTTTACTGTTAGAGGCATAATAATTAAAATTGTAACTCCTGTACAAAAGCTGTTAATTTGTGTAAGTACTTTGTATGATTATAAATTGATGATCTTCATTTTTTTTCTTTATTTGTGATTATTTTATTTGAAACTATGTGGTGAACAGTGGTAAAAAAGGGGATGTGAGGTATATCAAAGCTGGAGGTTTTGTTTTTGTCTGTAGAACTTTCCTTCAATATCAAATGCTTGGGTTTTAAGAAACCTGTAATGGTATAGCGAATTATGTTGTTAGCTCACCTCATAGTGAGCTGTTAGTTTGGCCCTTCTATCCGTTGTCTGTCCCCCATCCACAGTGGCTTCAAGTGACTTAATATTTCTCTTAAACCAAATTGAATATCATCAAATTTGGCCAGAAGCATCCTTGCATTTTGATCTCTTAAACTTGTTTAAATGGTTCTGGTTGACTGAATGACACGGCCACCAGAACTAAAAAAAGAAAATCTTTGAAAATCTTCCTCTCTAAAACTACAAGGTTAAGAGCTTCAAATTGGAGTATAGTTTTGTCTAGTGGTCTGCCAGAATCATGCCCCTGGGGTAAAACTTGGTGTGGCACAAATGTTTTGCAAAGACTTAAATAGGATAAACTTCAATAAAGTGGTCACTATCAAGCCTATATGGTGTTCTCAGCTCAGGTGAGCAATATAAGGCCATCTTGTCATCCTTGTGATATTTTGAGATATGGTCACTTACTGCCTGCTTTTACACTCACTCATAGACTTCCACCTACATGTATTTTGAGGCAAATGTAAAGAACAGAAAATCAAACAGCAATCTATTTTGAATCGAGGTCAAAATGAAAAGTGTGTCAAGGTCGTACGCATCTAGAGTTTTAAATGTATCCATTAAAGCCTACAGAAGAATTTTCATGTATTGTTCATTACAATTAATCTAAAGTAAGAAATATAACCCAAAGTCAGTCTGGTGAGTTTTGAAAGCTTAGTACAGAGATTAAAACCTTGAATTTGAAAAAAATTGTTTTACAGCACAGGCCATGTTTTCAGAGCAACTACCTTTTGGTATATCAATTAAAAGTGGTCTAAATATAATTTGTTGTAGAATAGATATATTTTATATAAAAGTCAGAATGTGGGCACTGATTTAGTGTCAATAATGCTGATTGTTGAACTGTTTTCAGGCTGATACCTTACAGAGAGAACTGCAAGAAACATCCATGAAACTTCAAAATTTACAGGTATTGTTTACTGTCACATTATCTATAAATGGACAGTTCAGTTTCTTTTTTCATAATAGTGCAAGGGAAAATTGACTTGGACAACAAGAAATCATGCACTATTCTGTGTTCTAGAGTTATCACTGTACGAGTTAACTACTTTTATTTTATTATGATCTCCATCTAAGTGAGAAGGTTGACACAGATTTTTTCTGTACCTGATCTCCGAGAGTGATGCTTGGATTTAAATGAAACTTAACATGAATGATTGATGTCACACATACAAGATGTTTTTACACTTTTTGCTGACAGAGTCACGTATATGATGCAGAGAACAGCAAGATGGACCTACAGGACAAAAGAGACAAAGTGACACAACTCAAGAACCAGCTGGACGGAGAGAAATTACAGAGGTAGCACTTACATAATATCTCCACAGCCATGCGAATCCTCTTAGCACATTTGTGCATACAAACATGAAAGTGAATATTTAAGTTAATGGTTAAGAGCTTTATAACTGAAACAACAAAATTTTATGAAATTTGACAGACTTGTTTTGAACATAAAACATGACAACTTTGTTTGGAACATAAAACCTGACATGCCTGTTCAGAACACAAGACATGACAGACTTGCTTTGAACATAAGATGTCTTTGTAAAAGAGCATAAAATAATTTCTGTTAATTAAACAATCTACTGTTTTGGAACCATTTCATGAAGTAGTGAAATAGTAAGGTTAGACATATCTATCTCCCATTCTAGAGAACAAAATTATGAAAAAAACCCCAAAATATTCTGTTGCAGAAATTTGTTGGATCAAACAGTTCGTGAATTACAACAGCAGGTGGGCATGATGAGACAGCGAGAGAGTAAAGTACTGGAGCAGAATCGCGAACTTCAACATAACATACTGGATCTCGAGTCAAAGCTGGAGGAAGTACAGGACCGCAGTCAGACTGCTTTTGAAATGGTACATTGTTTTAGTACTCTAAATGGCTTGACCTTCTATGCATTGGGACTTTTGATAGGTTAACATAAAAATGACTTCTACTTAAATGGTTGTTTAAAGTTTGTGTTTGTAGAATTCACTTAGAATATGACACCTCTGTGTTAAATATTTTTAGTCTGGAATCTAAATATTGATGTTGTTTGGGCAAGAAATGTCTGGTAATGTAAGATAATAAATGGTATAGTGTAAGCTTATTTCACAGTCTTGTAAGGCAGATGGATGGTTTTCTGTGGAGGACCAGTACCTCTATAGGGGTGCTACACCTACATGTCTGTACAACAAGGCTGTGTGTACCTTCCTCAAGTGCAATCACGTGAAAGTGACAAAAATTGGAAGACATTGTTTCTGTTAACACTTCTAATAATAATGAAATGACATATGATGATGAAAATTGCAACACGATCCACAACTTTTCCTATATAAATAAGTTGTTTGGATGCGAAAAATTAAATCAATCGTGCTATGCACTTGTGATTTAATTACTATGCATCTGAACTCCTGGCTGTATGTGAATCAATGATAACATATAAGGACATATTTATTATTTCTTAATTTATTATCTACATTGTTAGACTTTGTTCGCTGTTTGCTATTGAAAAATATGAATAAGCAGTAGTCTACATCTGATTGCCTAAAGATTGCAACTTTGTTACTAAAAATAACTTGTCAAGGTTTTTCTGTAACCACCTGTAGACACACATATATATATGAATGCACTGATTTTCAGATATTTACTACCAACATGGTATGTAATAGATTAAAGTTCCACCCCATAACATCTCCATCACTTTCACTGAACAAAAATATGAATTACGATCAAAGTTTGTCTGTTTCTAATATGTTTGAACCGGTGTATTAATATAACTTTGAGCACATTGCCAAATGTTTTTTACTGAATAATAATTGGCTTAAATAAATATCCATAAAAATACTTACGATTTTAAACTTATAACTTCAGTTATCCTAACTATATGTTTAGAACTATACTTGTTATATATTCAAGAGTTTTTCTTCAAATGAGAAGAACATGTGCAAACTTTTTTATTAATGCTTTAGGAAAATGACCAGGTTTGGCCAAATAAGATGTCAAATAGTTTAAGTGAGGTATGTTAACTGTTGCCTTGCAATGTAAATCTTGTATGTAGATCATCATATCGTCATAGTAACCAAAATAATCACTGTTGCTAGGTGTACCGGTTGTTGCTAAAATCATTCTGCACATTATATAGTTCTTCATTGCCATCCCATAGCTTCTATATAAGCAGTTTGCTTGTTGTCTAGCATGGTACCGTATTACTTGTAGATACCTTTAGTTTATTGCCACAGAACTTTGCTTGTAACATGTCACCTATATTGTCAGTTGCCAAAACATTAGTTACATCTACAATAGAACATTGCTTGTGCCATTAGTATTGTTTTATACACAGTTAAGATAATGTTAAGATCATGAGTGTATTCTAAACCGACTTTTGCCACCACTCCTTTACTGTTATTTGTCCCAAAATCAGTTGCAACCGAGTCTTGCTTGTACCATTAACCTGTTTGTTAATTTCAATAAAACGTCTGTCCTGTTATTAAGGATTAATTATTAACTTGTGTCTGAATTCTACTTTGTTCAGTTAAGCCTTGATGAAGACAGTGTCATGCTATCGGACTTTGTCTAATGTAGTAATAATTAAATAAATGAATTTGTCAAGGTGGTTGGGAACATCCCTGGAAACAGTTCTGTATAGTCATGCTTTAGGTTCTTGGTTCACAAAGTAGAGTAAAGATGTGTTCTTTTATTTTGGCACGAAATGTAGAATTTACTGTGTCCACAAAGTAGAGTTTCCACATAGCTTTTCTTTTTAATGAACTTTACTGTCATAAGCTACCCTCTTAATTCAATGAATTCTTTTTTAGTTAGAAAGAATTTATTGATAATGTTTCACGCTTACTGTTTGAAGATAACTAGATATACTGTACCAAGACCTTACTGTTTTAAGTATTATTATTTGAGCTGTTAGGTGGCTGCCTGTGGTCTGCAGGCAAAGATGTCATACTGTCATATGCCGTTCTCTATTATTTTACTGAAGATCTGTTCTGTCAAAAGCAGAATATTAAATTTAACATGACAATATTTTATGTGAGAGCTACTGTATTCCTTTACATATACCCTATGTTGTATCATAACATTGCATGTGCTCTGTTGTATTCTGTACCCATATACATGTATTTGCATGCGCAGTTTCTTTCTGCCATTTCTTCATATTTGATGGGGAAAAGGTAACTAAAGTCACATTCCAGAAAGTTAAGTAGGTAGATATTTTCAGCCACAAAAAGAAGAATTTCCTAGTACCTTGTACTTTACAATGTTTATTTCCTTATATGCATTCATTATACTATCATTTACCTAATAGATTATACTTTAAACATAAACAGTAAGCCAGCAGAACTAGTGAGCCTATACTGTGTGTAGTACTTCTGACATTGAATGTTTTGTATCTATAGCAACAGCACATGACAGAGGTGGGCAAGAGGTCAATGATGGAGCAGATACTCAAACTTCAGAAGGACATCAAGGACTTGCAGTATGAGTTACTGACAGTCAATGAAAGGCGGGAAATACTAGATAGAAAATATGAGGAGAGAAAAGTACGAACAAAGTCCAAACTCCTCAAGGCCAGGTAAATAGTTCATTTCTTTGATATGTCATATACATGTAGAAAACTAATAATTTGGTGAACTGAAGGTAATGGGACCTGCCTCCATGGTCGGATGAATTTCAAATTGCTTAAACTCTCATTTAGGGTCATAGGTTAGTGCATAGCTACCAGCCAGACTTGTTCTGACAGAGTCTAATACTGGCCTTTCCCAGGAATTATGGTTAGATAAACTGCCCACCTGTAAATAACTGAAATATGTTTGAAAGGGCTGTAAAACCCCAAGCAAAATAGAAAGTAACAGATTAAAATGAGTTAAGGCCAGCAGCTAATTTAAGTGGTATTCTTACCACAGAAATGCTGTAGTGTGCAATGCAGTACTTGTTTGTTTTGAGGAGAAAAATAACCATTTCACTGAGAAAATGAACATTATATAATGTAGTTATATGTTTAAATAGAATGTAACATATAATAGCTATATTGACTGTAGATAGCTTGGTTTGGGGATTCTGTTACAATTATACAGTAGATTCCGGATCTTTTTTTATATACAAAGGACAGATTCTTGAGAAACTTTATTCAAATGCTGTTCTCTTTACACTTGTCTTACATTCCAAATAAACATATTTTATCTCTTAGCTTACTTAAAATGTTGAAATATGCATTTGAATAGATTTTATCATGGTAGTAAACATTTGGTTGTAAAATTTATTCCTAGATTATTGCTTCCATTCTGTATACATAGTCCTGGAAAATTGGGCATGAATCAGGAAAATATTCTTGAATTTTGACATTTCATTTCCCAAATATTATCAGCTGAATGGAATATTTGAACAACTGAAGGCAAGAGAGATTCTGTTTCAAAAACAGGGCATTGTGTTAGTTATATAGGAAGATTTTAATAATTGATTAGAAATTCCTCAAACAACTTGCATGTCAACGGAACATCTACACCAATTAAATAAAGATAAATAGTTTGCAAAGACATTTAAGGGTTTAACTGGCCAATAAACATGCATGTTTTGAGTAGAGAAAGCTATTTTCAGATTGCAAAGATATTGATAACGACATTTTACTCAAAGAATCATCAAGTACATGTAAGCTTGCGAGGACATTAAAATGCCAACTTTTCCAGGCTAGCTTTTCATGTAGTGAAACTTGTTGTTGAAATGTTGGTGAGTTATATTAAAGATTTATGCAGATGTAAAACTTGAGTATGGATAGAGACAGTAATCTAGGAGATAATTTATACCTTACACCCTGAATACCATACATGTATAACTGGCATACCCATTATTACAGTGATTTGGATTACTGTTCAACTTGTCAATTCAGAAAGTATGTTTGAGTGATTTTATATTTGGAGTGATAATTTAGTATAAAACTCTTCTTTGTTGTAACTTTCTACAGTTTTTAAACAGAGGATTAAATAAATGCAGCATGTTTTATAACAGCTTTGTTGTGCACGGGTAGTGGATGTGTAAGCTAGAAACATGGTCTGATTCATCTGTTTGAAGAAGCAGGTTGATGCCTGTGTCACAAGTTCGAGTACCTATTCCTTATATAAGAAGTTTTAAAGAGACAACAATACTGCAGATGTTGAAGATGTGGATAGTCCACTAGATATCTGGAAAAGAAATAATCCACTGGATTCTTGTTTATGAAGACACTCTATAAATAGTCAGTAGGGATTATTAGGCAATAGTTTAATGGTCATCATGAATGGATTTAGTCACCTGGCCATAGATGCAGTCCACTGGTCTTACAATAGATTCAGTCCATTGGTCATACAAAAGATACAGTCCACTGGTCATACAAAAGATACAGTCCATTGGTCAAACAAAAGATACAGTCCACTGGTCATACAATAGATACAGTCCATTGGTCATAAGGTAGATACAGTCCACTGGTCATAAAATAGATGCAGTCCACTGGACATACAAAAGATACAGTCCACTGGTCATAAAAAAGATACAGTCCACTGGTTATACAAGATACAGTCCACTGGTCAAACAGTTGATACAGTCCAATGGTCAGAAAATAGAAACAGTCCACTGGTCATAAAATAGATACAGTCCACTGGTCATCTGGTGCTTATTAAACGGAGACATCCCTGTGGCATTCAAGGTAACATAATCCAGTGATTTGTGTGTGTTGACATAGTGTACAGGTCACCATGCTTTTACCATAGGTTACCTTCATTAAATAACTCACCAGGTATTAGTGTGGTCATGGTTGATAGGTTAACAATGGTCAATGTTATATCCCTATCAAAAGTGAATATATTTGTTGACTTTGATCATTGTATTGTAGATACTGAACTCATGTTCATGCTGATTTACAGACTGAGTAATAAACGTAAAATGGGAAGTTTGATGTGCATACATAGTTTATTCTAGATCAAGGATTACTATCTATAGCCGGAGTTTGAGAAAAGGGAATGCATGCCTTATGTCATGTAGTATTATATGATATATATGATGTACTATTTCAGTGACTTTGATGAGTACTCAAGGTATTAAGCTAGAATGAAATTTACCACATGTATGCCTGTTTGTGTATGTCTGTTGTCCAGTTCTGCTACCATAATGCATTGCATGACATATCTCACATAATATATCTGCTAGTACCATCTACACAGTCACGTTTGATCGCTTATAGCTAAAATCGGGTATAATTTATCACCTCATGAACATTTTTCAGACAAAAAAAAAGGTTTAGCTAAAGGACTGTTTTGGTGTTTTTGGTGTGATCTGTTTTGCTAGTCCAATAATGAATCATTTAACTGTACCACTGATATTTGAGCTATACAGTGAATGTATCAGATTCTGACAACTGGAGTTTGGTATAGTGTGACATTTTGGTGTGTTAGTGACATTGGTGTCACTGTTAAGAAAAACAATTTGAAACTGTAGAACACTTACATGACGTATGTAAAAGGTACTGTGGAACTCATGAAATACAATGTAGTAATCAATCTTCATATTTTTATGCCCCCGAAGGGTGGCATATTAAAATCGCACCGTCTGACCGTCTGTCCGTCCGTCCCCCCCCCCCCCCCCCCCCCCCCCCCCCCCCGCCCCCCCCCCCCCCCCCCCCCCCCCCCCCCCCACCCCCCCCACTTACAAATTCGTGTCCCCCCCCGTCCGACTGTAACTTTGTCATGCATTGAAGGATTTTAAAATAACTTGGCACACATGTCTAGCACAAAGACGCGTACGCGTGCAAGACCCACATCCCTACCTCAAAGGTGAAGGTCACACTTGGAGTATGAAGGTTATGGAATCCTCTATATATGCACACATTCGTGTCCGGACTGTAACTTTGTCATGCATTGAAGGATTTTCAAATAACTAGACACACATGTCAAGCACATCAAGACGACGTGTCGCGTGCAAGACCCACGTCCCTAGCTCAAAGGTCAAGGTCATACTTAGAGTTTGAAGGTAATGGATTCCTCTATATATGCATATATGCACACATTCGTGTCCAGACTGTAACTTTGTCATGCATTGAAGGATTTTAAAATAACTTGGCACAAATGTCTAGCACATCAAGACGACGTGTCGCGTGCAAGACCCACGTCCCTAGCTCAAGGTCAAGGTCACACTTAGAGTTTGAAGGTAATGGATTCCTCTATATATGCATATATGCACACATGCACACATCGTGTCCGGACTGTAACTTTGTCATGCCTTGAAGGATTTTAAAATAATTTGGCACAAATGTTTAGCACATCAAGACGACGTGTCGCGTGCAAGACCCACATCCCTACCACAAAGGTCAAGGTCACACTTAGAGTTTATAGGTAATGGAATCCTGTATATATGCATACATATAAATTTTGTGTCCGGACTATAACTTTATTATGCTTTGAATGATTTTTAAAATAACTTGGCACAAATGTCAAGCACATCAAGAGGATGTGTCGCGTGCAATACCCAAGTCCCTACCTCAAAGGTCAAGGTCACACTTAGTGTTTAAAGTAATGGAATACTGTATGCATGATTACTCTGTCATGCATGGAAGGATTTTAAAATTACATAGCACATTTATTGAGCACATGGAGAGGACACAGACTGTGAGGCACCTCTTTCGGGGGCATTCGTCACTTGTGAGGGACAGCTCTTGTTGGTAATGAAAATGCTCTGAAACTGAAGATATATAATTATAAAGAGATGCTACACATGAAGTGTAAAACTGTGTGTTACAGTGTAGATGATACTGGTTAGATATTTTATGACAACATTATTCATCACATATATTTGACAGACATGCAATATTTAATGTCAGTTTGCACCCAAGTGTAAATATAGGATTGTTTAAGATACCAATGAATTGTACATGAGAATTATGTATCTTAATATTTTAACTTTACATAATTATTAAAAACATAGTTTACTTGAAACATTGTGTGAAAGTGTGTTTTTGCTGCTTGTTAATAAAGAATAAAAGTAAACACAAAAATGAGATCCAGAGGCAGAAAACTGGGGAAATCGTGCATATTTCTATACTATGACTAGTGGGTAGGTATACAAATGGCTTCATACCATCCCTTGTAAACCAGCCATCCTTCCATTTGATAGATTCTGGATTGAAATGTCATTCAAGTGTTTTTACATGATTAACATGGGGAGAGGAGCAAATACCACAACCCTGACTTGTATTTGGTAAAATGATCCTCCTGTTTTTCTCAAATCGTAAATCATTGTTTTGTGTGCAAAGTGCTATCTTCTATTCTAAAAAGTATTTGAAAAGAAACTTCCTACAAGTTTTTCAGCAGATAGCAGCAAGTGACAAGTTCCATATTTCAGTATTTGACAAGATTTTAACATTTAGATACAGTTGCTTACTTATCACAGATAAAGCATCCATCAGACTATCTTCCGGAGTTTGGGTTTCAGATTTCAAGTCTTTAATCAACATCTCCTCTTGGAGACTATTAACCCTTGGTTCAAAGTCAAGGTTACAACTCTAAGGCCAGAGTAGGACTTTAAGTAGTTCATAATATGACAATGGATCTCTGAGACTAACTTAAGGATTCAATAATAAACTGTTTTATTCATTTGCAGTAAATACGTACATCATCGCTATTTGAAGTTTTGTCCACGTCTTGTTATGTTAGCTGTGTTGAATGACCTTGCAAAGTTAAATCTGAGTTTTTGTGCTCAATTAACAAACTTGCTGCCTGAATGATCATGCTGCTTCAAAATAAACTTAAAGGCTGACTAACAGTGAAAAAATGTGTTCAAATAGGTAGATACTGGACTTTTAGTCTGGCGGATATATATAGATTTGAACCAACATACCTAGAGCCTGTACTTTATTTGACTGTTCATTTTGATAATTTACAAGGGAGAACTAGTAGACGTACTCCACTACAGTATCAATCAGTAGAAATTGAAAAAAATAATTTTTTGGAATATATTACATAGTGTTTTTAAGATTTACATTTTGAATTCGATAAATTTAAAACCAAATCTGCCATAGCAACCCTGAACTATACATGTATGTATTGATACTGAAATATATTCCTGGTCTTCTAAATCTACAAAGAGAATTGTTTTTACTTTCATGTATTGCTTAATGATTATTAAAATGTTCAATGTACCCTTTCTATATAATGTTTGAACTTTTATGCCATATCCTGAATATGTGAAAGGGAAATGTTCCGGAATATTTTCAATGATATGTTTTATGTCGTTGTTTTTATGCCCCCGAAGGGCGGCATATTAAAATCGCACCGTCTGTCCATCTGTCCGTCCGTCCTCTGTCCCCCCCCCCGTCCGTCGGCCCCACTTACAAATTCGTGTCCAGACTGTAACTCTGTCATGCATTGAAAGATTTTAAAATAACTTGGCACACATGTCTAGCACATCAAGACGACGTGTCGCGTGCAAGACCCACATCCCTACCTCAAAGGTGAAGGTCACACTTGGAGTATGAAGGTTATGGAATCCTCTATATATGCACACATTTGTGTCCTGACTGTAACTTTGTCATGCATTGAAGGATTTTAAAATAACTAGGCACACATGTCTAGCACATCAAGACGATGTGTCGCGTGCAAGACCCACGTCCCTAGCTCAAAGGTCAAGGTCATACTTAGAGTTTGAAGGTAATGGATTCCTCTATATATGCATATATGCACACATTCGTGTCCGGACTGTAACTTTGTAATGCATTGAAGGATTTTAAAATAACTTGGCACAAATGTCTAGCACATCAAGACGACGTGTCGCGCCCCGCAAGACCCCCGTCCCTACCTCAAAGGTCAAGGTCACACTTAGAGTTTGAAGGTAATGGATTCCTCTATATATGCACACATTCGTGTCCGGACTGTAACTTTGTCATGCCTTGAAGGATTTTAAAATAATTTGGCACAAATGTCTAGCACATCAAGACGACGTGTCACGTGCAAGACCCACATCCCTACCACAAGGTCAAGGTCACACTTACAGTTTATAGGTAATGGAATCCTGTATATATGCTACATTTGTGTCCGGACTATAACTTTATTATGCTTTGAAGGATTTTAAAATAACTTGGCACAAATGTCCAGCACATCAAGCGGATGGTGCGCAAGACCCAAGTCCCTACCTCAAAGGTCAAGGTCACACTTAGTGATTAAAGTAATGGAATACTGTATGCATGATTACTCTGTCATGCATGGAAGGATTTTTAAAATTACATAGCACATTTATTGATCACATGGAGAGGACACAGACTGTGAGGCACCTCTTTCGGGGGCATTCGTCACTTGTGAGGGACAGCTCTTGTTTTAATTTGATTTTTGTAATTGTATTATCCAAAATGGTCATTTAAACTTCATTGGTATCTATTGCAAGTGGGAGCACATCCTTTGAACATTGAACAGTTTAATTCTCATGAAGTATCACTTAATCGTGTATACAAAATGTAGTTGAAATCAACAACAGAAGATGCATTACTTTTGATATTCCTACCCTTAGACTTTATCACAAGGACTTTTGGATATTATAATGTTACAAAATGGTACTGCTTCCATACAGGTTTGTGTACTCATACATTTCACAGCATAATATTTTTGTAATATTATGTCTTAACATTCTGAATATCATAAGATTTCTATTCTGTTAAACAGTGGTGCGGACATTTACAATTACTACGCCTTTGAACAAGAGTATCATGACCTACCTGGGTAACATTTCTGTCTGTATATCAGTCTGTAATATCTTCACTTTATTTGTTAATGTACCCCATGAGAACAAAGTTTGAATGGGGTATAAAGGAGTCATCTTGTGGCTGGTCTGTTTTGTTATTTTGTCCATCTGTCTGTTCATTGCAAAAAGTGTAGAGCAATCTACTTCCCGAGTTTTGAAGAGATTTTAGTGAAGCTTCATACAAAATTATCACCATGATGTAACTGTGCAAGGACATATTGTTATGTGACGGTCAGTTGAGAGTGCAGAGTTATATGCCCTTCACATGGACAAAATGTTGTACTGGCATTAAAGTGCCAATTATATCCACACGACAATGTGTACATTACTGATGTTATTATTGAAGCAGTATTGCAGGGGTTATTAATCACTTACAGTGACAGCTCTAGTTTTGTTTCACTTTTTATTTTAGTGCCACTATCAGACTGTGACTTGCTGAGACTTGCTTCGTTAGTTGTTTTCAGTACACTGTGAAAAAAGTCCCTCGGAAATTATATTTGACCTTAATTTTCATTCAAGGGATTGGTATTGGTAGTCAACTGGATGAAATATAGTTTTCCAATTTAACTTGTACCTTTCAATATGAGTTCTTTCAAGTTAATACAACTTAATTTTTTAGTACATGTTTATGAATAATTTTGAATTTCACAGACACATGGGTTCAGTAGAGTGATTCAGGCCCAACAGGTACCTCATCTTGTAATATTTTTTTCTTTTTCCATATTCACTTACAATTAACATTATAAGTGAGACAAACAGTGAAAAAAGATATTTTAGATGTGTCCGTTGAGTGACAAAACCTGTTCAGTGTGTATGTTGGGTTCTTATAGTATGTTCAGATTGTATGTGATTGTGGAAAAAAAAGTATTACAAGATACACTGTTGGGCCAAAATCACTCTATTGAACATAATTGTGTATTGCAGGAAGGTCAAGGTCACTTAAAAAAAAAATTGTTGCGTATTAGATTTATGACTTTTCATTGAATTCTGGCCCTTTCATGTAGCATTTATCCAAAAACCCTTGCTTTGGCGGGGGCGGGGGCTGGGGTGGGGAGGGGGTTTGGCCATGCAAACATGATTCTTGTTGTTTATTGAGGGAAAGCTGGTTGCTTTGTTGAGGCTATATACAAATCTGAGTCTGGGTTTTGTGTAACTTATTCTTCAGCATCACTGTAAGACATCTCAAGCTGACTTATATGAAGTCAAAATTAAAAAAAAAAATGAAAAAAATCTATTTCTGTAAAAAAAAGCATAAAAATGTATATCAATATATATATATATTTCTTTAAAAATAATCAAATGCTGAGCATTTTGTAGACAACATTTAGACAATAAACACAAAAACAGACATTGTTGTAGATGAAGATTATGGAACTTTTTTCACAGTCCTTAGATCACCTTTCTATTCTTACAAAGTCTGTATTTTACATCCAGTGGAAGGTGCCAGAAATGATCATTTCTCGGTAACTGTCATTTCTGATGACAAAACTGACAATATTTTTATGTTTGGTTTTCATTTATTTGTATTTTAAATTACTTTTTATTATTAACTAAAATATTAAAACAGGCTTTTCTAACCATGGTAACTTTGTCAGAAATTAAGTATAAGTTCAGGACTAAAATTTGCACCTTGTCGAGTCTGTACAGACTTGGAACTGAGTCAGAGTTGTCAATTAGAATTTTCCTATAGTTCAGGGTAGAACAATAATTATTCTCTTTTTCCTGTGTGTTTTTACTTTGTGGATCTAAGGCTGTAGATGAATATCAATGGCAGATTTGGTTTGATTTTATTCTCGCTAAATTTTAAATGATTCTACAAATAAACTCTGGACTTTGGCTGTAGGGTAAAACTGATAGGCACTAAGGCTGAGTTATGTAGAATTTCTTCTGTAAAAATAAGGTGCAATTTGTTACAGCAGCAGTATAGGTTCCATTTATATAGCCACTGTTCAAATCTGGACCTGTCCCATGCATGCAGTATGCAAGGACAATCATGTTTATGTTCCAATAAAGATGGGTAATTACTAATACCAAGAGTTGTGTCTATAAATAAAACTACATTGTATAAGGTACATTATAGTTTCTACCTGTCCAGTACTCCTGGCACTTTGTTATTTTCATAAGCCTTTGATTTCAACTATTCAAATGAACGTTTTATTCCATGTATGTACTGCTTGTATCTTGAAAGATTTCATTGAAATTTCTCTAGCAAAATATTTTCTACATGGCAGAATAACTGTTACAGCACTACCATGATTATTGTTAGTGTATACAGGTGTATATTTCTAAATATACAGATGTCTGTTGGTACTTTAACATGATACTATCCTGAGATGTGGCAATAACTTTCTAGTGATTGGTAATTTCAGGGACTTTTATACCAAAGAGAAACATAGAGTTCAGGACCAGTTGAACCATATGGACGAAGATTTGCGACTTACACGAGCTACTCTCCGTAAAGAACTTGACTGGAAAGACAAAATGGATGGCAACTACAAGCAGCTGGTGACAGAGAAGAGAGATTTACTTTCACAGTCAGTACACATAACATTTTACAAAGTAATTTGCAAATTTCAGTTAAGGAACATATGATTTACATAAAGAACTCGCCTGTCTAAATGTTTTGACCTTGTTTTGAGGTGTCACAAATTTTATTAGAATTACAATTTTGAGACTTAAATAAGTTTGTTTAACATTATAAGATACAATGGTAAAGACACAACATGTTATTGTTTCTTGCCTTCTGCAGGACTAAAGGCTTTTTTACAGTAAAAATCTTCCAATGCTGATGCAGCATCATAAGAAGATACAGTAAACTCCGAATATAATGACTTCGGATGTAGCGAAATTTCGTTTATAAGGAACAAACTTTATGGATCCAATTTTATTCCTTCTTCATTTTATATGAAAAGGCTACATGGATATAACATACTCAAGATATAAGGAACAAACTGAAATGGTCCCAGGGAGTTCATTATATACAGAGTTTACTGTAATTTTGTAGGACAACAGTTAAGACAGACTATCTGAGACAAAATAGTGTGTTTAAATTGTTCATCTGGAAACATTTATATTTACCATAGTTGCGTTTTTGTGTATTTTAATAAAAATGTAAATTTTGTTTATAGATTGTGGATGGTTAGATAAAAAGCATTTTTTTGTAACTGGTTGACAGTTTTACATCTTCTCTTGCCTTTTACCCATGCTAAACAGTAATTTATTAATATTGTATGACTGTAACCAAGAGCTTGCTTGCTTTACCCAGTTACCCATATAATTTTGTGTTTGTAAAAATGTGTATTTCCGTGTATGCTTGATATTTAACCATAGCAGGTGTCGATAAAGAGTAAAAATTTGATTTTCATTTTTGCATGCTTTTAATTTTAATTGCAGACATAAAGAAGATATATTTTAATGGCTTGCATGTCCAAAAATACACACTACAATCAAAGGGGTGTTCTAAAATTCCAGAAAACTGTTAAGTCTGTTACACTGATCAGTGGCATCAAGTCCTCAATGGCTGTTGTGATCACTTCATGTCTACAGAAATCCTCTTCTAAATTTGCTCAAACCATTCAATTATTCTGCACATAATGGCTGCCAGAGCGTAAATCTTATAAGCAAAAAGATCGGCAGATTTCTGGACAGCCCTGGTTATTATTTACTTCCAAATGAAGCTTAAAATTGATGCATATAGCATTTTGAAAAATTAATGTTCAATGAATGATAAACAACTTTGTTTTCTTGATATAAAACATAATTTTCTTCTAAGTGGGACAGATTTCTTTAGTTTGCTGTGATGTCATTAATTTCATATCCCTTTTGTATGTTAAAAGTAAAGATGAAACGTCAAGTGAAGTTTTAACTTTGTTGATACCTGCTGTAAATATGTACATGTACTTGAAAAATAACAATCGCCTGAAGCTACATACCGTCTAGAGGTTTGTGTACCAAATGCTGCAATCTACTGGATGCCATGGTGGTTTGTCCGTCATCAATCCGTCCTTTTGTCTGTCAACCTTTCCTTGATAACACTACAGGTCAAATTTTCCAATGGATTTTCACAAAACTTGTTCAGAAGGTTGCCTGTAACCTGTAGATAGTTTGTATAGAAGTTGAGCCACACTATGCAAAAACCAACAGTGCTACAGACGATTATTGTAAAACCTTAATATCACTGTAGAGGTCACATTTCCAATGGATTTTCACAAAATATCCTCAAATGGTTGCCTGCAATCTGTAGATGATCTATGTAGAAAATGAGCCACCCTATGCGAAAACCAATCTATAATTTGTTTAATTGATTTTCACAAAACTTGCTCAGAACAGTCAAGTCAGTGCAGTAGAGAGATACTGGCCCTTCTGGGCCTATGGTTCTTATTAAAGCTTTGAAGATTTGAAAAATAGTAGGCCTACTAGGAATTGCACTCAGCATGGTGCGGGGTCAGTGTCACACCTTCAAAGTTTTCCTATAACCTGTGATCTTAGAAAAAGTTGAGAAATTGTGTTTGAAACTTGTCTTCAGGGATAGTAAATAAGGTTTAGGAGCCAAGTCCCATCACTGTGGACTATATTTTGTCAATTCTATGCCTTTTTATGCCCCCGAAGGGTGGCATATTAAAATCGCACCGTCCGTCCGTCCGTCTGTGCGTCCCCACTTTCAATTCGTGTCCGGACTGTAACTCTGTCATGCATTGAAGGATTTTAAAATAACTTGGCACACATGTCTAGCACATCAAGACGACGTGTCACGTGCAAGACCCACATCCCTACCTCAAAGGTCAAGGTCACACTTGGAGTATGAAGGTTATGGAATCCTCTATATATGCACACATTCGTGTCCGGACTGTAACTTTGTCATGCATTGAAGGATTTTAAAATAACTTGGCACAAATGTCTAGCACATCAAGACAACGTGTCGCGTACAAGACCCACGTCCCTAGCTCAAAGGTCAAGGTCAAACTTAGAGTTTGAAGGTAACGGATTCCTCTATATATGCATATATGCACACATTCGTGTCCGGACTGTAACTTTGTCATGCATTGAAGGATTTTAAAATAACTTGGCACAAATGTCTAGCACATCAAGACGACGTGTCGCGTGCAAGACCCATGTCCCTAGCTCAAAGGTCAAGGTCACACTTAGAGTTTGAAGGTAATGGATTCCTCTATATATGCATATATGCACACATTCGTGTCCGGACTGTAACTTTGTCATGCATTGAAGGATTTTAAAATAATTTGGCACAAATGTCTAACACATCAAGATGACGTGTCGCGTGCAAGACCCACATCCCTACCACAAAGGTCAAGGTCACACTTAGAGTTTATAGGTAATGGAATCCTGTATATATGCATACATTTGTGTCCGGACTATAACTTTATCATGCTTTGAAGGATTTTAAAATAACTTGGCACAAATGTCTAGCACATCAAGCGGATGTGTCGCGTGCAAGACCCAAGTCCCTACCTCAAAGGTCAAGGTCACACTTAGTGTTTAAAGTAATGGAAAACTGTATGCATGGTTACTCTGTCATGCATGGAAGGATTTTAAAATTACATAGCACACATGGAGAGGACACAGACTGTGAGGCACCTCTTTCGGGGGCATTCTTCACTTGTGAGGGACAGCTCTTGTTAGTACTAAGGAAGTAACAGGGTTCTGCATATTTGAATATAAATATGACATTATAAGGCAATAGTTTTATACTTTACAAATTATAGAGAGCATATAGTTACTGCTTGTCAAGGACATAACTTCCAGTCACTTGGAATTTATTTGATATCATACACAGTGTTAGAGGGCATTGTGAAAAAGTGCTATATTTAAGAACCATAACTCTAGTTCCGTATTTATTAATTACTTTCCTTAGATATGTACAGTTATGCTTGGGGGAGCATCCATGGCTTCCAACAATATCTTGTTGTTCAGACTGTGGAGCAATGTTGTTATGAGACGGTGCTTGTTGTTCCATCAGGGATCAGTGACAGAACTTTTCCAGGCAATGCTTTAACATCCCCAGTATCACCTGAATTATGTATCTCCCCTTATACCTTATTTGTAGTAATATTTTACTAATGACCCGGCTGATTCATTAGGCATTTGTTCTAACCCAACTGCCAACCTTTTCAACGTGTTTTATTGAAACATGGTTATAAAATATAATTTGAAGGAAAAGTTGTATACCAGAGTGGTTGTCAGTCAGTTCAATTCCTCTGTTGCATGAACATTTCATCTGTTTAAATCTAAATAGTTGAGATTCAGTCTGAATGAAAATTTGTTGGTAGGTTCAGTGGCAAAATGTTTAAATCTGAATCTATCAACTGTAGAAATTGCACTAGCATCTTGGAGAGTGACAGTCCTTTAACTGTCAAAAGCTTTCTTAATATCTACCAATTCTAATCTTTAATTAGAAAATTTGGTGTTAAATTACTGTTGATGTGTTAACTGTATGATATGAAAGTACAGATAAAGTTTGATATGGATTTTATTTTGATCATACTCTAACAATGGTTGTGTGGTATGACCCTTTTTGTCTGAGATTTTTCACAAATTGCAGTGTGAAGTGGTAGGGTTTTTAATCACAGAGAAAGCGGTGTTGGTAGGATATTGGTCATCTCTGCTTCTCTTGTTTGACAAAATACAATAACTAGTCTCTTATTGTTGAAAAATTAAAAAAGTCATACCAACCTTACAGTAATATAGGCAAAATATTTGCTTAAAACAACAGTCTATATAACTGGTGGAACTGTACAAGACATGACCAAATAATATCTTCTAAAAGGAATTTTCATTTCTTCAGACATGCAATTTAGACGGAAATTTTATGTTTTATAAATAGTATTGCTAAATTCTTTCATGTTTTAATCCCATTTGAAAAGTAAAGTTTAAGATATACTTACAGTGAGAGGAAAGGTTGTCAGGTGTGTGTTGTGCTTTGCTTTTTGACAGTCCGCATGCTAACCCTTAACCAGTTTTACACGGTGTTGTGTCTTTTCTTTTGTTTTCAGCGTTCCCCATCTATTACAGGTTGAACGAGATGGAAGAGGAAGTGAGGGAGAAATCACGCTCGGTTTCAATTCTACAGGTCCGCACGAAATATTTAGAGGAAGAGAATACGAGGTTACAGGATCGCATAGATTCTATAACGCAGCAGAAACATGGCCTCGATAAATTATTAAAGGAACATAAAATTGGCAAAGATAGGGAGGTGAGAATTGCAATATCATTATACTGAGAGAAATAATCCTGCTGGAATCAGTCTGGAATTTATCTATTATATTTGACTGTCACATTTCTGGTTACCTGAGATGGTACCTATAAGTCTCCAAGAAAAACCTTTTGAATTTATTCCTTTACAGGTCTCTAGTTATTTAATAAAAAAATGATTTCCTGAAGAATTAATTGGTTATATATGAATTATTAAACCTTAAATTAAACATGCTCAGGAGAATGTTAAAAATGCTGTTGGTAATACCGTAACTTAACATCGTTCCGTTTTGAAACGTTAAAACTTTTTCTCTGTGCTCTGTATTGTTTCGCTTATTTGTATGTTGAAGGCTAATTCAGTGTGCACATGTTTTGAAACATTAACTTCTGCACAGTTAGTTTGAATATAATCAGACAGTTGGCATGGACATAATGTCAGGAAAATACAACTACATATAACTTCACTAAAGTGACAGAGTAGAAATGTGTATGCAACAATTTTAGTCAAGGGGAGGGTCGAAAATATGAAATAGAATTTTGTCTTACAATATATTATAGACCTTGTTTTGATCTTAACATTG
This sequence comes from Saxidomus purpurata, assembly GCA_022818135.1. Lineage (NCBI taxonomy): Eukaryota > Metazoa > Mollusca > Bivalvia > Venerida > Veneridae > Saxidomus > Saxidomus purpurata. Next base: position 22,921,545 of record JAFMSR010000004.1, on the reverse strand, counting down.
TGTATCACCAAGAAAATTAAGCAGTAGTAAAAGAAATTTTTATTTGTATATTTCCAGTGGTCTGTTATAATATAGGTAAGATTTAGAGAAGAAATCGCTGACTCTCCCCTTTCCACCTATATAGTTATAACCATAGATTAACAAGAGTTTACATGAACTAACACAGCACTTTGGGTGTTTGTCCTTCAGAAACAGCTTCTGGACATTCTTTAAGTTCTCAGCTTGATTATTCCATACACTATACTGTGCTGTAGATGTAGAAGTTAGATATATTCTCTAACGGTATGTGTAACATCAAAACTAACCAGTTGATTTCCAATTTAACCGGGCCTATTTGTTCATCCTTATTGTATACCCAGGGTTCTTGTATACGCAGGTTTTTGCATACCCAGGGTTCTTGTATACATAGGGTTCTTGCATACCCAGGGTTCTTGTATACATAGGGTTCTTGTATATGCAGGGTTCTTGCATACCCAGGGTTCTTGTATACATAGGGTTCTTGTATACACAGGGTTATTGTATAATTAGGGTTCTTGCATACCCAGGGTTCTTGTATACATAGGGTTCTTTTATACACAGGATTCTTGTATACCCAGGATTCTTGTTTACATAGGGTTTTTGTATACACAGGGTTCTTGTATACCTAGGGTTCTTGTATACACATGGTTTCTGTATACCCAGGGTTCTTGTTTACATAGGGTTTTTGTATACACAGGGTTCTTGCATACCCAGGGTTTCTGTATACCCAGGGTTCTTGAATACTTAGGGTTCTTGTATACACAGGGTTCTTGTATACCCAGGGTTCTTGTATACACAGGGTTCTTGTATACCTAGGGTTCTTGTATACCTAGGGTTCTTGTATACCCAGGGTTCTTGTATACCCAGGGTTCTTGTATACCCAGGGTTCTTGAATACACAGGGTTCTTGTATACCCAGGGTTCTTGTATACCAAGGGTTCTTGTATACCCAGGGTTCTTGTATACCCAGGGTTCTTGTATACCAAGGGTTCTTGTTTACCCAGGGTTCTTGTATACACAGGGTTCTTGTATACACAGGGTTCTTGAATACACAGGGTTCTTGTATACATAGGGTTCTTGTATACGCAGGGTTCTTGTATACCCAGGGTTCTTGTATACCCAGGGTTCTTGTATACCCAGGGTTCTTGTATACCCAGGGTTCTTGTATACATAGGGTTCTTGTATACCTAGGGTTCTTGTATACCTAGGGTTCTTGTATACATAGGGTTTTTGTATACACAGGGTTATTGTATAATTAGGGTTCTTGTATACACAGGGTTCTTGTACACATAAGTTTCTTGTATACACAGGGTTCTTGTACACCCAGTGTAGTGCATTGGTACTGATCTCCCTATAGCCCACATTATTGGAGCACTTGTATAATAACGTCTTAGTTCAGTCCCAGTATAATCTCTTGTATTGTTCATGATACTGATATTCATAGGCTGGAAAAGGGAAGTTACTCCTTCTTTCTAAAGTGGACAAGAGTTGTCAAGTTATGATTTTTATGTTGTTTGAGGTATTATTTTGCATGAGTGAAGACATCATGTTTTGATGTGTATTAGGTTTTAGTTTTCAACATGATTAAAGTGCATTGCATGATCTCCAGATGTGAGTGTTTCAAGTAGGTATAGTAGCTGGCTTATACTGTTACAGTTTTGAACTGACTTTTAATTTCCTGATTTTTTTTTTCAAAATGCATACCTCGTCATAAAATGAACAATGAGAAAAAAAATTCAAATGTTATCCATGTTTTGAGACTGAAAGGTGAAATGGTAAAGGTTATTATGTTAATGGCACCTGATTATTAAGCTTATTGCTGTTATTGGCCTGAGTACTACATAATGAAGCTCCCTGGTGTTATTGGCCTGAGTACTACATAATGAAGCTCCCTGGTGTTATTGGCCTGAGTACTACATAATGAAGCTCCCTGGTGTTATTGGCCTGTTTACTACATGATGAAGCTATCTTGTGTTATTGGCCTGTTTACTACATGATGAAGCCCTCTTGTGTTATTGGCCTGTTTGCTACATGATAAAGCTCTCTTGTGTTATTGGCCTGTTTACTACTTGATGAAGCTCTCTTGTGTTTTTTGCCTGTTTACTACATGATGAAGCTCCCTGGTGTTATTGGCCTGTTTACTACATGACGAAGCTCTCTTGTGTTAATTGCCTGTTTACTACATGATGAAGCCCTCTTGTGTTATTGGCCTGTTTGCTACATGATGAAGCGCCCTGTTGTTATTGGCCTGTTTACCACATGATGAAGCTCCCTGGTGTTATTGGCCTGTTTACTACATGATGAAGCTCTCTTGTGTTATTGGCCTGTTTACTACATGATGAAGCTCTCTTGTGTTATTGGCCTGTTTGCTACATGATGAAGCGCCCTGGTGTTATTGGCCTGTTTACTAACATGATGAAGGTCTCTTGTGTCATTTGCTTGTCTACTATATGATGAAGCTCTCTGGTATTATTGGCATGTCTACTACATGATGAAGCTCTCTTGTGTTATTGGCCTGTTTACTACATGATGAAGCTCTCTTGTGTTATTGGCCTGTTTACTACATGATGAAGCTCTCTTGTGTTATTGGCCTGTTTACTACATGATGAAGCTCTCTTGTGTTATTGGCCAGTCCACTACATGATGAAGCTTTCTTGTGTTATTGGCCTGTCTACTACCTGATGAAGCTCTCTTGTGTTATTGGCCTGTTTACTACATGATGAAGCTCTCTTGTGTTATTGGCCTGTTTACTACATGATGAAGCTCTCTTGTGTTTTTGGTCTGTTTACTACATGATGAAGCTCTCTTGTGTTATTGGCCTGTCTACTACCTGATGAAGCTCTCTTGTGTTATTGGCCTGTTTACTACATGATGAAGCTCTCTTGTGTTATTGGCCTGTTTACTACATGATGAAGCTCTCTTGTGTTATTGGCCTGTTTACTACATGATGAAGCTCTCTTGTGTTTTTGGTCTGTTTACTACATGATGAAGCTCTCTTGTGTTATTGGCCTGTCTACTACCTGATGAAGCTCTCTTGTGTTATTGGCCTGTTTACTACATGATGAAGCTCTCTTGTGTTATTGGCCTGTTTACTACATGATGAAGCTCTCTTGTGTTATTGGCCTGTTTACTACATGATGAAGCTCTCTTGTGTTTTTTGTCTGTTTACTACATGATGAAGCTCTCTTGTGTTATTGGCCTGTTTACTACATGATGAAGCTCTCTTGTGTTATTGGCCTGTCTACTACCTGATGAAGCTCTCTTGTGTTTTTGGCCTGTTTACTACATGATGAAGCTCTCTTGTGGTGTTATTGGCCAGTCGACTACATGATGAAGCTTTCCTGTGTTATTGGCCTGTCTACTAAATGATGAAGCTCTTTTGTATTATTGCTCTGTCTACTACATGATGAAGCTCTCTTGTGTTATTGGCCTGTCTACTACATGATGTAGCTTTCTTGTGTTATTGGCCTGTTTACTACATGATGAAGTTCTCTTGTGTTATTGGCCTGTCTACTACATGATGTAGCTTTCTTGTGTTATTGGCCTGTCTACTACATGATGTAGCTTTCTTGTGTTATTGGCCTGTTTACTACATGATGAAGCTCTCTTGTGTTATTGGCCTGTCTACTACATGATGTAGCTTTCTTGTGTTATTGGCCTGTCTACTATATGATGAAGCTCTCTTGTGTTATTGGCCTGTCTACTACATGATGTAGCTTTCTTGTGTTATTGGCCTGTCTACTATATGATGAAGCTCTCTTGTGTTATTGGCCTGTCTACTACATGATGTAGCTTTCTTGTGTTATTGGCCTGTCTACTATATGATGAAGCTCTCTTGTGTTATTGGACAGTCTACTACATGATGAAGCTCTCTTGTGTTATTGGCCTGTCTACTACATGATGTAGCTTTCTTGTGTTATTGGCCTGTTTACTACATGATGAAGCTCTCTTGTGTTATTGGCCTGTCTACTACATGATGTAGCTTTATTGTGTTATTGGCCTGTCTAATATATGATGAAGCTCTCTTGTGTTATTGGCCTGTCTACTACATGATGTAGCTTTCTTGTGTTATTGGCCTGTCTACTATATGATGAAGCTCTCTTGTGTTATTGGCATGTCTACTACATGATGTAGCTTTCTTGTGTTATTGGCCTGTCTGCTATATGATGAAGCTCTCTTGTGTTATTGGCCTGTCTACAACATGATGAAGCTCTCTTGTGTTATTGGCCTGTCTACTGTATGATGTAGCTTTCTTGTGTTATTGGCCTGTCTACAATATGATGAAGCTCTCTTGTGTTATTGGCCTGTCTACTATATGATGAAGCTCTCTTGTGTTATTGGACAGTCTACTATATGATGATGCTCTCTTGTGTTATTGGACAGTCTACTATATGATGAAGCTCTCTTGTGTTATTGGACAGTCTACTATATGATGAAGCTTTCTTGTGTTATTGGCCTGTCTACTATATGATGAAGCTCTCTTGTGTTATTGGCCTGTCTACTATATGATGAAGCTCTCCTGTGTTATTGGCCTGTCTACTATATGATGAAGCTCTCTTGTGTTATTGGACAGTCTACTACACAATGAAGCTCAATTAGGTTCTAATAGCAAGATGCATTGAAAAGGTGAACCATGGTCAAGTTTTAGTAAGAATTTAAAATGAATAGATTGTTTAGATTTTGGTAGATTTAAAATTAGTTAAAGATAACCCAGAACTTCTTTTCATGTTAATACTTGGTATAAGTGCCATAATCTCAGTGCAGATTACTAGACTAACTTACTCAAATTAGAACATTGTAAACAAAGTTCATAACACTGTGACATAGAGACCTTCATCTACAACTTCCAATTTTTTCAGTTGCCCGAATCAGTTATAAAGTGTAAGTGTTGAAGCATTGCTGTTGCTATAACAATATTGTCATTATGTATAGTAGATTATAAAACTGTTGTGTATTGTGTTTTTATGTTTTAAAGTAAGGATTTTGTGCTAATACAAATTTACATGCTACTTGATATTTTAGGTGAATTTTTAGCTTACTGTTAGCAGCTTTTAGAAAGAGTTGATGAATGTGCAACATACCTTGTTTATGCCAGATAATTCTCAAAAACTTGTTTTTTTTATACAATGAAAATAATTTCAAAGGTTTTTGTATTGCATTTGACAGAAATTTAAGAAGTTGATCTGATTAGAGTCTTTGCTAAAAGTTTAAACTTTCAAGATTCACAACAGTGCATTAGACTCTGATACTGCCCATGTAAGATAAAGCTTTTAATGTGACACCTTGGTTGAAACTTGTGAGACAGGACACTGAGTTTCGAAATTTTATCATGTCTGAAAAAGAAAACAAATATTAAACCACAATATTTTCACACTTTGACCCAAGTCTAAAGACATATTTACAATCTGGTTGAAGAGAGCAATGCAGGACTAAAGTATTCAAGCTGGCATGGGTTTTTTTTTAAATAAAAGACAATTTTCCTTTCTGAAACTTCTCACACGAGAGCATAACCAAATTTCAAAATCCTTACTTACTATTTTATTCCTTTATATACAAACACATAGACTTAAGTGATTGAACAAATTATTCTAGTTTGCATACATTTTATAGCCCACAGAAGAATAGTTTATTATTTCATAAAATAATATAGGTTCAAGTGAGTATTTTGAACACTAAAACTTGTCTGAAGATATTTGAAATACATATGTATTTGATGGAATTTTCTTTTATGTTGCAAAAATAATTGTCCTGATTCTGGCTTGCATCAAGTCATCTTATTGTTCCTCAGTTATTTCAGAGTTACTTTTTTCTTTGAAATGGTTAGCTGGAATTCAGTCACATTTGACATAAATACCCCTACATATATCTATCAAATGTTGTTTGAATCCAGTCTGTCACTTTAAACAAGTTGGTCTTTAAGATGGGTAGAACATAATTGTGTTGTCAGATAGCAATTTCAAAGTCTTTTGTTACCTCTGGTTGGAATGGAATGATGGGTGGGGATAGAGGGTGAGGGAATGGGGGTAATAATGCAAAGAGGTAGAAAATGAAAATGTGATTCCAGAGTTATAGGTATTGAATGGCTTAATAAGTCTATTGCAGTGTGTGATTGGCAGTTTTTTTCATTGAAAATGGGATAATTCTGTTGGAAACTGTTCTAGTTTATAAACATACAGTATCATGGTCGTTGTAATGTGGGTTGGTATATACCTTCACTGTGTGCATTACCAGTGGGAAACTTGACCAGGGGCCACATAATAACATCCAGAAATAGTGCTTAACCATTCATTTAAAGGACATTTTTGTCAGGCAGACAGCAAGCAGATTTCCAAAAAGCTAAACATTATGTAAGTCATATAAAACTTGGGATATTTTGAACTAAAGGTTGTATTCAGATTTAATAATTTGTCATGCAACCCCATATTGAAGAGTCATGCTAAACCAAACCAAATCAGTAGAAACAAGATGGCCAAAACCACCCTGACTGTAGTTATAATGTTTGACTTTTGATATAGTAGAATTGCAGTAGTACTGTGCTTTAAATGTTACATATTGGTACTTGATGAAAAGCTGGCATTTTGACACTTTTCAGTGTTTGAAGGATAAAGAAAATAGGAAAAGAAAATTAAAACTTTTATATCTTGATCCATCAGTGGAAATTTTCTGTCAGCTGTTCATGCTCGCCTACATTAGGCTGTAAATTAGCTAACAAAAATACATTAAATATTGGCACCTAATGGGAAAATACAGGTAACATGTTTATAGTGCTGAATTCTCATATTTAACTTCTGTTTAGAAATATGTATGATCTGTCAAGACTATGTACTACTTATTGACTTTAAACAAGTCAGTATTTCAAAGTTATACATTTTTGTATCAGTCACAATTGCAGGAAAGGGGAAAACAAGAACAGACATGCTTGCTTCAGCTTTTCAATATTGCTAGTATGTAGACATGGTGTAGTGTTTAAAATGTTCATATAAAAAGTTGTTAGGGCTAACACATAGATAGGAACAGTGTAGAACTAGACCTAAATATATTTTGATTTTTTTTAGTTTTGCACTTACAGAAATTTTGTAATATGTCTATGCAAACTTTTGCTGTGAGCGTATGGTTATGTTTTAATTTTGATATCAGAGCTAGATATGTGACTGAGTGATGAATTGACAATAAGCAGCAGTTTTTGTAGGCTTGTCTTTCAAGGAGACAGAAAGTATAGGGAAATCACATGCAGTAAGACAGCCAGCAGCATCCACATCATTATCTTGTTCTTTCTCTTGCTTCTATCAGATCACCACCTATCCTTGTCACAACATCTATGGGCGTTGTATCTCAACTAAGATTTGATAATCAGAGGGATTGCCTCAGGTACCCCAAGTAACAGCCCTTAAATTGCCAGAGGTTCATGAAATCAGCACTGCTTTGCAACTTGCTTTTTTTTATCTGATCAAAACCAAACCTGGTCACAATGTTAAAGACAACTGATACCTTAGTCAACAACCTTAATGGACCTGATATTTCTTACTCATTGTGAATTAATTGCTGCTGTCCACATTATAGCTTGGTGGATTGTATTTACGGTATAATTTACTGCAATCATGATGGGTAATTTATCATCTGAAGAATGACACCAAGCCAAGACAGAAACAAACAATGACATTTGCTTCCTTATGCTTTCAATAGTGGGCTGGCACACAACCCATGGAAAGCAGAATATTTCTGAAATATTTTATATATTATAGACTTTCTCAGAACTCTTTCTCTGTGTAATCAGTGCAAAGCTAGAGGTCTTGTGTAAGAATTATGTCTCCCACCTACGAAGTGGGGAGGCATTTTGATGTTGTCCTGTCTGTCTGTCTGGGTTGATGGATGTCACAAACTTTATCTGCGCAGTCCACTGAAACCGCTGAGCGGATTTCAACCAAATTTCACAGGAGTGATCAGCTTAGTTGTGAGTGATCAGTACAGTGTCTATATTTGCATATCATCAGCATGTTCAGGTTTAAATAAGCAGAGTTAACACCTTTGATTTGTCTAACTTTATGATGAGTGATAAGTTCTGTGTCTATTTTTTACATATCAGCAGTCTGTTCTGGTTCATTGATTTTTAGCAGAGTTGTTGCCCTTGATTTGTCAAATTTTGGACAATTTAATGGTTTTCAACCAAACTGTACATGAGTAATCCGTATTAGATCCACTGTTGTTGCCCTTCATTTGTCAAGTGTTATATGATGTCCGGCTGGCTATATCTCTTATACCACTGATAGGCTTTCAACCAAACTTGACATGAGTGATAAGTGGTAGTTTTGACCTTGACTTTGACCTACATTCTTGTTCTTGTACCACATGTACAAGTTTGCGAGGATTTCAATGTATACCCTTGATGATACTGTGAAGTTCCATATGGTGGGCATGGGGGAAGACATACGACGTTTTTGCAGAAAACACAACTTTTAGTTATCTCTGCTTTCATCTTAACTGTGTAGAAATATAGAGTAAGTGTATATCATTAGCACAAAATACTTTGCAGTTTTTAAGTCTCTTAGACTAACAGCCATGGCATTTCACAAACCATGAAAGTAGAATCTCAACAATAAATATTTTCTTTTAGCTGCATTGTACGTTGCTTTTAATAATTGAGAATTAATTGTGTGCCTGTAGGTTGAGGGATACAGAGTGTATGAATACAGATACAAGCCTCAATACTGGTAAACCTCTCCCCCCCCCTCCCCCACCTGCCGTACTACTTTTCCTGTTACTTGTATATAGTAATATAATACCTCATGTATTTGTTATTTAACCCAAAATAAGTACAGTACTTTGTACCAGCATGTTAGAGTTTAGATATATAAATGCATGGAACTTGGAGAAATATTCATTGTACACCACTAGTATAACAATAAACACTGATGGAAAAAATCTTATAGAAAGCCAGTTGGTGATAAAGGCAATATAAACTCTTAACAGGAGGATATAAACAAGAAGCTAGCTAGAGAGGACAGGACTGGATTTTTTTTTATGGAAGACATTATAGTGACATTTTCTTGTACTTTGGGTACTAAATGTCTTTCTTACTATCACAATACAAGATCCAATAATGTCATTGAAGTATTTAACAAAAAGTGTCAAAAAAGTTTCTCAGTTACAAATGACCTGTAACTGGCCTCCATATACTGTTCACACATGCCAGACCATTTCTTTCAGTTTCAGTGTGGAAATAACTGCTCAGTAGGACTGTAACTATACTGAGTAAAAATGAAAACTTTACAGATTTATAATGGGATTTACTATGCAAGAGAAAGAAACACCAAAATCTCACAATGCAGGAGGTGGAATTCAATCATTTGTAAGAATGTTAAACTTTATCAGTTGGAGAGTAAGTTTATGAAAAAAAAAATTAAAAATCATCACAGGAGATATATGGTCATTAATTCACCTATATATTCAATTCAAAGGGAGGTAATTTAAGAATTTGAATCTTTGGAGTCTCAACTCTTGCTTTTGCATTGTGTTTTCATAAAACATTGTTGAGTTTTCTAGTCTTGACATTAGTTTCTGTCAACTGACAGCAAAAAGAATATTTTGTCTTGACAACCAATTTCGTTTTTGATAAACTGTCTGTTTTCACTATATGAGTTATCTCCCCTTGATGCATGATAAAATACATTAACTTTTAGGCCTATTATCGCCTTCGTTATTTGTCTTATTTTATAGAGTCAGAGTGAAATACATTGATTTAATATTGTGTTAAATATTTGTATAATTAAAGTGTAAATGTTTCATTTTGGGTGAAAATAGTAAAGAAACCATAGCATACTGGTCAGGTTTTATCTGCCCCCCATCTATTTGCGTATCCTTCTGTAAGAGTTTGTTCATTAATTTTCTTAGTAATTCTTACACTATTATATAGGTTTATTATACACAGTATCAGCATCTACCAGCACCACTGATACACACATTTGCACTACTGTGTTTGTGAGAGACATAGTTGTGTCCAAGACATTTTGCCATTTTAAACTAACTTCAACATGTTGGTTTTTCCCCAGCAGTCACCAATCGTCATCCATTCATTGTTGTTTGCTAACATTTTCCCAATGATATTGTTTCCCAGCTCCAACCAAACCCCAGAATTATCCTCTAGTAACTGACTTAGATTTCCATTCCAGGCATAAATCTAGTTGTCATGGCAACTAAAAAGAAAAACTTTTAAAACATCTTGACGCAGGATCAGAGTAGACCTAAGGCTAATGGTTCTGTACCAAAAGCATTAAAGTCATACCTCTGGGAAACAACATTGGCAACACTCGTAGGGTTAATTGATTTATGTACCATACACTTTTACAGGGAAATCTTCATTTCCTGTCAGCCTGTTAATGCTCTTCAGGTCACATTTTCTATTGGACTTAAATAAAACTTGGTCAGAGGGTAGGATTTAATATATAAATGATCTGTATAGAAATCTAATACAGAACCCATCTATACCTAGATTTTTACAATGGGGTCTCCTGGGGTCTTCTGATTTCCAATTTGGGCAAGTCTATTTCTTCAAATAGGGGTGTTTTGCAGAATTGGGACCCAAAACAACTTAAATCTAAGATGTTTTATTGCACCATTTCTGAATACAAGGATTTTTAGTCCTTTGTTTAGCATATCGTAATATGTTAATGTAATGACATTTTAAATGTAACTCACATGATTTTGATGAATACTATGCACAACAAGAAGTATTGGCATACATTGAATTCACTTAAAATGCTTATAGGAATATAATTTTACTATTATACTAAAAATTTTCTATTGTAATCATTGCAACTGTACCATTTAGTGATTTAAAAAGGATTTTCAAATATGCTATGGCCCTTTCAGATTTCACAATATAGTGCTACCAGAAATTTCATTAGTACATTAAATCTTTCATGAGTTTTCAGAAAATTTGCATAAAAGTAAGCTGAGAGTATAAAAAAGAAATCCTTTTCTATTTACAGAGTAATTTGCTGCGTCCTTCATCACCAAGTGATATTCCACACAGCATCACCTTAGCAACAAGTAGTGGCCTCGGTAACAGCATCACTTCAAGCTGGGAACCAGACAATTTAGTAGACACTATATTAAACTATCGTAGGCAGAGTGAGGAACCAGAACTAGACACACCATATACTAATTACCTCGCGAATTCGTATTCAAGAGGTTCTGGATTGGGCTCAATTGGAGAGTCGATTGATCTGTTTAGGGACAAGGATGAGACCGCTAGTGACTCGGATTTTGATGCAGACGACTTTGATTCATGACTGGGGCGTAGCATTAGTTTCTAGTGTTTTATTTTTAAACTTATAATAACATCCTTACTGGGTCAACCGTCATTTATCTATTTTGCATTTATTAAGAATCATTTTGTTAATATGATTTTGTGATATTCTTCACCGTCCATTTATACATGCTGCGACTTCGCCTGTCTTTGTTTTGTTATTTCAGAAGTGTTTATTTTAAATAGATACATTATTTTCTAGAAAAGTATTAGCATACAAGAGTAGTATTTTGTATAAGGCCATATTTGCCACAGTCTAACATTATTTTTCACATTTTAATCATGTACTAAATATTGCAGTTTGCTAAATCATTTTGAGAAACAATTCGTGAATTACTTTTCACCATATGAAAAGAATTTTGCTTAGTCAATGAAAAGCAAACTACAATGCACTGTTTCATTTACTTAGGTTGATGGTTAGAATGGAATTCTTGAAAAGGAATCAACGTGTTTTAGCAAACATTTTACATCTTACTGTGATATATAACTATAATATATGACTATAAATGTACATTCCCGACAAAGAAGTGATACATATTGTTTTTGCCTCTCACAAATACTAACAAATGTTTGGACTAGGCTAGAGTTGGTGTTTGTTTTCATGTTAGTCCTTGGGTACATATAGAGATTTACCTCTCCTAGCAGCTATGGTGCATCATGCTTCCTGTTGCAGTCTGGTATAGACAAGAAGTAAATCATTAAACATTTCACATTTTTCATTTGAATTGTATTTGAGATGTCTTGCAAACACAATCCTGTTATCAGACAATGTCCGTGGTGACATCGGAGTAGGTAGGAGTTCCTGCAGGACATATTCCACTCCACTCAGTGCTGACGCGCTAGACCTCACCTTCATAGTCTTGTACTCTAATACAGTTCCCAGTGTTTCATATAATACAATGTGCCAATAGAATTCATAAATATTTATGACATAAAATGCATTTATTTAAAATTCATTTATTGAATATTGTTGGTATTAGTTGGTTCCTGTGTACATGACTTGTATGTATGAAATGAATACCAGTTTTGAGTGTTTTGTGTACATAAAAGATGTAATGTAAATGTGTATCGTACTATATACCATACTAGGTATTGTATGCATCTCAAAAACTGTCTCACAAGATTAGGCTGATTTTGTTGTTGTATTAAAACATGATAAACACAGACAATAACAGGCTGCTTAGCTCGTAGTCAGAACAGTCTAAGTGGTCATTGTGGAGGATTTGGATTGATTCTGTAGTGGGGTGGGGGTGGGGATGGGGGGATTGTTGTTTTTAAGAGATTTTTATTGCTCTCTACTTGCATCACTAAAAGTACAATTTTAGCCTGTTTAGCATCAGAAACTTGATGCAAGAAGTTTATGCATTACTTGAGTGCCAATTGTAATGGAAAAAAGACACATTCTTTGAACTAATGAAATTGCTCAAACTGTATAATTTAACAATTTAGTCATCAAAAGATTACAATAAAAATGATAAAAAAACCAGACCAAACCGATTTACATCATGTTAGACAAAAATTGTTCTTTCACTTTTTATAAACATGCTATAGAATGATTAACTTATTGCTTTCTGACAAGTGTTCTGGTGTTCGTTCTCCTGTATTTACCTACAGCATTTCTGGAGTGCTGTTTTAAACTTTTGAGAGGGACAGTTTAACCTTATTACAGTAAACTCTGGATATAACGAACCCCTTGGGGTCATTTAAATTTGTTCTTTATATCTGGAATATGATATATCCATAAACTTAAGCTTTTTCATATTAGAAGAAGGAAAAACATTGGGCCCAGAAAATAAGTTCCTTATATAAGGAATTTCGCTATATCTGGAGTCGTTATATAAGGAGTTTAATGTATGTCATAGTAAAGTGGCTGCACTAGTTTAACTGTATCCATTTTCGTGAAATTTTTTGTGTAGGTAGATAAACGGGAGAAAATTATTCTGTTAGGGGGACTGGTATAAACCCATGCCTCCATAATTCCTTTAAAGCCTTGAGAAAAATATTAATCATTTATCTTCTTGTAAACAGTGTGAAGGGGCAAGCATTTTGGTGCATACAGATCTTTTACACATGTGAATTAACTTGTTCCATTGTATGTGAAACAATGCATTCAGCACACATTCATCAGTACTTTACTGTTAACAATAACAATCTTATATTTGGTTTAACTACAGTTGTCAATAACTTAGCTCGAAAGCGTGAACATTTGTTTGTCATTGTTTAAAAAGTGGGGTACATTTTGCCTGATGTTTGTACAGTGTTGTAATTAGCAGAAATCAACATAACATTATTTTATTTATACATTGTTAGTGTATTACTATGCATTTCATATTAATAACTGCTGAATGGAATTCCATCAAATCAAACAAAATATAGATATACTATTTTGTATAACAAATATTTTAATTTATCTTTGTCTACAATTAAAACTTGTAAAGATGACACTTTTAGTATTTTCTGTCTACAAACCCCAGCAACAGTTAGTCCAGAACCAGGATGAAACAGTGCTCTACATGTACTGAGCTGTAAAAATCCCTCATAAGTATTCATCTGGCTGAGTAACATGTATTCTTGATTTCACAACCAAATGTTTTACTTACTTGACAGTTTCATCAACTACTGACAACTCTACAGTACACATGTAACTATTTTACAAAGTAAACAACAGAACAAGAAACGCCATGACAACCGTGTATCACTTGCCTTGGTACCATGGGCCAGTATACAAAGTCAACAATTGATTTCAGGAAACAAAGTAAAGTACCCGGTAGGTCAAGTGTTTGGCCAAGTTTTTACCCCAAGGACATAATTAGAACAGGTTTGGGAGAGGACCACTAGGTAGTACTCCATACCAAATAGCTAAAGCTCAACATTGTAGGTCAAAAGATCTTATTGAAGGTCATCCATGTTAAATATTGAAATTTGTAAAACTACACGGTTACCGAATGGTCCAAATTTCATCACTGTATCTTCAATAGCAAGGAAAGTAGGTCAAAACGTGTGGCCAATTTTTCACCCCAAGGGCATAACAGTCCTGGGAAAGGACCACTAGGTAGTGCTGCATACCAATTATCTAAGCTCTAGACATTGCAATTCTAGAGATTTTCAAATTTTCCCTGCAAGTAAAATAAGCACTGCCACAGTTGTGGCATAATTTGAAATGCTTGATAGAAGACAACTAGGCCATGCTACAGATTTAATATCTAAGCTCTATACCTTGCAGTTTTGGACAAAATTAAAATTTCAAACTGACTGAGTGGGTTTGTTTACCCTTGGTACTTGTCAAAATTTCAAAGTTCCTTATTTAAGTCTTTATAAAACAAGTGATCCCTTGTGCATGACCAATTTTGACCCCAGAGGCATAATTTGAACAGTCTACGCACACCAACTAAGCTCTGGGTCTCGTGATTTTGGACAAGAAGATTTTAAAGTATTTCCTTGTATATGTTTATGTAGACAAGTAAACCCTATGATGCTACATACAAAATATCTTACCTCTGGTCCTTGTTGCTCTGGAGATGAAGATTTTTAAAGTTTTTTCTACATATGTCTCTGTCAAATAAGTGATCCAAAGGGTAGGGCCAATTTTAATTCATAGGCATGATTAGTACAAACTAGGACAACTATACAGACAAAATATATAAGTTCATGGCCTTTTTCAATGTTTCTATTACAACTGACCACCAAAGCGAGGCTAATTTTGACACGGGCTGGATAATCCATATGACCAATGCCCCAGGAAGGGGCTAGTTGTTTTAGGTTTCAGTATAGTGCAAGATACAGAACGCGTCCTGTTCTAGAGACACCCAATGGTACTCTCATCTGAAAGACCATTAGTTATGTTAGTGGAGATTGAACCTCCAATCCCTGGATTACCAGTCCAGCGCGTTAACCACTAGACCCCAGACCGCCCCTAATCGACTGGCCATTTTTCATGGGGTATGTAGTATATTCTGATACCGAGCTAAGGGTATACACAATTATTTCCCAGTCAAATGATAATCGTAACAAAATTATTTTTGTTGAGTCGTTTCTCAACGCAGAATCAAGCTTGTTGTGTTCGTTGAGAACTGTCAGACAAATATAATCCATAAACTGAATTACGATTGGTTAAAATTTAGCAGGATTGAAAGAATAGCCAACATTTCCCAATGGAATACACATACTGTTATGTTATTAACCAAATATCTAAGCTCTGGGCTTTATGGTTTTGGAGAAGATTTTGAAAGATTTTTCTAATTGCAACTCTGGTAACCCTGTTGTTCAGTCAACTGGAACCATTTGAACATTTATACTGTTAGACAGCTTAATGCTACAATGCTTCTGGCCATGTTTGAAAACATTCCATGAAGTGGTTCGGAGAAGAAGTCACTTGAAACAATTATGGATGACAGAGGGAAGGATAACAGACATCCAGTGATTCTAAAGATAGTAAAAAGATCATGTGTAATATCGCTTGAATTTACTTTAGCCTGGAGAGGAATTGATCCAAAAGTTTGGCACATTCTCCTTCAAACTTGGTTACAACTGTTAATCAGTAGAATATTAAAATCGATATTACCAAACAAAACAAAAGTTTATTTTCACTTTTTTATTTACCGTTTTTAGTGTTTTTTCAATGAATAATAAGACAATCATAATATAACAAGGGTACAACACGTAGTTTTATCACAGTTTGTATCTAAATAAATGGAAAACATGCAAGTAGATAATAACTGTGCGGCATTATCCTCCGATCTTTTAAATAAAACTTATAAACTGTATTAAAAGTATCAGAAATTTCACATTTTTAGAATAAAAGCATTTCCCAGCCAGCTCCTAAAACCCATTCTACTGCACTGATATTAACTGAATTCTTAATTCAGCTATAAATGAAAGGTGTATTAGAATATTAAATTTTTCTGAAATAAGACCATAATGAAAAATATCATCTTGTGGAAATCTACATTCCATGTGCACTAGCTTATCATATTTCAGTGTGTAAACTGAGCTCAACAGTACTTACACCGAAGCCTTGGCCTGCGTACTGCTCCTTATCATGTCAAAGTATACAGTCTTATTTGAACTTAAAACTTTCCAAAGCTAACATTTCAAAACTGATGAAGAAATTCTTAGAAATCTGGGGCTTAGCTGTTATGTAATACATTACAGCTGGCATTTGATTGGCTGATGTCAGTAAATGCAGAAATGGTGTTCAGACACCCTGCATAGGAACACGTTCACAGTTTTTCATGAACTCTATGATAGAGCGGGATAATGTGTCATCTGGATGACCTTCACTCGCTACAACTGCCTTGCGTCCAAACTCTTTTGCCTGAAAATGTACCAATATTTCTATTTTCAAAATGTTATATTTAGCTACCTTTAAATCATTCAGAATAAAGTGAGGAAACTGCCATCGGAAAGATTATCAGTTTCATAGTCCAGGTCAAACTACATGTATAATATGTTTCTGGGACCTTACATATGATAACATAACTATATTAATTTGACATATGTACCAGAATGGCGCGTTTTCTCTTAACGGCAGTGGCGGTTGATTTTTTTCCCTTACAAAATTTAACATCTCTTATGACTGTACATTTTGCATATAAGTACAGCATTATTGTACCTGGAAAGTTGCCAAGCTCTGAACTCTTTTTATTCAATTAAATTTGCTAAATGTTTGTATTACTGCCAATGGTCAGGTTGAGTAGATAAATCGGAGAAATAAAACATGTCAAATACCTTGCTGATATCAGTGAGTACATAATACAACATGGCAAGAGCATGACAGACTCGTGCCATATCTTCAGGCTGTCTGTTTGACTGGTGTTCCCTCATGTCATATACCGAGTTTAAGACCTGCACTGCCTCCGCTTCCTGGGCCTCATCTGAAATAGAACATACAGTCTATCTTCTGTAACATAGCTGAGATAAAATTGTTGAATTTCCAAGATGACCACATGCAATACATACAATTTAATACTCGAAATATACGGTTTCAAACGTTCGAGTTTTCTGAATTCTAGAATTTTCTAGATTGCAAAGACATATTGAAGCTTATATTGTCTATGTAAGAATAAAGGAGCTACATGATATTTAAAAACCCTTTAAGGAGTTACTAACCAACTCACTAAAACACAACATGAGTACTAGCAGGATTATCATTTCAAAAATGTTTGCAGCAAATGTGTTGGAAATTAAATCACTTAATTAACCTGGTAGTGAATGGATAAGCACAGGTAATATTTGTGATGATTTCATTTTTGCTATATTCACAAATTTCCCACTTTTGCTAATTTAAAAATATCACAAAAGATTCATTCAATAGCATATAGATGTACTGCCAATTTTCAGATTGAGGACATATACAGAGTATATGTTGCCTGATCTAGGTCATACACAGAGTATTTGTTGATAGACAGAGGACA
Source organism: Saxidomus purpurata (assembly GCA_022818135.1). Lineage (NCBI taxonomy): Eukaryota > Metazoa > Mollusca > Bivalvia > Venerida > Veneridae > Saxidomus > Saxidomus purpurata. Next base: position 22,903,810 of record JAFMSR010000004.1, on the reverse strand, counting down.
TATACAGAGTATCTGTTGCCTGATCTAGGTCATATACAGAGTATTTGTTGATAGACAGAGGACATATACAGAGTATCTGTTGCCTGATCTAGGTCATACACAGAGTATTTGTTGATAGACAGAGGACATATACAGAGTATTTGTTGATAGACAGAGGACATATACAGAGTATCTGTTGCCTGATCTAGGTCATACACAAAGTATTTGTTGATAGACAGAGGACATATACAGAGTATCTGTTGACAGACAGAGGACATATACAGAGTATCTGTTGATAGACAGAGGACATATACAGAGAATCTGTTGACTGATTGAGGGCATATACAGAGTATTTGCTGAAAAAGAGAGGACATATACAGGGTATCTGTTGACTGATTGTCAGTGATTGAGGGCATATACAGAGTATTTGCTGAAAAAGAGAGGACATATACAGGGTATCTGTTGACTGATTGTCAGTGATTGAGGTCATATACAGAGTTTTTGTTGATAAACTGAGGGCATATACAGAGTATTTGTTGATAGATTGAGGGCATATACAGAGTTTTGTTGATAGATTGCAGACATATACAGAGTATTTGTTGATAGATTGAGGGCATATACAGAGTATTTGTTGATAGATTGAGGGCATATACACAGTATTTGTTGATAGATTGAGGGCATATACACAGTATTTGTTGATAGATTGCAGACATATACAGAGTATTTGTTGATAGATTGAGGGCATATACACAGTACTTGTTGATAGATTGAGGACATATACAGGGTATTTGTTGATAGATTGAGGGCATATACACAATATTTGTTGATAGATTGAGGGCATATACACAGTATTTGTTGATAGATTGAGGGCATATACACAGTATTTGCTGATAGATTGAGGGCATATACACAGTATTTGTTGATAGATTGCAGACATATACAGAGTATTTGTTGATAGAATGAGGGCATATACAGAGTATTTGTTGAAAAAGAGAGGACATATACAGAGTATCTGTTGATAGATTGAGGTCAAATACAGAGTATCTGTTGACAGATTGAGGTCAAATACAGAGTATCTGTAAAAAAAGAGGACAGAGTATCCGATGAAATAGGGAGGACATACACAGAGTATCTTAGTTTAAAAAGGGAGGACATACATGTATGATGCTTCTGTTAAAAGATATTTCAAAGTTACAAAATTTCATCAACACAATTGTTCACTAATTAGAATAGCTTACCTAAAGCATCTTCCTGTTCATCAAACATTTCTACAATTAGTGGTCCTACACCTTTAGGTGTGGGTGGGGTGCGTGTCCTCACTTTTACTATGTTGTATAAATGTGCGTACCAAATATCTGTAACCTGAAATATAGAAAACGTCATGTCATTATGAACACATTTAAAATGCTCATTGAAGCCAACTTTATCAATTTTAATACCATTTCATAAGGTTTATTTTATAGATTTTGCCAACTGAGACCAACCAAAGTACATGTAATATTTTAGTTCAAACTGCATTTATTGTATGCCTTTTGTCCTTATTCTAGCAGATGACAAAGGCAATTTTTTATACAAGTACTGACATGAAAAATTGTCAATTTGATGACAATTTTGATGCCATTAGTTGTGAATAGTGGGTTTAGGCGATGACCATTTACATTTCATAAATCTTGGATTAAATTTCTATAAATAAATATATAAGAAAAGATACCAATCGCCATCACTGGCATTAGATACTACTCCACAAGTAATCTTAATAAGTTTTGTGGGTTGTCACTTCCAAATAGCCCTGCAGAAAACTGCCCTGTGAAGTTTTTTTGAAATACTCCTAACCATGTCTTAGACATAACTCCGAACATATGTAAGGACAGAAGTGCAATACCAAAACTATATCCCTCCGCTTTCAGCAGGGGATAACAACTAGATTTGGTGTAGAAATTGACTTCGTTTCAGTTGTTACCTAAACTGAGCATGTGTTTGCTGAGTGAAGTTTTGTAGGTTTGAGGTTTGTACAGCCTAGTCTCACTCTCATACAACTTTGTGAATTACAAATTGTGCAGTTTGCTTTCCCATTGGCACCTCATATGCTGATTTTCTGGCATTACATGTGAAGCAACATATAACACCAAATCAACAAAGTGTCCATAATAGCACAATGCTGGATGAACTTACCTGTCTATATAATGAGTCAGCTACATCCATTCTACCTTGTCGAAAAAACACATTACCCATGTGATAGTAGCCACCTGATGTCCGTATATCATGGGTACCAAACTCTTCTGATGCATGGTATATCTATGATAGAACACAACTTTTCAGCAAATAATCACCCTACTATAAAGTTCACCAGTGAACAAAAAACTGTACACAACACCTTATATTTTCATTTTTTTCACACTTTTAAAGATTTGTAAGAAAAAAACAACAAATTTATCAAGAGCAGTCTAATGACAGCACAACCGCTTCAATAAAAAAAATTAATAGCATTTCTATTGAATAAAGTAAAAATCACTAGGACAGATAACAGTTATAAAATCTTCCTATATAAGTGTAACAAAACTGTTCAAGAGTTATAAGTCATTACTCAGAGAAATATCTTTATTAGTTGCTGAGATACAAACTTCTGTAAGAGATTTTGAACACATTTTGTTTTAGCAAAAGGCGATATTAATTTGTCAGCAGACAGGTATGAGCTATCAGATCTTCACCAGAGGCTTGATTTTTTTATTCATACTAATTTATTCTTGTTGTGAAACATGTTCTTACAACTTAGATGAATCACTCTTAAGACTCATTCCAGATGGAATCAACCTCGAAGTGTGGAATTACACAAGAACACTACCACTATGGCATGGGTGGGGATCGAACCTGAGAGACCTTGATTGATGAAAAGTCAAGCTAAAAATGAGGCTTGTACTCCGTTACATGAACTACTTGCTATTGTTGAAAAACATTTATTAAATTCATAAATTTTTTCTTCCATATGCAAAGGCTTTACTGTTATTGAATTTCAACCATACTGTATAAAAGACTTACATCATTTGCCAGCTGCCTCAGTGCGTCCTCATAATCTCCTTTGGCAGCGTAGAGAAGGCCAAGATTTCTGTATAGTTTAGATTTAATTGCATTTGAACATTGTGGAGTCTTGAGTACTGTCCACTGTGCCTGTGCTAAATACTCTTCAGCTTGTTCAAGCCTACCAAGACCTAAAACATGACGTAAACATAACTGATATATACACTAGTTCAAACAGAGAAAACACTGCTTCAATTTTACTATTCAAAGATATAAAGTAATATCCAATTACCTTCAATATAGAAACAAGAGGGCAATAATGGCCTAGAGTCTAGAGCTGAACAGCAGCTCCTCCTTCCTTTCCACCCCACCAGAATGCCATAGGTTAGTAAGTTTACAAGACAAACCATTCATGGAAGTCAAGCAACTGATCTCTGAGAAGTTCATTTTTTCCCACAACATAAAAAATTCCAAAATTTGTGGCCATGTTTTTGACAAATTAACACTTTTTGAGTCCTTTTATGTAGAGAGTCACGTAAAATCATCCCAATGTTTTCATTTATAAACTTTTACAAATGGTTTCTGAAGAAGAAAACAGTTTTAGTAGGACCTATCTAGATAATATGGTCATCAGGAATCTTATTTACACAAATCAGCATCTCTTCATTAATATAACAGTCAAACTAGAAGTAGAGTAAGTGAGAAATTAAAACTTCTATGTATAGACATGCCCACCTGGCACTTAATATCATGATTTCTTGAACATTCTTGTTGGGAAGTCAAAATAAGAAAATATCTTTTGAAATTATTGCAAAATCTGATCATGGTTTAAACTTTATGAAAAGACTTTTAAAGTGTTTCATATAGATATACATGAAAATAAAGTCACACTCCCTGGCAGAGATGTATTTTGATCTCTTATTCTTGGGAAAGGGTCAACTGAAGGAAAATATGTGAAATTATTTGACATCCTGCCAAGGCTTTCAAATACTAAATTCTGGAAGTGTTTCTTTGCGCTGTTCCATTAAATAGGTTTCTACAGAGAATATAATTCTCTGAAGGTTTTGAAATGGGACCATCTAAAGAATATTCCAGTCAAGATTCATCAACTTCCATTGAGTACTCTCAGACTAGATTTTATCTATGATAAATTGTGAATCGATACATAAGAACTGCATGTTTAATCTCAGAAAAAGAAGTAACCATACTAACCATGAATCAATTACAGCAGATGATACAAGATGGTTAAAAGTTACACAATTAATTAATGGTTGATGAATGTTGATGATGGACAATATGGTTACCTGTTACCCTGATGAACCATGCAGACTTTATGTATTCCATAAAAAAAAGCATACCTTAATTCTTATAGACAGTATGCTATGAAAGCAAGTACAATGAAAAGAATGGTGATGTACTTACCAATACTGGCTTCCCCGAGTATGAGATATGAAGGCACCAGTTCTATACTAGCCAGACCGTGAACATCTATGGCAAACCTCAGTGACTGCATGGCAGCTGGTACAGCTTGTTCATGTTTTCCCTCAAATAACAATTTCTGACCTGTTGTTCTTGTGAGATCTATCATTGTACGCTGTAATTAGGGACATGTTATATATAGTGAACCATGTCGTAATTAATACTGATAACTGTTTAGTCATCTTAACACCTTGCTGTATTCACTGCTTCTTACAGTTTTAGTTCAGTCCTCTTATAACTACATAATAACACAACAATTCCAATGTCACACAAAATTGTATGCATGGGTAGAAATTACCCAGCAATCTGTCTGTTTCTATATCTGCTTGTTCGGTTTAACAACACATGTGTTGCTGAACATTATATCAGGCAAGTCTCAGTACCATAACTGGAAAATGACACTTATATAATCCATTGCATATTATAGTTAAAGTTAACCACGTACTGATGACAGATAATTATGCAGAACTGTCAGAACATAATCAGAGTCAGATTCAGAGTCAGACTGCTTGTTGGTACACATCTGATCATAGTCTGCACTGTTTATTATTCACACTGTCAATTTATGTTGATCAAGTTTCCTGTAGTACTGTACTGGAATATTCAAAACTGTTAAATGGACAAAATTATTTCGTAAGTAGTACATTAGTACTAAGCCAAGTTAAAGTTATTTTGATACCTTTTTAGACTGGAGCTGTCTTTCTCTGTTTTGTCTTTCTTCCTCTGAAGGAAGGAATGGAGCACTCTGGCGCAATGGAATTAGATTTTGACATATCTTCTCATGGATCCCTAACCAGTCAGCTTTTTGATGCTCAACACCACTTAAATGAAAGAAGACCATGATTTGAGGAACAATATAATATTGTACCCAAGAACATCTGGATATTTGTATGATTGTGTACAATATTCTGAGTACTGGTATAAACTAAGCTACAGTTTAAGAACAATAAGGACATAAGTATTAAGTTTATAAGTTACTTTGTACTCAAGAGGAAGTGGTGCCTGTCGAGAGACATAATCAGAAGGTAGGGTAGACTCTTAGTAGGAGGAAGATTTAATAAAATTTGTTAATGACATAACTATCTTAAAAACAGTACAACAAAAGCAAGTTTTTTGAAGTGAAGATAATTACTCAGACAGATTTATCATTCATGCTATTCCTCTAATAGTATATATTGTAGGTGGCCCTGTTTCGGTGACGGCCCTGTTTCGGTGACCCTTTGAAATTATGCAGTCATTTCTAAGTGCAATATTTTGGATAACTATTTATACCAGGGTTGTGAAATATACCATTTCAGCTTTCTTCTGATCGGAAGAAAAGTTGCTGACAGCGACAGTTTAATTAAGTGGTTGATATATCCAGGGTAACCCTACTTTTGAGGCATTTTTCTTAATACTTTTTTACACTTTCAAGTTGAGATATAGATCTGTGGTCAAAAACATAATTTCAACAAAATTTCTTTCTTCACATGACTGTTGTCTTATTTTCTCCCTGTTTGTATGCAGATATAACTGACCAATAAAAACTTCTTGATAAAAGACAAGTTTTAAGCACGTGATCTGCTTATAAAATAGCTTTTACATGGAAAAATGGCCGATCTGAGACGTGGTGATTAACTTTCAAATCTGATATTTTTTAAATAAGGTGGCAAATATCTTCATATTTTTATGAGATATGGTAAACAGATTCTTGTTGCATAATACCACTCAATACCATTAGATTTTAAATATAAAAAACATACTTTTGCCCACTCTTTGAACCCCACCCCTTGTGCTTCATAGTATTTAGATATGGTGTAACCATTAAAATGAATGTGCTCTGTATCTCATTATAAACAAGGCTGACTCTGGATATTAATTATTTTGTTGTTAAGTTGTGAAAGTCAACTTTGCGCAAATGCCTATTACGGGCTAATGTCACTTGTTTACAAATGAAGTAGGGGTCACTGAAATAGGTACGGCTGAGTATCTGTAATGCAAAACAGGTGCGCTTGTGATAAACAGCGTTAAATATTTTGTTGGAGTAGTTTCCACTTTATTATATACATCACACAGATTGGGGACTGATAACACAATAGTAATCCATAAAAAGAATAGTTTTTTTTCAAAAGATTTGGAAATTCAGCAAGAAGTATTCTTAGGGTCACTGAAACTGGTCCTTCGAGGATAAATATCACACAGTTTTGAGTGTAACAGTAAAAATGTCAACATGAGGAAAATACTGTTACCCAAGGCGATGCTGGATAATTAATGATCCAAAGTCTTAGCTTGAAACTATGTTGAGCCTGGTGTTACATGATACAAAAGTTGATTTATTGTCAGTAGTTAATAACAAGTAAACATTTGCTATGCATAGCTATTTATGGACAAAACCCACCTTTTTCTCTCAAGTTTTTGTGTGTGAAGGGCGGCCGTCGTTAATATAAAAAAGCCCTGGCGCACAATTTGTTGGGCTAACACAGACAACAGAGAAGTGATTCCTTAGTTCAACTGTCCTTCTTAGTAGCAGTTAAGACTAAAATGATATAAAGTTTGATTCAACTTAACACAATCGTGTACTAAGTCTAGGGTACGAGATGACTTTGGTACGAATTTCATCCGACACCTGTTGTTCTACTCACCAATAATAGGTCACTCTGCATTTCGTGCACTGGATGAATGCTGGTTTTTGACAAAGTTCACAAAGTAATTTAATTCCTTTTGGATTAGCAAGTGGATTCAGAGTCATTTTGACAAGAAGTGTACATCTAATCAGAAACTTTACATGTTCGCCATTTGTTTACACGGTTGCTAGTAGTGAAATGCGCACGCGCAAATTTCAGTGTAAACGGCGGATCCGGCGGATCCGGATCCAATATAGATTATATAGGGTAAACAAGAGGGTGTTACGGATCCACTCATAATTTTTTTTATTTGTTAATATTTTGAAATAATTTGAGCACTAAATAAAAGCTGAATGTTACAGCTTTGTGTACATGTATAATTTTGACATGTTTGGCGGATGAAAATATGTATGTTTTAATATCAAATGTGGACGATCATTTCAGATTTCAGATCACCCAGGTTAAAAAAAATGGGTATCGCGGATACATTCATAACTTATTTATTTATGAACAAATTGAAATAATTTGGGTACCAAATAAAAACTGAATGTTACAGCTTTGTGTACATGTATAATTATGATATATTTGGCGAATGAAAATATGTATGTTTTAATATCAAAAATGAACGATCATTTCAGATCATCCAGGTTAAAAAAATTGGGTATCGCGGATACATTTATAACTTATTTATTAACAAATTGAAATAATTTGGGTACCAAATAAAAACTGAATGTTACAGCTTTGTGTACATGTATAATTATGATATATTTGGCGGATGACAATATGTATGATTTAATATCAAAATTGAACGATCAGTCCAGATTTCATATCATCCAGGTTTAAAAAATGGGTATCTCGGATACATTCATAACTTATTTATTTGTTTATATTTTGAAATAATAAAACACGTGTCAACCACAGGTGTTGTTTATTGTCATGGGGTACATATCGTTTATTGAATTTGAGGACGTCGACAGATCATACGCACGTGTCATGAAATGAATTCTACATTAACTACAAACGGCAAGATTACAAAAAGATAAAATAAGTATATTATGAGAAAAAAGAAAGAAAGAAGCATACATTGACAATCAGTTACAATCTCAAACTTTCATATAATTTTAACTTCAATACCACTTCAATACTAAAAATACGAGTGAGATAATGAGAAAATTTAGTCCAACTGCATAACATGTTTGAACTAGGAAGACACACACAATACAATTTCATATATGCCGAGACTGTATTAAAAAATGAAAAATAATGGTAAAATAAAGTATTTAGGTATAAACATATCTAAGAATGGCCATTGGCACCGAACCAAAATAATTAATAATTTAATAGTTACTGCTTTGAAGGTTCACATCAGGATAACCAAAATTGTTGTTTTTAGCGCGAGCCAACTGCGATATTGCAATTTTTAACTAGAAACTAAGGACATTCATACAGACATACACTCGACAAAATTGCTAAACGGCCACTTCAATAATAAGCTAAATATTTATTATTTTCTTACTCAATTAATTCGGATTTACCTACTAATTTGATTATCAAGTTATTTCCCCACAAGGTTCATCCTATACTGACGTATAAATCCGAAATATTTGGTTTTATAAATATCCCTTTTAATAAATAATTGCAATAATTAATAAATGCTAGAGAAAATCCATTTCTTTTTCTAACAACAACCACGGTACAAACGTATGCAAACGGGGGCTTTAATACTCATTAATTACAATATGAAAATAAATTGATACATAATTTAACAAAGAAAGTTTGTCGAGCATACTCCTGTCCCTTATCGTAAAAGGTGTTGAATGCTGATTGGTAATAAACAGTCGATTACAATCAATATACAATCAAACGCGGGCAACAATAAGTGCCATTTTTACACTAAAAAAACACACTTTGAAAGTTACAAATATTTTATTTTATAACTCCACAGAAAAATGTTTAATCTAAAAACTCTAAACACTGCACTTAAAGACAAATATGCAGAAACACGTTTTGACTATCAGTATTAAAAAAGAAGTGAGAAGAAAATACCTAAACTAACTTTTATTATAGGTGCTTCTAAGGACAAAATAATTAATAAATCGATAATCACTTCATGATAGGTAATCTACTCACTGTATTTATTTACTCCAGGAAGACTCAGAAAAAGCAAAAAGCAAGTAACTGTACTAATAATAAACACCTCAACAGGACTTGTAATTATACCCTGGCAACGACTCCATATTCTTCATGACGTGTTATCTTCCCACATCTAGTCAGGTCAAGCTTATAAGATACAGGGTATAACAAAAATCTATGAATCACATGAAAGACTTTCTTTAATTAGAATTCAAGTTCTTTTCCTTTACATATAAGGATTACCATATAAGTAACACATATATTGCCCTTCCTTCAAATCAGACACACTCCACTATAGCCAAGTAAAAACGCTTATATACTGTAACAATAAATGAGTGCGAAAAAATAACAAGAGGGCCATGATGGCCCTGTATCGCTCACCTGTCTACCATTGGCAAAAATAAAAAGGTTATTAATAGCAGAAAGGATCAATTTTTACCTTTGGCTCATGATATCCTCTTAATAAGCCTATGTAAAATCAAAAGACCCCCCTCCCCCCAGGCAGGGTTAATTTTGACCCTGAGGTCAGGATTTGAACAATCTTGGTAGAGAGTCAATTATTGCCACATGCTGAATATCTAAGCTCTAGGCCTCATTATTTTGCTGTCTGATCATGATCTGCACTGTTGGCTATTCATTTTTTTGCTGTCTGATCATGATCTGCACTGTTAGCTATTCATTGTATGATGGCTGGTCATGATCTGCACTGTCAGCTTTTTATTTTGATAACTGGTTTCAGAGAAATATAATTTTAATGTTTTTATATTGAATATAGAAAATAACAATTAAAGGGCAATAACTCTGGAGATACTTATCCAATCTTGACGAAAGTTGTGTGTGCACCGCGGCATTATGCTCACTTATTTTAAGTTTCATGAAATTATAGCCATTTGTTCTTGAGTTATGACTCCGGATGGACGGACGGACGGATGGAGTCCGACGGACAACGCAAAAACACTATCCCTCCACCTTTGGCAGGGGATAAAAACACCATATAGTGACATTTCATTTTTATATCGATGTTTAACTAGCCTTAATTTGTATGAATTCAAATTTTTTCCTCTATTGTTTAGTGTTGTACTTAAGAGTACTTTTGCTTCCGTAAGAAACTTTTGTACTTATCTTGATCTGCTATACTCAGTATACCTATTCCCGGTATGTAACAATTACTGGGAAAGGCCGCTAAATACTTCCCTGTAGTTTCCATTCTCATTTGTTCTGTTTTAATTATTTTCCTTTGTCTTTGTTGTTAGTAAGCATGAGGAAATATATATATTTTCCCTATGTTTAAACACTGAATGAAAATTTGATGACAGTTTGTCTGGAAATGACCTCCGTAACAAACATGTAACAGATGTATTTATACAAATTTTATATCAAAATGTTCAGAATAAAACTAGCTGTTTAAAATATTAAACTCCAAATTCACAGTACTGTAAATTGGGTAATATTAGCGATGATTTAATTTTCGCCATTTCGTAAATTATCCACTTTGCTAATTTAAAAATCTCGCTAAAGATTAATTTCACATAGAATTTTTTTTGACAATTCTCCCAGTCTGTCTGCTGATAAATCGCAAAATTTTCGTCGCGTGACAAAAAACTAAAAATGTTACTAGAATTTCTTTTTCACAGAAACAACAAAGTATAATGAAACTGCCTTTAAAGTAACAATAATGCTGTCTTGGTTGAAAATGTCTTACGGTACAGTTTACAGGTTATACCCGGTACTATACATTGTATACGGGTAAAATGAATTTGATAGACATCATGTACATACAGTACTGATTTTAATATTAAGTTTCTGTGAAGTTTCTACAATTTATGGTGCAAATTTCTTCATCCGCTGGAAAAGATATTTTGAAAAATACATTCTATGCACTTAAATTACATGTACATGTAATACTCTTGTTAGGATTTCCCAGGAGTAGAAGTTGATTGTCTCTTTCTCTTGCACCTTGTGGTGTATCTATGAGATAGTTAAATAATATTGCAATATTCAAAAACAGACAACTGGCATCATGTAATTCCAATATATTTGCAAGATTTTGAAATTAATATATATAACATTTAGGTTTTATCAGCAATCAAACAATAAACGAAACTTGCAAACTCTGGGTGTCAGTGTTTATGTAATTTATGGCTCCCTTGCTGTGCCTATGTGGCCACTGACATCTAGCAATTACTTGATAATTTAATAGATATCATATACATAACTGTAACAACATTTTCAATGTTGAGAGATTTTCCTGGAGTAAAAGGGTACATTGTACTGTTAATTGAAATTGAATTAATATCAAAATTAGCTGATGTTTGATTGTAGCGACGAGCTTCTTTTTCAGGGTGAAAATTATTATTAGTGGTTTATTTGTAAATAAACTTTGAAACTTTGAAGAAAAAACAACTTTGAAGTTCTCGGCTACCTATAACCCTGTTGTGTGAATACCTTAAATAAAATATGACTTACCATTCAAAGAACGAAAGTATTAAATATAATATAATATATTATACATATAATATAGTATACATATAATGTTACAATTGAATCCGTGAGCTTTCTAATGTAGTATATATTTCAACTGGCGGATCTGATATTCGGGAACGAACGCTCATTTTTAACATTAAATCATATACGCGTTCCACCAATGAATACGGCAAAATTATACCAAATAATAAAGCTACATCTTTCAGCTTTTATTTGTTACCCATATTATTTCAATTTGTTAATAAATAAATAAGTTATGAATGTATCCGCGATACCCATTTTTTAATCTGGATGATCTGAAATCTGGACTGATCGTTCATTTTGTATATTAAAACATTCATATTTCCATCCGCCAAATATATCATAATTATACATGTACACAAAGCTGTAACATTCAGCTTTTATTTAGTGCTCAAATTATTTCAAAATATTAACAAATAAAAATATTATGAGTGGATCCGTAACACCCTCTTGTTTACCCTATATAATCTATATTGGATCCGGATCCGGATCCGCCGGATCCGCCGTTTACACCTGGCCGCACCTGTCTAAAAATGTAAACTTCCGACAAGGAAGCAGCATCATTCTCCATTTGAATTATTCCATTCATGATTTAGTCAAGCAGAGGTGGTGATTTTTCATTCCATGAATACAGACTGAACACCGCTAATATTTTCTTTCCACGTCGACTGTCATTTTACTAAAGTTATACTTCCAAAAGTGTTTTTGGGGGATTTCAAATAAACCCGGTGTCTCAATTAATTTCTCCATCTAAAATTTGTCCATCTAGCTTTCGCTTGATACTGCCTCGCACCTCCCGTGAGTATTATGGTCAGTGTGCATGCCACATCGAAATATTATTTTTATTAATATACTCCCGAACACAACTCTTGTTTTAATGACCACATAGGTAGTATCTCGGGATACTGGAAGAAAAGGTAGTCTCAATAATTCGACTCCAAACGCAGACCCATTTTACATACGGACATTTTATAGATATCTGCGCTTATATCGTTATATTTTTTGCTAGGCGCTATCCTTTATCGGAGGCAGGATAGCGCCTAGCAAAAAATATAACGATATTCACCTGTTGAGTACAATTATTTGGACTAGAAGAAAAGGTTGCATAGGTTGTAGCCCCAACTGTAAGGAGGTTAGTGTTACTAAAGGTTACCTCACATAATATGTGATTGATTAATTGATTTTATTCAGGTAAAATACACATTTTAAAAATTATATACAATTAAATAAAATATATAAACGGCAACATTTTCAAACTGACAAATAACTACATGTACACAGTATGCTGAAATTAACACATTAACTTGATATCACATATCAAGATTCAGTATAATAATTACTATTCATGGTGACTTTTATATTCCAAACTTATATGCACATAATGAGATGTTTGTAATTGATCACAAACTAAATTTTAGAAACATTAGTAAACTTAAATTATGCAGAAACTTGAAAAGCAATTAGCTAAAATTAAGTGTGTATTAAACCGCCTAGATAGCCTAGTGGTAGAGCGTCCGCTTCGAGTGCGGGAGGTCGTAAGTTCGCTCCCTGGCCGTGTCATACCAAAGACGTTAAAAATGGTACCAGTAGCTCCCTTGCTTGGCGCTCAGCATTAAAAGGGAAACTGGCTTAGAACTCTTCTCTCATACCCTCACGGCGATGGATACCATCAGGAATGAGGTGTCGAGAGTGATTAATATAAGTTGGATAACTTGTTTCACAATCAACCTAAAATAAATTAGTATAAACTAAACCTAGGATGGCCCATTAAAGCCCTGAAGCTTATTTCCAATGGGGTCCTGATAAATACCTTATAGCTATTAAAAAAACATAAAATGAAAAGAAAAATAAGACTTCAGTTTTTGGAAGTTCACATAAAAATGGAGCATTAAGTTATAGGTACATTGATAATATGTTCTATGTGTTACAAACAATTATATTTCATTTGATATAAAGTGCATAAGAATTAAAACAAAAATTGTTCAATCTATCATGAATATATAAACCACTTGCATGGCCTAATGGAATCAGGTTACATTTATAGGTATCGTCGTTGAGAAGCTGACAGTGCTTTTAAAAAAAGTCAGCTTAAACAATGGTTCAACATATACAGTAATTTAAGTTTTAACATGTTAATTTGCATGACTCTCCAAATCGAAATTATATTATATACAGGTTTAAAAAGTATGAAATTCACGATTGAATATATTATGAATGTTTTGTATTACCATAATTGTGTATGAGCCTCATAATATTGTACTATTGTAAACCTCAGTACATGTATTTCATTGTAGTGAAATGAGTGAATAAAGGTTCTTTGACTTGACTTGACTAAGAAATATTAGCCACATCTAACAAGTGGCATTTAACAGCTTTCTTGAATTGTCCAATTTTAGTTATCTGTTTTATATGTACTATTTACAAATGTACAATTTTAAACACATGGTTCAAATGAAGCTGCTTGTTTCTAGCTTCAATGCTCAAGAGAGACATATTATCAAGAGTTTGACAAGTTAACACTTTCCCTTGGACCCATATCATTTAGACATCTGACAATTTTATTTTGACATATCTGGAGTTTGTTTTTAAAACATTTGCTTAAACCACAGACCTATATACATGTACATTTGTACACATATAGGTCTGTGCTTAAACTAGGATACCAAGAGGAACAAGCATAGTCTATATGATATTGTATAAGGGCAGAGCACAAATGTTTCCTAGTATTATAATCTAATACTGAAGCTTGTATACAAAAATTTAAGTCTAGAATTGACCTTTGACCTTTGAAACAGTAGGGTTTAAAACTGTTTCACCAGACAACTTGAACCTATTAAATACTTTACAGATGATGTTGGAGAAATAGCATGATTATGGCACACAACTTCAAACTTACATCCCTTTTTAATTTTCCTTTTATAACCAAATAAAATACACTCAGTTTTGCCCAAATGAAGTGATAACTTATTGTCAACTGTTACCAAGATGAACATGATTCTAAAATAGTTCCTAGTTTTTCAGATATGCCATTTTGATCTTTGTGGGCAAATAAAATTGCACTATCATCAGCATGTAGTATCAGTTTACATGTTGGATCAATACTAATTTTCATATCATTTACATAACAAAGAAACAATGAAGGGCCTAGAATACTGCCCTGTGGAAAACCACATGTAACAGGCTGGAAGTCAGAATAAACATTATTTACACAAACATTTTGCTTTCTACCCATTAGATATGACATGAACCAATCTGTAGACTTAACACCCATGGTTTTAAAGTTTCCACATCAAATGTCATGGTCTACAGTGTCAAATGCTTTCTGCAAATCTAACATAACCATACCAGTGTACATACCTTTGGCGTTGTTATCTCTTATAAAGTCAAGTAAGTGTATAAGACATGTATCAGTTGAATAAGAATTCCTAAATCCGGACTGTTATTCATATAACAAATTGTTAGCAACAAGAAACTTTTCCAATTGTACATACACAGATTTTTCTAAGATTTTTGATACAGTGCTTAAAATACTAACTGGTCTATAGTTACCAACATCCAGATTACTATTTTTCTTATATAAAGGCTTTACTCGAGCAGTTTTCATATCTTCAGGAACAGTACTATCAGATATTGACATATTTATAATAAATGTTATTGGCAAGTTGAGAACATTTGCATCATCTTTAAAACATTTTGCTTGGATTTCATCTACACCAGTACTTTTACATGAATTCAGATTTTTAGTTCATTGTATACAAAAGATTCTGAAACATGTTTCAGTACAAAAGGTCAAAATGTGACATGTTATATTTACTTGTGTGCAAAGAGACGGCAGATAAATTTATCTTAAATCTACGTAGTGTTTTCTGAATGGAGATAATTCAGTAAGATAAAGAATTGAAATTTAGACTGCATTATACTCGTTATGTGCATTATCGGAAAAACTGGCTGCTATTCTTTCAGTTCTTTTATGTCAAGTAAAAAACCTCAAAGCATAGAGGGTAGAAACAAATAGAAATGTTCATGTGCAGACATGGCTTAATTGTTAAAATAAATATATATATCAGTAGGGCAGTGCATTTTCATAGTACTGTAGGTTTTGCTTGTTTTTTATTGCACATTTCACAGCATGATGCAGGTAAGATTTTTTTTCAGCAATTTTATTATAAGATATTTGGACTTTTTGAAAAATTCATTTGCATGTCATTGGAATAGAGTATAAAGATTTGCAGTTGTCAGCATATCTGAACTTGTGTTACTGGTAAGTTCAAAAGTTTATCAAATATAATCATGAAATATGTCAGAAATATTAATTTGGAGTTTTTTACCAAGGTTTTATTTGTGTTTTAACCTGTAGGGACAGAGTTACAGCCCTTGACTTTGGAAAAATAAGGCATTTTAAGCTTTTGCTGCACATGTGACTTAGAACCTTGAAATGTAATAGAAATATTAATTAATTTTTTAACACTTAACATGCCTGAAGATAGTTTGGAAAGTATTAAATAAGTTTGTTGCTGCTACATTGTTTTGTGCGCTTTCTGTTACATGAAGAAACTTTTTATGAATAGCATAGTGCTAACACTATTATATTAAGTACAGTAAAATTTCATTAACTCAAGCATCAATAACTCAAGAATCCAGAATAACAGAAATATAAATTAAATTGATAACATATTGAAGTCCTGATTAGCTCTGTTGATAGAACCTTAAGCTGTAAATGTCTGGGTTCTATGTTGAAGGAAAATGTAAGCTCATTCTTCATCTTTCTGTCGTTACACAGGAAAATAACAACAGAAATCATAGAATATAAAATATATTTTATGTTATATGGACACATCACATCTTAATTTGTTAAAATAGTCTCTACTGTTTAGTATTTCTCCTCCAGGATGCATTGTCACAGGTGAAATCCAAATCTACAGTAATATGGTACTAATATCCTAGTAAAATATTTGTACATTGTATAAGCATTGCTTGTATTTCTGTAGGAAATGACAAAGACTGCTGGATGTGATGGTGGAAGTTTCTGTAAGACTGGATCCACTTCACAAGCAAACAAGAAAACTGTACTGGGAGTGGGATGTTTAGTTGTTGAAAGCTTTTCAGAGACAAATCAGGGAGAAAGCAGTGATGGCTATTCAAAGGCTTCAGTTACCACACTCAAAAACACCTATCCTGTAAGTGTTCACAACTAACTGCAAAAATTACTTTAGAAATATTTACCATACTGGTAGGCAGTTTTGTATTGACTCATTTTTCCATATCTCACTTGTAAAGGTTTTCTTAATATCTCCTATAACTATACAGATTTGGACTTACTCAGAAGTATTGTTACATGACGTCTTAGGTGTTGTCAAGTTTAAGGAGTTTTAGCTCTTTTGTAGTTGTTACACATCTGATAGGAAGTGTAGTCTCTTAACATGAATAACTCATTCATTAGTGGGTACGATTTCTTTCAAACTTTCACAGATCATCCACCATGAACAGATATTATACAGCAAAACAAAAAAAGTGATCTAATGATTCCCTGCAGCTGTACTTCATTCCTGGTTTTTTGTCAAAATGAGTATGGTAATATTTTATTGTGTAACTCATCTTGTGACAGACACTTCTCGATCATTTAATGACATAATTACTTCAAACTTTCATTCAGATGAACACCTGTGTGTAAAGCAAACATTTGATGCAGTATTTTTCGCAAAGTGATGTTCTGTTGATGTTATTGTTTTTGTTTGAAATGCTTTGTATATTGTATTATTCCTTCTTAGCTCAAACTGATGGTGCCATGCCATGCTAGCAGTAACAACTGTGTCTGGGTATATCCGATAACGTTTGGGGGAGGGCTGGTTGGTGGAGATGGGATCGAGATGAGTTTTCATGTGATGAAACATTGTGCTGTACTAGTGACAGGACAGGAGTCTACAAAGGTAATTAAAACATTGCACCACCGAGGACTAGAGACCCTGGTGTATGTAACATATAAATTGTATTGAGAGAAATATTCATTTAAGCTACTGTCCCTTAGATCACATAGAAAAATCTTCTCCGAAATAATAACCAGTTTTTTTCTGCTGGAAAACCTAGTTAGAAGTCTTGAAGTATGATGATTATCGTCATATCAAATTTAGAAGATAACAAACAGGTCCTGTAAAAGAGCTGACATTTGACCTTGGCTCAGGTGAATTACAAATGTCCAAGATTAATCTTCAATGTTTGTAAAAGAATAAATAGAGCCAGGTAATATCAGTTAATTTATTGACTTGCAGCATGGACTGAGGTAGGTGTCACCGTTTTAATGACATATGGTCTCCAGGCTATTTATAACTAAGATGCACTGGTTGGGTCCCCGCGATGTTCCCTCCACTTGTGCAGTGAACAATGTGTTAGGATGACCATACAGACAGTAATAGACGGACATAGAGAAGGGTAATGTTTTACTGATTCTGTTTTAGGTGTACCACTGCGAAGATGATTTACATACACACCAGGTAACAGATGGAAAAGTAGATGAAGGGGGATTACTTTGTGTTTTGTCTGATCCTGTTGTCTGCTATAAAGATTCAAACTTCACACAGACTCAGGTAATCTATTGTTTTTGATGTTCTGTCTTTGTTCCTTAGGTCACCCATTATCACCTTACCAAACATTCTCAGGGTGAGATATTGTGACCATTTACTATCTGTCTTGAGTTGTGAGTCTTTACACAATTTTCTTCAAACAACATCTCTGAAACCACTTGATTGAATGTGATGGAACTTGACATGAATGGTCTCTCAGTGTAACTGTTCAATTTGTCATGTTTTATAGTTATATCGCAGGAATTGTCCTGATATGACCCGCTACCAGAATTGTTTGAGAGACGTTGATTTATCTAAAACTTGATTTTCTCAAGTGACTAAGCACTGTGTCACAAAGTATGATAACTCAATGTGGTTGAAGGTGTCCAGGTGCTGTACTGGATTCACGGTGAGTGATACAGGGCTCTGTGGTTTCCACATATTTTTATAACGATTTCATATTTTACAGGAGTTCAGAATGAGCAGTGAGGGCAACCTTGTCTACCTGGATTGGCTGATTGGTGGTCGTGTGGCTTTGGATGAGCTCTGGCAATTGAGAAGGTGATAATGTATTACTCTTGTATAAACATTGTGATGCTTACCTTCTGATTTCATGCACAGAAAAAAACATGGCATTTTAACAGGAAATATTTCACTGCCCTCTAATGGTGAAATGCAAGAAATTATATAAATGTGTTTTTAAATGTTTACAGTGCAGTTGCAAATATTTCACACAATAACAAATACAGTATAAAGCTCACTTAAGAGACTACATTTTGGAATCATCAAAAGTGATATTTTAGTGTAAATGTACAATCAAAGTCACAATGTGTTATTTGTTCTGCAAAACTATATAATGTTTAATTTTTTGCAATAATTTTACCAGTACAAGTTTCTTAGGTTTCAGTTTGTCAATGAATATATCTATGCTTGCCATTCATTTTCCTCCTTAAACTATGTCTCCCAAGAAGTTGCGTGTACCAGTATTTGAGCTTAAGCTAAGCTTCTTCTATCAACAGTAACCTGTATGTTGGACTAGATTTTGAGGACAAAAATGTCTATAGTCAGGTTGTCATACACAAGCTTGATCCTGCATACTGGATATGACGTTGGTGAAATATGATAACCAAATATTAGGTCAAAGTAGCTAAAATTAACAAGCATCATATACTTTTATCAATTGTGTTGTTTGAAGTTAAAAAAAAGCTATGTATGATGTATAGTTTTATGTTTACTAGTTACCAGAACAAGACAGATGTATATATAGAAGATACTTTGGTATACAGAGATAACTACCACTTGTGTGATGCAGGACCTGTCCCGATAAAAAATGCTCTGAAGTCCATGCAGGTACACTACATGTTTTCATGAACTGAAACAGGTGTATGTCATGAAAGAAATACATACAATTATAGTTTAGATGGATTTTTTACGCTTTCATGTTGTTTGTTGTCATAAATGTATAACAATTGATAATATTCTGGAAAATATATAACAGACTCCTTTGGACCATTAAGACTTGTTCCTATATTCAGAGTATGTTATATGCATTTTCACTTTAAATAAAGAAGGAAAAAATTCAGGTCCAGAAAATGTGTTCCTTACATCTGATATTTCACTATATCCGAAGTCGTTATATATATGGAGTTTACTGTAACACATCTTAGCCATTATCAGTGTTCTGTATAGCAAAGTGTTAACTGTGTCAGATGTAAGATGACACTGATGTCACAAAGATGAAGACAGAAACAGACAGTGTTTAGCACATTTTTAGATGGATTGTATCATAAAAGAAATGTGATATGTTTTCAGGTTATGGGCTCCTGTATTATCCTTGGCAACAAGATGAAATCCATTGCTTCTAACCTAAACAACATATTGGGGAAAAAACAATCCATAGGTATAAACTTTCTATAGTCGGTTCAGAGAGATAATATTGTATGGTGTTGTGTAATAGTATACCTTGCATGTCGTGAGAAGTAAGTGGGCAGCAACATTGCTACATGTGTTTTCAATTTCCGTTTACTTTGTAAATGTAAGTGTAGTCAGCAATATATTTTTCTTCACCAATGATGAACTGTTTTTACATGCGAAACTGTTTCTGTAAATTAATAATAATGATAATTTACAAAAAAATGTTACATAGAAATTATTGTAAGGTCTGTTACTTTTAAACTGTTGAAAACAGTAAGTTACCAAAATAAGGATGATACCAGTCTATGAATGGTGTTACAGAGTACTATTTATTGACTGTTTGAACAGGAGAAAGATATGATACAGATTGCATGTGCAGCATCAGTCCTTTGAAGTACACTGTTGGTGAGGCCACTGTCACAGGAATTTATATAAGGTTCATGGCGATATCTTCAACTAAAGTATGTATAAATAAATATTAAATTTTTTACCAGTACTTGTGTTTTATTTTACTTTTTGTCTAAAACAGTGACCTGTTGATTGAATCAGTACACACATTGGAAGCTGAATGCAGCTGTATTTGATCTGTGGTAAGATCTGTGTGCATCAACACTGCTTCTTTCAAGATTATATCTCATAACCTATTTGTTTTAAAACCAGGCCTAGAACAGGCCTCAAAACCCTGACCTTAAGTTACACTAAATACTATAGAGATTTGCATACTATCATCATGTTCAGATCAGTGATATTCACAGAGATATGGCCCTTTTAAGTTAGTATGACATGTGAAAAAATCCATGAAAATAATTTGATGAACTACATCATGGTACATACTTGATAAATTCTGAAGTAGCTTAGCAATTTTAGGTTTACATGTACTAGATGACTTTTGTCCTAGTTACTTACAAGATTTTGGTGCATGCTTCATAGATGTAGGTAAACATAACTGGTTGCATTCAGCTTCATTTATATTCAATATGTAGATACTACCAGATAAGGAAAAGGAGAAGGAACAAACACGTCAACACTGGGTTAATATGGACTTGGTTATTTGATATGTAGATGTATACACAAATATTTGCTATTACAAAATTACCACATACCTTAGCCAGAACAGTTAAATTAGCAGGTCATGCTCTGTACAGATAGCACTGTTGTGCTCATGTTATTTCTAAGAAACACTTTGCTTGAAATCAATAAAACTGCAAAGATAGCTTCACTGTCAAGAAGAGATGGGCAAACCGGTACTATCTTCATGTTCAGGTTCAATGATTTTTCACAGAGTTATGGCCCTTTGATTACTTTTTCATATACCTTCAAGTCTGTATCATCAGTGTCAGGCTGTAATGCAACAAGTCTAGATGGGAAGCTTCACTAACAAGAGGAGATGCACATATTACCAGCATGTTCCGGTCCAATGATTTTTCATTAAATCAAGCCCCTTTCATATAGCCAGCTTTCACACAAAAATCTTGCCTTGGCGGCGGGATTAGTCATGTCCAAAAAATGGCTGTTGTTTCCTCCTTGTGCTCAAATGAAATGTCATATAATATATGCATTTAAATAGTGCAATCAGGATTTAGTGCAAGTTTAAATTATAATAAAGAGGCTAGACATACTTATTTAGAAACACTAAATTTTGACACTGTGTAAGTTCTTTTCATTCCGCATTAATACAAAACATTTTATTTTTCAGGCATATTCCAGTGTCGTGTCACACATTGTTAATGAACTGGAAAAAGAGATTGGTGGCAATCCATTCCAGGATAAATACTTAATTTAGAAACACACACACAATAACAGAAGTCCTCACAAGCCATACTGTTTGATACATGTATCATACATTATAGTTAAATAGCAATATATTAGACATGACTTACACATTCTTGTTATTTAACAGAACAAAGACATTTTTATACCGTTATTATACTAATTTATTTATCCTCGATTGCGAAACAAGTTCTTACAACTTAGATTTATCGCTCTCGAGACTCATTCCAGATGGAATCAATCTCTAAGAGAGAGAGGCAATGTGGAATTATTTGTGTCTTGCCTAAGGACACTACCAATATGGCTATGGTAGGAATCGAACCTGGTACCCTTTGATCCCGAGGCAAACGCACTACCACTGCGCCAGACCGGCTCCACTTTTTACATTATTATATAAGGTTTGTGTTTATTGATTATTAGTCCCTTACCAGTCATATGACCAGTTTGGGGACTATAGAATTACCTGTTCCGTCTGTCTGTCTGCAATTTTGTTTGTGGTCTGTATCTTCTACATACATGGATAGATTTTGATATAACCTCACACAATGTATTCCACTTATAGTGTTATTAAGATGATTTATCCTTATCTGTTTGGCTAGATTTAATGTTGATGTCCATTTAATTTAATGTTTCTATAAATGTTTAATCCTAGTAGACTTTTACAATTCATTCCAGATTTTAATTTACCCTTAAAACAATGTCAAAAGCTTATTTATATCAATAAAACAAGAAAATAATATTCCCTTGGTTTCTTACATTTTGAAGAACTTGTCAAGGATTTTGTTGTTGATTAAGGCCCTTTTTAGCTCGACTATTCGAAGAATAAGGAGGCTATTGCACTCGCCCCAGCCTAGGCGTCTGCGTTGGTTAAAGTTTTTCATGAAGTCAAATATCTTGAATACTATCAAAGGTATTGACTTGAAACTCAAACTATATGTTTACCATCATTATCTACACATGAGGAAACAATCCCCATAACTCTGTTTTGATTTTTGACAGATTTATGCCCCTTTTTAACTTAGAATTTTTGGTTAAAGTTTTTTATAAATTCAAATATCTTGAATACTATCAAAGGTATTGACTTGAAACTCAAAGTATGTGTCTACCATCAACATCTTCACCTGAGGAAACAATCCCCATAACTCTGTTTTGATTTTTGACAGATTTATGCCCCTTTTTAACTTAGAATTTTTGGTTAAAGTTTTTTATAAATTCAAATATCTTGAATACTATCAAAGGTATTGACTTGAAACTCAAAGTATGTGTCTACTATCAACATCTTCACCTGAGGAAATAATCCTCATAACTCTGTTCTGATTTTTGACAGATTTATGCCCCTTTTAAACTTAGAATTTTTAGTTAATTTTTTTTATAAAGTCAAATATCTTGAATACTATCAAAGGTATTGACTTGAAACTCAAACTACATTGTATATGTTTACCATCAACATTTACACCAGAGGAAACAATCCCCATAACTCTGTTTTGATTTTTGACAGATTTATGCCCCTTTTTAACTTAGAATTTTTGGTAAAAGATTTTATAAAGGCAAATTATGTGTCCACCATCAACATCTTCACCTGAAGAAACAATCCCCATAACTCTGTTTTGATTTTTGTTAGATTTATGCCCCTTTTTAACTTAAAGATTTTTATGAAGTCAAATATCTTGAATACTATCAAACATATTGACTTGAAACTTAAAATAAATGTTTATTATCAACATCTTCACCAATGTTTTTGATTTTTGACATATTTATGCCCCTTTTTAACTTAGAATTTTGTCACAGTTTTTACCAGACTATTATTAGAAATACTCGAAATGGCTTACTTGTAAAATGTCATAGAATACTTATGCAGCATGCAGCGGTCATGCTTTTTTAATTTTAAACATATCAATTTTGAAACGCTACGAAGTTATTCATGATCAAATATACAAGGTCATGTATTTCTTTGAAATTATCCCCCCCCCTTCTCCCCCAGTTGGCTTACAGAATCCAGAGTAAGGCTTTGCAAGTAATGTACATTTACATAGGTCTTTGAACAAGTTTCATATCTTTGACCTTAATTCTTATAGGCAGTTACACAATACACCTGTTCTTAGACAAAAAAAACATTTTACCGACAAGCTTTTGAGTAGTCGAGCGTGCTGTCATGAGACAGCTCTTGTTCAACTTATAAGAATCTCGGTTAAGTTTTTCTGATCAGTCCACTTTTGACTTAACCATTTCAGATATTACTGTGAAAGTTTTGAACACTTGTTTACCATCATGACCCCCCACGTGTAGGCAAGAGAAGGTAACTCTGTCAAGGATTTTTTTTAATTATGGCCCTTTTTGACTTAGAATCTCAGTTAAAGTATTTATTTGAAACTTTGGTGTTGTGTTCAGGGATAACAAAGAATTAACTTAGACAACTCTTAACATAGTATCTTACACTTTGAAAATACACAGATTATTGTTTTGTCTCTAACTGCCAAAAGTTTTGTTTATTAGCAAGCACTCACAAAAGTCGAGCGCGCTGTACTCTGTACTATGTACTACTGACAGCTCCTGTTTTGTTCTTTCTTACGTATTCTCGGACAAGCAACCACCACAGACCATTCAGCATCCACATGCTGTACTTTGTTTCCTCTACTAGATCAAGGCAGCTAGCAAAAAAGTAGAATGATTGTGTGAAGGAGGCAACTTCGGGTATTCATCACATTAAAGAGGTACTCTCCAAAACTGGTGTCAAATTAAATAATTTCAGAAGTAAAAATAATAGAATATTTACGAGTATTACTTGACCTAAACGTTTAAGCTTCAAAGTCAGGTTAAATAAGTGTGTTAAAATATGTTGCAGTACCATTAAACATACAATGATCTATGTAAAGTTTTTTGTACAATTAATGGGTGGATAGTGACAGAAGGTCTTTTATGTTGATTATTTGTGCTAAAATGAGGCATATTTCGATACATGTTCTTTGAAATTGTATTAATTGATCATTCATGTTTGTTTATTTATGTTTGAAGAATATAATCTGCTAGATTCAGGGAGTGTCCCTTTAAGTGATAGCCCTAGCTACCTATGCATTTTCTGCATGCATTATATAATAAATGTGAGTGGTATATTTTGTGACAGTTTGGCAACTTTAAACAAATAATACTGATGCAATGAACTATTTCCAATATATCCACAATGTGTTCAATAATATTAGGGTAGATTGTTGCATTGTGCACTCTAATCTTGTTTAACCTTATACATGTAGATTGTGCATATTACATTGCACTTAAAAATGAAGTGGTTCTTTTCACCAAACACTACTGGGTGAAAGTTCACGAAGTGACAATAAGTGGGTTCTCTATAAGTTCTACCTAATCTGGAAGCCCTTTACTAACTTTAGAATTTTGTTGTCTTAAACTTTAAACAAATTACGCAAATGTAATAAACCACCTCCAATATATCCATAATGTGTTCACTAATATTCAGGTAAATTTTTTGCAAGAGACAATTGTATTTTGCATTATACTCTTTTTGTCTTGTATCTATCTTTAATAAATGTAAAGAAAAAGGTAAAGTGTTTGTTTATTATGTACGGTGTCACCCCTACTTCAAATGCCAGCCATTTCTGATTAAGGAGACACCTTCTCTGAGCACATTTACCTCCCAAATCCTGTCCTTTAATACCAGGCAGGTAGGCATATGGTAGCCAACCAGCCATGTCAGAACAGACCCTTGCTGGGACTTGAACCTTCCAGCTCACACTCCAAGACGGATACCTAAACCACTCGACCAATGGAGATGGTAATATGCATACAATTTACTATAGCCTTAACAAAGATTTTGAATCATAACATGTTCTGTTATTTCACATATCATCCCAGGGGATTGTTTCTATCTTATCAACACAAGGTTCAGTACATGTACAACATTATACATGTATAACATGGCACTTACAAAATGAAGTGGTTCCTTTCCAGATGGGTGAAAGTTCATGAACTGAAAATCAGGGGATTCCCTGTAAGGTCTAAGCAATCAGGAAGCACTATGTCATTCCAGTTTTGGAAGCAGTATGTTATTTCTCAAGGGATTCTGAAAATCACTTTTGGGAAAACTTTGAGGCTAAAATTAATCTGACACTCTGGGTTCCGTACAGAAGAAAGGCTTATCTAAACATTCCTTGTTCAGATTTGTTTTCAAAGTGAAGTTTTCATTCAGTCTAGACACTATGTAAAATGCAAAAGTGGTAGAATAAGCAACTACTCAGTTAAGAGTTGGGGAAATATTCATGAGTTTTAGAGCATTCCTACCTGCCAATGGATTTTATCACAGGGGTACAAAAATTTTGTCATTCTTGGCCAACTATCAAGTTATCAGGCCTATTCCAGGGACTGAAAATACATGTATACATATTACCCATCTAGACTTATATTACCCATGGTGTTAGGCGAGGGTAATATCATGTTGAGGCGGGTAATATATCCGCATATATCACATCAAAAAACAAATAACAATTTTATTACATTTCCCTTCTTTAATATTGAAAGATTCCGTTTATGTTTTATTAATTATTAACGGCTGAATGTATGCAAAAATCTTCTTGTCTGACACCCAGAGCTTTCAAATTTGTGTGTAGCATTGTCTAGTGGTCAATAATCTCTTCTCATACCCCATGAGTCAAAACTGATCCTGCACTAAGGTCACTTGATTTACATAGAGTTATAGGGAAATAAGGGCCAGAGCTTAGATATTTAGTATGTAACATTGTTAACTGGTCCTCTCTTAAGTTAGTTCAAATCATGCCCCTGGGGTCTAAATTATTTTACATAAGAGCTATATAATGAACTGTTTAATAATCTTCTTGTCTGAAACCGCAAGTCACAGAGCCTTAGATATTTGATGTGTAGCATTGTCTAGTGGATCTCTTCAAAATTTGTTCCAATTATGCTCCTCAGGTCTACATTGACCCTGCTCTAGGGGTTACAAATATGTAAATATTGGAAACTGTACCACATGGCGCCGATCTTAGATATTTTGTGGTCCTCCCTCATGTTTGTTAAAATCATGCCCCTGAGGTCACTTGTTTTAAACAAGAGCTATATAAGGAAATCTTAAATAAGAGGGCCATGATTGCCCTATATCGCTCACTGGACTCTCATTGTACTTTAAAAAGAAGAAAGTAGGTGTAAAGGTCATATGGTAAGTCACAGAAATTTTTTTAAAAGTTTGTCAAAGTAAACAAACTGTTTCATCACTATAGCTTAATAAAAATAGTTCAAAGGTAAAGGTCAGTCAATGTCAAGGTTGAAATCAGCATTCAAAACTACATATTGTTCAATTGTCAGTGCTGTAGCTTCAAAATCAAAGAAGTAGGTCAAAGTCAAGTTAGCCACTGTAGAAGTTGAAATCTACATGCAAAACTGTATACATGGTCCAAATGACATTGATGTAGCTTCAAAAACAGAAAATAGGTCAGGTCGTGGTCAAGGCCAAAGTTTAAATCTGCATGCAAATTATCCATAAAGTTAAAATTTCCTTGCTATAGCTTCACAAAACAAGAAAGTAGGTCAAGGTCATGGTCAACCAATATGGAAGTTGAAATCTACATGCAAAGCTGTATACATGGTCAAATTTCATTGATGTAGCTCCAAAAACAGAAAGTAGATTTAGGTCTAGGTCAGCCAAGTTCAAAGTTGAAATCTGCATGCAAGACTATCCATGACCGTAAACACATGTTGCGCATCTCTTCAAAAACTGACATCGTGTATCTAGACAGACTTTGTTCTAACTACATGTATACGGTACCTGACTAAATCCACAGTTTACATAAATCAGGATTTGTAATCTAATAAATCCTGGATAAATACTTTATTAAATGAAGATCAAATAATACAACAAACTGACCCTAGATTACCAATCATTTTCAAATTATATAATAAAAGTTATATTTGTAAGGGGCTCTGAGTCTCGACAGAGTCCCCCCACCTGCACCCTTCCGCTCTAAACTACTCCATAAGAAGCCAAAGCAAAACTTTTTCTGAGTTATGCACTAGAACAATGAAAAGACTCTTCAATAAGAAAACAGAACTAGAAAATATTGTGTATGAAAAGGACATGCAAATCTGCTGCATTCAATTGACTCATCTTACCAAGGCAGAATCCTTCAAAGTCAGAGGTCATCAGTGCTTCTGTTGCAACAGGTGACTTTAGCAGCCACTCTCAGAGCTGGGTTATGACCACATAGACAAACCTGGAGAAGAGGTATAAGCCTGGCAAGATGAGCATAAACTGATGCTGATCCATGATCCTGATGATCAGCCAGCATTATACTAAAGACGCTGGCATACCACTTCTTCTCTTGACCTTGGTTTCTGCACAGAAGACAGACACAGTTCACCTCAGTGAAAATTACTGATGATCTCTGCAGAAATATATGTGTAGATGGCAGAGACATCACTCAAGTGGTCAAAGACATCAGTATGGCCATTCTAAAAGCTGCACATAAATGCATTTTTGGGGGTTCCATGAGAGACTGGAGTAATGGCCTGGAAGATCTTCAGGATAAGTTATCAGTAGCTAGACGAGAGGTTGAAACACACACCTCTCAAGAAAACAAAATTAAGCTTCAACATTAAGCTTCAACAAGCTTGTGCCAAGAGGCCAGACGAAAAAGCTGGAGAGAGTAAACTTCATATCTCAACCTGGAAAAGGATGGAACAAAGCATTGGAAGCTCACCAAGCAGTTGAATGATGCAGAAGAAAGCAACTGGGACACATTCCTTTGTATTCATTCTTTACCAGCTGTAGTAGAGAATGAAACCCTGCTTGTAGGGGAACAGACAGCAAACAGATTCGCTGACAATAATGAAGACGTGAGCAACATTCCTATCAGCAGAAACTGCAAGAGAGAGGCACGAAAGGGGGAGAGGGGAGAGGAGAAACAGTTCACAATAGTTCAGATGAGATAATGGAAAAATACCTAACGCTGAATGAGCTACAAAAGCCTTGAAATAGATCAAAGCCCAGAAATCACGTCCAGATGGCATTACAAATGAGATGCTTATCCACCTTGGCTGTTTCGCAATTAACACTCTTGTTAAATTCTACAACCTTAGCTGGAGCTACAACCTTAGCTGGACCCTGGCTGGAGAGAAGGTAAACTCCAACAAATCTGGAAAGAGGCTACCATGACACCCACCCCAAAACAAGAGAGGCTACCATGACACCCACCCCAAAACAAGGGAAGGATCGAAGTAAGGCTTCTGATTATCACCCCATCAGCTTTGTCGGTGTGGTTTTGAAAACAATGGAGAGCATTGTGAATCGGTGAATGAAGTGGTACTTGGAGACCAACCAGATTCTGGCTAACAAACAGGCTGGCTTCAGACAATTCCATTCCACGGAAGACCAGACTGGATACCTTGCCCAGGAGATTGAAGATGCATTCCAAGACAAAAGTCTGGTCTGACGTTCTCCCTGTGAAGTTACTACCGAATGAGACTGGAGGCACACTGTACAAGTTGATCAAGTCTTATATGTTCAACAGAAGGGCTAGAGTCAGTGTCGATGGGATACAAAGTCGAAAGTTCTTACAACAACATGGTGACCCATATGGAGGTGTATTGTAACCCACTCTCTTTCTTCTTTTCATAAGAACGAAGAAACAGGAAAGTTGACTACCATCTACTAGTCAGATGGGAACAAGTCATTCTATCCAGGCTTCGTACAGGATACAAAAATTTTCAAAGTAAGATCAAAATCAGAACTAAGGAAAAATACTTTTAGTAATAGAGTAGTGGATGCCTGGAACAACCTACCACAAGAGGTCATAAATGCACCTAACCTAAATATATTCAAATCAAGATTAAATAAAGCTTGGGTTGGGGATAAATTTGAGGCAAAATGCTATAATTAAGTACAAAATGGGGAATAACAGATTATGGGAGGAAGAAAAAGAAAAAAGACAGTAGGAAGATGAAAAGAGTTTTAAATAAGTTTTAAAAAAAGAATGGACTTGTTTTCTTCAATAATGAAGAATTCTTTTAAATATTGTACTTGGTAAACACTAGACAGTGATACACAAAAGCAGTGAACTATGTGAGTGAAAATGTGAAATGCTGAAAAAAGTGTTCCAAGTATCAATAAATAAGACAATTGAGTTTTAACTATTCTATGGACTTATATATTATAAAAATGAAACTGGAAAAAATGTTAAAAAGAAATTCAAAGCGAACCGGAACCTCAAAAAATGAATAAATTGAAAGGCAGTGGCTAGAGTTACGGTTGTATATACGACAATTTCACAGGGGCCATTTTGGTTATACTTAATATAATGCTAATATCGGAACTATCATTGTCACGCTGTATACTCTTGCACATATTTATGTGTCCTCTGTTTACAAACCGCTGGTTGAGCGCGAAACGGTGGTAACTCAATATTTTAAAACTTTCCAGGAAAGAGAAAAAACTGCATGTTTTTTTTTTGAGTGACACTGCAATGACTTGTATCATTACTATCAAACAGTGTTTGCTAATGCTTTTATATGATATAAGATGAAAAACTCATATCCCTCAAGAAAAAGAGCTTTGTAAACATAATGAGTTACAACTGTTTCACACTAAAATTGAGCAAAATTCTATCAAACATTTTTGTGCAAAACAGTTGTAACTCGAGATACAACCCTTTTAACACAAAAAAGATAAAATAACTCTTTAATTTTTAGTGCAATACTGCTGTATCTTTATTTTTATATGTAATTCCAATAGCAGAAAAAGCCCTATTTGGCCTTGATTCAATTTAGACTGTGCAACATTTCTTTCAGTTGCAACTTCTATTCCTATTGGAAATTCTGTCAATTACATGCGATTGACAACAATTAGTATTAATTTTGACTACCTAGCTATAGCTGAAAACTGCATTCACACAAAGTTAGTACATGTACCGTTTGATATCTTCCATATATGTTGAAATTAGTGGAACTACAGTATCATCTGCCATTACAATCTATTTTGGGACCATTATGTATAATGTACTTGTATAACTTATTTACAAAATAACCGACTTTTGTTAATAGAAGAACTTTCCATTGATAAAACTTTTATTGTAAATTATTTGCGATTAAAATTGATCAGGTAAATTCAATAACAGCCTATAATCTTTAAATGACCTTTATACAATTAGTTGCCATTTTGCGCATACTAAATGTTACTTTCGCATTGACAATATCTTGCCTTAAAATCAGGTTATAAATACATTTAACATCGGCAACCACTTCAAAACTTAAAAATTTCAAAGTTTTGACATCATGAAAATATACAATTATGGACTTGTGAAGCATTGAATATGATGTGATATTCACCAGAAAATAGAAATGACTGAGGCGATAGCCAAGGTCAATATTGATCTATTCTGGTGAATATCACACCATATTCAATGTCGCACAGGTCCATAAATGTTTTATTATATATGTATAATGCTTATTTCATGCTCAAAAAGCAAGCTTTGGATATTTCATTAAAACAATACTTTTAAATTGCATGGAACAATGTCATTTTAGTGATGTCGCCAGCATTTTCATTCCGGCACTGTTAGCGTTCTATTTAGTGCAAGAGGTTAAGATGGGTAAAAGTAGAAATAATATTTACTGGGGAAAACCTAAAAATCATGAAATATGTATTATATTTTGCTTCATTGATCGTGCTCTGGACCTGTGAGATTTGTTTATTTATAGATCATATAATAATAATTGATTTTAAAGCATTAATGGTTTTACGTAGAAGTATTAGAAAACACATAAAATTTAAATGTATAGATCTTTTAACACGATGATGTTATTTTTTTCTCAAATTTTATTTATGGGAGAGGATAATTGTAGATAATGATTGGACATCTTGCAAAGAATGAAAACCACTGGTGTGGGCTTTCATAGCTCAGTGGTTAAGGCATTCACCTCCAAAACTAGGTTTGTCCTTGGGCAAAGCCAATGATGCCACACAAGCCTCAGTCCACCAAGCTGTAAATGGTAGCGCAATGAAAAACATGCTGCCTCTCTCACGCAAGCGTGAGGACTCTGGAATTAGTGTTCTTGCAAAGAATGAAAACCACTGGTGTGGGCTTTGATAGCTCAGTGGTTAGGGCATTCACCTTCAAAACTAGGTGTGTCCTTGGGCAAAGACAATGATGCCACACAAGCCTCAGTCCACCAGCTGTAAATGTTAGCACCAATGAAAAATGTGCTGCCTCTCTCACACGATTTTATACAACTTACTAAAGATTCATTAAAATAGATCTTCCTTTTGAATCATAAAATTAACATAATTATACAATGACAAAATTCCTTTGTTAAAGAGGAACACCAGTCTTCTATTAGGGCAAATAAATGGAAATGTATCTTGAAAATTAAATGCCCCCAATTTAATTGTACCCGTAGATTGAAATTTTAATTTCAGTCTGCATAATGCAGATTCACAGGTGCATAATCAAGAACGGACAGGGATAATTTTCAGGTTACTGAGCAGCGTTGGTACTGTTAACGTGCAGCCTAGTCAAAATCATGGCAGATACCGCCAACTTTCTATGTCATACGTGTTTTCAAATTTTTAAACTAAAATTCGCCATTAGAAAGTAATTTCCCTTTTATTTAAGTTTGATTATGTGAATATTGTGCTCACAATTTCTTATACTATAGATGATAAAATGTCAGCCCTTACTATAGGGTAATGAACAGCTATATTTAATGTTTACAAACACCAAGTTTATGAAAGTATTTTTTAGTACTTGTACATGATAAGAAACAACATTAGTCGGGCGGGTGATTAGTTGTTAAGTAATTGGAGTTACAATTATACAATAGGTCTTACTTGTACATAAGGTCGTAGCTCAAGAGTCAAATTAGACTATAGTGGATAATTAATTTGGCTTTCCATCATACATTTGTACTTTCAAAATTCACCTATTGACAGAAATGTAAAATCAGTAATTTTTCTACATGCCATTTAATTGTCCAGTATTTTTATGCTAAAATGTTGTCACAACACGAGAAGTTAAAGTCACTGACTTGAAATAACTATTCCCTCACCACGAGTCACTGTTTCTTGACCTGAGTCTCCATGTTAAGAGATAGTTGGTAGATTATTAAAAATATTTTATTGTGCAGATGTAGATCTACATGTACTCATTTTTTTATCTAATTAATACTTAAAATTTTACAAATGTCATAAACAATGCTCCACAACAGTTCTACGCTATATCCCGACTCAACATTCATGGGTACAGTGAATTCTTGTCGGTCTCTAGTTATGAACTTACGATGAAGTTTGCATTTACTCGCAGTACTAAATTGACATCACGTAGTAAATTATTGCCCAGCATTAGGTTAAAACAGAAGTTAAGATTTATATCTCAGACTGTTAAAAATATTTATGCAAAATAAGCAGATTTATTTTCATTTATTGAATGTGAGTCAAGCCTTTTTAATCTTGTCTTCAAATATAGACTTAGTCTATATAAAAAGTAGACTTGAAAGTACTTTTTCATCATCTCATCAACACACATTCTTCATACATGTACTTCTATTTATACACTCTGAAACAGTTAAAAAATTGTAGACTCATAAATGGCATGAATATGAAAGACCTTGCTAGGGAGCAAACGTTGCATGTTTGATCAACAGCAGGATGTTTGATTGACAGCAGTCCTGGAGAAAATTATGCAGAAAATCATTCACATTAGACTGTTATAATAAACCCACTAACATCGTGGCCGTTTCCTACAGCACGGCATAGATAGCACACATAGTTAGTTGGCTGTGACAGACTCATCTTTTACCATAATGTTGGCTTTTTGTGATATGAAATGGAATTAAACGGATACAATGTAATATACTGTATGCCATAAACTGGGGTACTGCACATTATAGCTAGATTTACATATATTATGTAATTCATTTACACCAAGGACAAATTCTACTTATCCAAAGGGAAAAATCTAGGGGTATTATATATTCTTCATATATATATATTGTAGTAAAATGTATAGGCTGTCAGTTTTTTGCCATGGGCTACCCATTAACACCAGGAATCTTAACTTATTTGTTAAATTCTAGAGAATCCCATATTTTTTTCTGATTGACTTAATGCACAATATGGTAATACAACATTACATACATCATGTGAATTTTCCAGTGCTTTTATTTCTCAAGATATGCCCTTCAACAAATGGAAACAAGCTTGTTTACTAAAACATTATGTATTGTTTCCCTTATATTTATCAAACTGCTGATGTATACAACTGTTCAGATGCCTTATTCATTGCAGGGTTCATGGTAACAGTAAAATTGTGATGATCTGCTAAAAAGAAAAATTTATTATTATTTAAACACCCTCATGTCACTGACCTACCAATTTTGACATTTCTTACCAAGCTGCCCGTTACCAATATCCAATGCTGCTCAGTAATGTGAAAATTATCCACTGCTGTCCATTTATGATTATGCATTGTAAGATATACCTATAAAACTAAGCAATTAAACCTTTTTCAAAATATAGAAATATTGTCTAAAATCCTTTCTCATAATACAGGAATAATAATTCGTATATATTATATGCTAAATAATTATGACTGATTTTGTAATATATGAATGTTTTACCAATAAACTGAATTCCTGTTACTAAAGGTAAGTCAGAGCATAAATTCAGCAGTGTTCTGATCCTTTTACGCCAAAATGTTTGTGCTAAACAGTTGTAACTTGAGTTACAACTGTTTCACACAAAATATTTTAAAAACAAATTTTTTTTTTTATGTAAAACAGTTGTTAACTCTAGTTACAACTGTTTTGCACAAAATGCTTCTATTACTTTTCAGTTACAACCATTTGACAAACTCACTTTTTAACTGTTAAGTTTTGGTTTTAAGTCTAGTTATTGATGGAGGTTATATATTGCCTGAAAATACATTGGAAAATGTGAAAATCTTATTTTTGGCAAAAATTGCAGTTACAACCATTTCGCGCTCAACCATCGAAACAACGTTAACAAAATAATAGTAAGATAAAGAAAAGAAGAATATTAGAATTCTAAGAGCACGATAAACGTAAACAAAAAAAACGAAATTATTAAATTTAACCGCTGTACTTTCGATTAAAATTATTTTTTGTCACGATCTTAGTGCCTTCTCGTGGTGTGGCTTAGAAGTAGTCAGACAATTAAATACAAAAACAACATGTGTCAACAACATATTTTACTTAACTTCTATAATGCTTCGCACAAAATGTGATATAATTGTCCAACTACAATGGAACGCTCCAGTAAAGACGAATATAACAATGATATTTCCGCCAATGTATTATGTATTACCAAACTGGCGGCTATGAAGACGCTGCATTTGCCGACAGATCGGTTTATTCACTATTACTGGTGAAATATTTAAGTTTACAATACATTATCATGCATATTTAAAGCAACATACATATGCCTTTATAAACTTCCGTAACTCTAGCCTTTCCTCATAGAGTTTTGCTAGAGATACGGAACTCTAGCCACTGCCTATCGAAAACTGGGAAAACAAAACAAACGGGCCAAAAAAAACCAACAGATTTGTTTATATGGATTCCATATCTGGCTTCGAAACTACATGAACTACATGAATGAAAAAAGGATACAACAGGCTTAAAGCTCATATCTGAGACATAGAAAAAGTGTGTTTTCTATGGCTTTGCTCACATGTATGAATAAATTGAAGCAGCCCTCATCACCGAAATGCTCGTGTGGTCTTTTACACGAAATAATAGAGCATTTACTTCAGATTAACTCCTGCATGATAAGTCAAGAAAAAGTGTGTGGCCAGACTAAACCGCCCTGGAAATAAAGTTATATGACAGGAGGAGCTCAAAAAGACGGCTTCCTTCATCACGTGAGAGACATGTACGTGGTATAAGCACGGACGTGGTGTAAATAAAAAAAAATAGTTAAGTTTAGAAAATTGACGTATACATTGACTTCCCTATGCTTTCCAATGGTACGAGTTCACTAAATCAAGTACGAGTTGACAAAGCACGAGTTGATTAGATACCGGATTTTCAATACCGGAGGATACCGGCATTTGATGACCAATACCCGCCTTTCAGCTAGTTATTCCCCTTATATTTGTTCCGCCATTTGCAGATACAAAAAGTCGAAAGATCTTAGAAGGACGAGTTCTGAATTTAAGATATAGTAAGATGCTGCCTTAACTGTGAATCGGTCTGTCCATTTGTACCAGCGCCAGTTTAAATTCTCGTCTTAAAGGTAAACTTGAATTTTTACCATTTTGTTCTAAATATTCATGAATGCATCATCGAAAGTCTTTGACGCTTTCTCATTCTAACAGCTTATAACAGGTTGGTTATAATAATATATTTAGTAAAGGTAAACGTAACTAAATACAGTAACATAGTTGTGAAAAATAGCCTGATTTCACATTGTTAAATATATTGTGGACATTATTGCATTAAAGTACATTGGCAGTTTTGACTTGCAGTGAACACATTTCACAATGCTTGTTGAAAAAAAAAAAACCTTCGCCGTTGCATTTTTTGCAAATTGAGGAAAATTATTTTTGGATCCTTGTTTACACTTAATTTGCAAAAAATGCAACAGCAGATTTTCTCTTTACTTCAACCAGAATTGAATATATAAAGAAGAATACTCGAAAACAAATAAAAGAATGAAACCACAAATACCTGTTCATAATTTCATGACTGAAATTAGTAACGGTTACTTTATTTAGTTACGTTACTAAATATAGCTTTATAACAAACCTGTATAAGGTCAACTTACACAATAACAAGACCAATTAGTTATAGAGATCTAGAGGAAGTTTTGCATGATAAGTGCTATACACTGTAGCTAAATCAATTCACTTGGACCCATTTTATAGATCTATTTTTTCTGTGAATGCGTAGAAGGTGAAAAACTACAGAAATGTCAGCCTATAAAATTGGTGGCCCTTTTGAAGTTAGAATAGTTCAACTAGCCATGTTGAAGAAGCAAGAGGTCTATTCATAGAAAGAGCTGGGGTCTTGTACCTGGATTTCCTTGAATCTGCATTCTGTCTTTTCAACTTGTCTGCACCTTTGTCAGACATTTATATTATATACAGTACTAAGATGTACGCGATTTAACCGGTATAGAGGTAAACGAAAGTTTGAGTCTTCCGCGGTATGATACCGCATTACACACCAAAAAAATTCTGGTACTAGCTCAAATAATAATAGATCTAATAAGCGGGCAGCCAGGCACTGTATATATGACATCACAATATACAATTACACAGCTTGATTCTTAATTTGACAGCTGATAAAATGTAAAGGCATTACCTGTTTCGCGCTCTGAACCAAGATAATTTATTACTGTACATGTGTGTGGTCGATTCTCTAAAGTTTTACTAAAGTTCTTGTTTTGTCAAAGTTTTCGTCACTTTGTAACAATCGGTGTCAAAGATTAGTGGAAAACTGTAAATTTCAATTGTTATAAGTTAACTCATTCTCTTCATACTTCCTTTGAAGAAAATGCAGACAAAAAAAATATGTTGCTATTAAATGAAAGGAAATTTTTGGGAACAGATTGAGAAAACTGCACAAATTCAGGTTTCTTTCTCCCCATCACCAGGGGTCAGCCCCATTCCCAATCCAAAATAGCCTTCATTTTCCCCAATTTCAATTTTTTCCCCCCATTTCTTTATCTTTTTTTCCCCAATTTCTTTTTCTTTTTTTTTAATTTCCTAGTATATCGCACCCCTTCGAAGTAAGGTTTAAAAAAAAATGCTTTCTTCACTTTGAAAATGTTTGATGTGACATCAGACACAGTCATACATACGTAAACACTATACTATAGGCGCCCAGTTACGCTGTTCATCTGTCATGTAAAAAAAGTACCAGTTTTTTTAAAATCTGCACTGTAAACTTAATTGTTCCCTGCACACGCTACTTGACAGGACTGTCACTGGTTTTTTGGGGAATTGGACCGGGGTACTTGGAGGGGGGGAAAATGTGTTATTTTCAAGGCAAAGGGAAATTATATAAAGTATTAAACTTCGGGAAAATGATTTAAACTTCAGAATAAATTACATCTTGGACATACTTCCGGTTACAGACTGCTTTGCAATTGTACCTCCTAAACACATTATCCTTGGCAAAATTGTTAAGGTATTGATGTCTTCTTAATATATTACTTGTACCAACGAACTACCTTCATTGATCTATTTTTTTATTTTCTTTTTTACCTGGCAAGGGGGAATTTTAGGCCTGAGGTGGGGGGGGAAGAACATACTATTTTGGAGGGGGAATGGGTCCGAAATTCAACCTCAAAAACGGCCGATTGACAGCCCGGCTTGATATACTGCAATGCCGGATACCTGTTTTAAAACATCATGTATATTGTAGATGTGGTTTGTGCTGAAGTAACAGAAATGTATTTTCTTGAAATATTCTAAAGCCAACAGTATTCAATGCAGTTTTGAGTGGTATTTGATTCAGAAAGTTGTTTTGCATTGGAAAAACTGGATGAGTTATTCCTTATTTAAACAAATACATTGTATTTTGCATTTCACAAAAATATATAAAAAGTAAAGTAAAAGTAAAGTGTTTGTTTATTATAGTGTCACTCCTAATGAAATGGCCAGTCATTTCTGACTAATGAGACACCTTCTTTTTGAGCACATTTACCTCCCGAATTTTATCCTTTTAATGCCAGGCACCAGGCAGGTAGGCATACGGTAACCATTATTTCACTAGCTGGCAGCTCACCAACCGGCCATATCAGAACCTTAAATATGCAATTCAGTTTTCTGTTGTTTCAAATCTTGCATGAGTGCCATCAATAAAAAAAAAATAGGGTTTCCAAAACCTGCCCAAATCATTTTTTTTGGTAATTTGAACATCCTTAAATTATTAAAAATGGCGCTGTTAAACATCTGCAAAAGAGCTAATTAGTCACAGTCAGTCACCTCTACAAACACGAGACTAAATAGTTCAAAACTTGAAACAATTAAAAACAGTGATCATTTCTCTCGTTAACGGTTGTGAAAAATAGCAGTAATTTATCTGCAAACAGACAATTTTCCAAGTCACTTTTCTGTAAACACGTTTCCATTGTCAGAACTTTTTAAACTGAACAGTCATTATGTCTCTTTATTCATAAGCAACTGTCATTAATCTACAGACATGTTAACTTCCAGTTCTCCCCAAATCCGCCACTAATTCATTACAATGAAAGAATGACTTGCGATTGTGTTATTTCGATCGGCAAACAGTTCCAAAAAAAGCAATAATTAGCTGCTAATTAATTGACAAATGCAATAATTTTCCCGTCACTTACCTCCAATTTACATTATTAAAAGATTTGGTTTATTCCATACACAAACAAAACATAATTTTCAATTATATACAGATGCTGGGTGTGTAGCTAATAACACTTGACCAAGAACCTTTGTGAAAAGGACTGTTGCTATGGTGATACCTATCCCGATATAGATCCCCGGTAAGGTGAAGCTTTCTATGACTGTGAATATAGATAATAAATATGTGCTGATTATTCAACATTGGAACTGATCATATTAAAAATTGAAACAAGATTCAGGAACATGGTCGTCCATATGGACGACTGTTAGGCAAAATCATTTGCTCACCAATGGATTACTACAAACCTGGTCATGTGAGGTAAAATCTAGGTCACCAGGTCAAATTATAGAAAAACTTTGTTAACACTTTAGAAGCCACATTGTGTACTCGATCATCAGGAAAATTTATCAGAAGGTTTGTATAGATGATATTTAGGTCAGGTTCAAAACTGGGTTACATGGGGTCGAAAACTAGGTCACCAGGTCAAATCATAGAAAAACACTGGAACATTCTAGAAACCACATTTAATACCCAATCATGATGAAAAAATGTCAGAATGTATGTATTGATGAATTCTAGGTCAAGTTGGGCTACATGGTCAAATCACAGGAAAACCATGTGAACACATTAGAAGCCACATTTAATACCCAATTATGTTGACAATTAGTCAGAATGTATGTATTGATGAACTCTATGTCAAGTTCAAAACTGGGTCACATGGAGACAGTGGTACTCAGGTGAGTCGAAAATATAACTGGCCATTCTACGCCATCGCACCACTGTCTTATCCGGGGTCAACAAAGAGTATAATCCATAATATTGACTACTGTAGGTTTATATAAAAAGGTAAAACTTATGTGTGGGACTAATTTTTTCGTCCATATATCTATCATTAGACCAGACTTTTCCAGCTGATTACGCAAGTGTGTGTATGAATCATTTTAATAAAATGACCAAACCGTATTTCTCCATGAAACTGATACACACATATACTATGTTTTTGATGGACTTGAATTTCATCCAACATTATTGAATGGTATATAAATGATGTCAAATGGATGTAATAGGGCATATTCCGCATGTGGCATAATGGTTGCATAGGAAGGCGATTACAGAAAGTATCACCTTCCAAAAGGCAGACAGACAACCTAAGATTAAGACTGATACTTTAGCATTTAGCATTTACATCTACATCTCAGATATCAAACAAAGAAAAAAGATTATGGTATATAGATTAAACCATAATTGGCTATAACATTAATGCTTTTCTGCTACAACACATTAACAGGGAATAATTTTTGTGAAAGTTGAAACTGAAATGCTTGTTGGTTTTATCGACCGTGTTCAGTCAATTTCAGTGTTTCGGCATGACTGGCTACAAATCACGCTTGATGTAATTCCAAATTGGAAAGTTGGCGTCACTGCCTCCTGGCACTGCGGGTCTTATTGATTCCACAAAGGATCAGAATCTCTGCTAATTAGTGTTCCATGAAAGTTTACTACTCAATATTTTGTGCACTTCCACTTTTTTCACTTGATTTCTACATTAGAGAAACCATAATGTTGCTTTAGCTATTTTTACTTCACAAAACAAATCACATTGACACTATAGCTAACGGTGTGAATTTTACAATATAATATGTATAAATTTAAAGGTATATAATATTAGAGGAATAAATTGTGTGCCATTTCTGCCAAGACTTTGATTTGGTCTAATTTAGACTTTCTGTCTGCTGTATAAGAGTTCAGGGCTTAACAAATCAAGGATACTAATCATATTTAATGCTTCAAAATGCTCATACATAAAGGGAGCTAATAAGCAAAGACAAGTCTTACAGATCATGAAATTCTGGCACTCACTAATCTTGGCCAATATTTTCGGACTTGCTCTCATCATGTATGAATGCAGTATGAAGTCAATTTAGTTATTTTGTATATGATAATCAAAAATAACATATAAGCATTATTGTTTGGGAACAAATTGTCTAGGCCCAATTTTATTCCTTTTTTTATCTTAATGAAAATTTCTGTATGTTCTGGATAAAAGGGACAAATTAAGATGGTCCCCAGAAGTTTGTTATATATAGAGTTTAACTGTGCTACAGTATAATACAGTTCTAAAGAGTCATGTATTACATAGTACTATAGTAGTACAATAGTTATATATACTGTTCTACAGTATTACAGTATTTCTAGTGTTACAGTGGTAAACACTACTGAAGTTCAACAAGGTACTATGTGTACTTGGTGACATTAATTCACAATGCTCAGACCACTTGAAATTCAGCTAGCTCAGATGGCTGACTTGAGGCCGACTTGGCTCTCTTGTAATGGTTTTGTGATGTTATATGATGGTCATGTTATTGGCTTAGAACTCAGTTAGAGGCATGGAATAAATTGTCAGTGTTATGTAGGGGATACCCAAAACAAAAAGAAAATTTGCAAAAATATGGTATATAATTCTCATACCTTTACTTATTACTAAGTTTTGTTGTGAAATTATTGGTATCTTTAAT
The DNA here is from genome assembly GCA_022818135.1 of Saxidomus purpurata. NCBI lineage: Eukaryota > Metazoa > Mollusca > Bivalvia > Venerida > Veneridae > Saxidomus > Saxidomus purpurata. Next base: position 22,861,984 of record JAFMSR010000004.1, on the reverse strand, counting down.
GTTGCTGCAGGGATGTAGAATCAGCACTGGCTGAGCTAAAAACCAAGGGAAATATTTTCCTCACCTAGGTCTGTTTAATGAGGACTTTTTGCTTGATGAAGCATGCTGATTGGAGGCTTTGTGTTTGTTTGCATGGCTAACTTCAATTACGAGAGAATGTTTTAAGTTGAGTTTCTGTAATTCAGTACTGTGTCACTGTTCCCACAGTTCAGTGAGTCGACAAATAAGCAGGCTGCCACTGTCTCTCTCATGGAAATAGCTATTGCATTTTATCATGGTTTTTTTTCTACTATTTCAAGGTGGTTAGGTTATATCCTGCAAAGCATGCATGTATTTTCTTGAAAAATAATGGAATGAAAGAAAAGTTTTAAGTCAGATGTCTTTTTATAATTATTGGTGAACATATTAAATTAAAGTTTGTAGATCTGTTAAATTTTGTACTCCAAAGTATTTTTCAAAAGCTATTGAAGTCATTGGACTAAAAATTAAGATATGAGAAGTTGGTTCAGGAGATGATGTTTATAACAGATACTGTATTTCTAGTATTTTTTTAAGTGAATTTCATTGGAACTCTGTGAATGATCTTTAATTGAATTCTACTGAACAGTAATAATGTATTATATTTTCATAATGATCATGGGACTGATAACTAGGGTAGCAAATGCAGAATTCTAGAACACCTCAGCTGAGTGCACCAAAAACAAGAATATTGTAACCCATTTTCAGTGATTTCATGTACTATATAGAATTGTCTTATAAGGTGATTCATAATATACATTTATTTGACTGTCTCGATATTGTTATCCTTGAGTAATCTCCCTTTACATTGGTTTCCCAATAAAATGTAGTGTTGGTGATTTTTCTTTTTATTAAGTGACAAGTACCAGGAGCACAATTACAAGTAGCTTTTATTTTACCAAGAAAGATGTTATACCGGCAGAAATGACCTTTATTTGTACCAAAATAATTCCTTACTTTGGTTTTTAAATCAATGTACATGTTAGAAATATAGTGCAGTAATTTTTCAATGTCAGATAAAGACAAAATTAAGAAAGGCTTTCTGGCAACTCTTGAATGAAGACATGACTTGAATATGAAAGAAAGACATATGTCAACATTGTTTTAAAGTGAATAGAACATGGTTCTATCATTATCCTATCATTAAATTTATTTTTCTGTATCAGTAAAATCCAGTTGATCAGGGGACTTTAAAAGTCAGGTTTTTCAGTTGTTTAACTGAGTTGACTTTAACTTGTTAATTAGTTCTTCACATGCACCTCCCTTACTAGGATATTATTGTCACTACATTGAAGGTCAAGGTAACAGATAGGGCTTAAAACATGTAATGTAGTTTTATATAGCAGTACTTTGTGTCTGGACTGTAACTTCTGTATGCATGTACTGATTTTGAAATACCAACCCAACTAAGAAGAATTTTTAGGGTTTTTTTTCACAGTTGAATAAACGGATAAATGTTAAATAAGCTAAATTAAATCAATTCTTTTTGAATCAGCTTTATTTTTTTGCTCCTCTGTTAGCATTTCCTTGATAACATTTCAAAAGATTTTCACAAAACTGACTCGATGCAGTCAGAACAGTAGAGCTTTACTGGCCCTTTTTGGCCTCTTATTATGCCCCCTTCGAAGAAGAGAGGTATAATGGTTTGCAGATCTTGGATCTTGAAACTTGATGTTGAGGTTGGTCATGACCAGCGGAGGACCCCTATTGTTTTTGAGGTAAGTAGGTCAAAGATTAAGGTCATAGTGACCCAGAATAGTAAAACGGTTTCCAGATGATAACTGGAGAACATGTGGACCTAGCATCTTGAACTTGATGTGCAGGTTGGTTATGAGCAGCAGATGATCCCTGTCGATTCTGGGGTCAGTAGGTCAAAGGTCAAATTCACAGTGACCTGGAATAGTAAAACAGTATCTTGATAACTTGAGAATGCATAGGCCTAGCATCTTGAAACTTGATGTGGAGGTTGATCATGACAGCAGATGACCCCAATTGATTTTGAGGTCAGTAGGTCAAAGGTCACAGTGACCAAGGATAGTAAAACGGTTTCCTGGGTGATAACTCAAGAATGGATGGGCCTAGCATCTTGGAACTTGATATGGAGGTTGGTCATGACCAGGAGATGACCCCTATAGATTCTGAGATCATTAGGTCACCGGGACTTTTTTTAGGGCAAAATAATTTGTTTGTTTTAAGGCCAACAAATTTTTATTTTGCAAGGCCAACATTTCTTGCTTTTCTAATTGATGATTGTCAGTCGTCCGTCAACATTTTGATTCAAATGACATCTCCTCTGAAACCACTAGGCCAATGTTGATAAAACTATGCAGGAATGTTCCTTGCATGAAGCTCTACCAAAATTGTTCAAAGAATTCCATTCCATGCAGAACTCTGGTTGCTATGGCAGCAAATAGGAAAAACTTTAAAAATCTTCTTCTCTGAAACCACAAGGCCTAGAGCTTAGATATTTGGCATGTAGCATTGTTTAGTGGACCTCTACCAAGATTGTTCAAATTATGACCCCCGGGTCAAATTAACCCTTCCCGGAAGGTGGGTAAAGCACTTAATTTCACATAGGCTCATATAGGGAAAACTTTAAAAAAACACAAGGCCGACAGGCAGATAATAGATATTTGAAATGTTACTTAGCATTGTGTAGTGGACCTTTATGAATTTTTAGAATCATGACCCCTTTTATAATAGCAAATGGTAGTCAGGTGAGCGATATAGGGCCATTATGGCAAAATTGACCCTGCGCGGGTGGTCACTTAGTTTTGCATAGGCTTATATAGGAAACACTTTAAAAATCTTCTTCTCTGAAACCACAAGGCCTAGAGCCTAGATTGTTGGCATGTAGCATTGGCTAGTGGACCTCTACCAAGATTATTCAAATTATGACCCCAGGGTCAAAATTGACCCCGCACAGGGGGTCACTTAGTTTTACATAGGCTTATATAGGAAAAACTTTAAAAATCTTCTCTGAAACCACAAGGCCTAGAGCTTAGATATTTTGCATGTAGTATTGCCTAGTAGACCTCTTCAAAGTTTGTTCAAATTATGCCCCTGGGGTCAAATTTGACCTTGCCGGGGGGGGGGGTCACTTGTTTTACAAAGACGTATATAGGAAAACCTATTGTATATAACATTATCTAGTGATCTTCCACCAGGCAAGTGGACTTGTACCAAGGTGAGCGATATAAGGCCATCTTGGCCCTCTTGTTTTTTTTCAAGGCCAAATTTTTTTTTTTTTAAGGCCAACTAAAGGTCTTATGGCAATTTCACAGTGACTTTTACTTAAAAAACAGTTCCTTGCATAGTTTGACTTTTTCAACATTACTGATTGCATTAAGGGGGGGCATACGTGTTTTACAAACAGTTCTCAATGTTTAAATCATGCTTGCCTCAAGGTCACATTGAAGGTCAAAGGTCACCAGACTATATCTCCTTAATCCTTTAAAGGATTTTCATTTCAAACTTGGGTCCAATGTTTACCATATCATGCTAACAATGGTCAAGATCACACTTGGAGTCAAAGGTCATGTCACTATGCCTTCCAAATTATGTGAAGGATTTTTGGCCATTTACAATTTATCTTTCTATAAATATGACTGGTATTTAGTTAGTTTGTACATAGTCTTTTAGATTTTGTTACTTGTTTTCCACTTTTGTAGAGGCATGACTCTTTGAAATCAATATTGAATGAGTAATCCACTTTCGTTTATTTGTATTATAAAGTACGAAACAGATATTCTGTCATGGACATACCTTAAAAAATTGTTACATAAAATTGGAACAAGATACAGGAGTACTGGCAGTAATCAGAAATTACAAGATTCCTTCAGGCGTAAGATTTGGCAGAAACCATGGCAGCCGGCTTCCGCATCAGTTAGCATGCTGATTGGATTTGACTGAATTCACAGAGCTCTCTACACATGACTGATATAGAATGGTGGCGGTACATTGATTACAGGAATACTTCTCATTTACTAGAAACTTTGCTGAATTAAAGGAAACTTAGAAATTATATTGTTGGAAATTTACGGGCATCAACCAAAGGTAATTTTATCATTGTTATGATTATCATACTGCTTTGATGTGTACTTGGTTTTTCAGATAGCATTGTGTGATCATTATCTGTATAGCAGTTTAGATATTTGAGATCTTTTATGCTTCAGTCAAAATGTTACAGTAAAAGTTACTAACAAATTCTGTTCCCGCTAAAAAAAAAGAACGGAAAGACGTCAGCATGATTGTTTTTACCTAATTAGATATTTTGTAAAATTCTAGGAGTGATATAACCATGGCAGAACTTAAGTAGATTTCACAGTACAGTAAACTCTGTATATACGGAACTCCTTGGGACCATTTCAGTCTGTTCCTTATATCTGGAGTATGTTATATCCATATATCATTTTACTGATTAAATGAAGGAATAGAATCAAGCTCAGATTTTTTTGTTTTCTATCCAGCATTTTGCTTTATCCAGGGTTGTTATATACATAGTTTACTGTATAATTATGCTTGAGTCAATGGAAAGTGTCACATGACAAGATGTCATAGGGTAACATCTAATATAAAAGAAGTATGTATTATTACTTGTTGTTTCAATTTTATAAGTGTCTGTTCACACTTTACTTTGTTTTACATGATAGCAGGTTAAATTTAGTTCACATTCATGTGAACATGAAGGAAAGTTAATTCAGCCTAGATCATGACCAAACTTAACCCTTGAATCCCCCAGTCCACATTCTGTTACTGTTAGTTAAAACATATTTATTCAGTATATGTGAAATACAAACATACATACATGTGTAACAATATAAACACTGAAAGGGATTGAAACGAAAGACTATGTCTTATGGAGTTCCTCTCCCAAGAGACTGTTAGGTAATAAAGCACAATGTAATGAGCAAATGTAGGCATCCTATTTTGGAAAAAACTTCCTTCAGAGTTATGTTAGTATGCAATTTCATTGGGATTTAATATTCTTGACAAGAACATTCTACATGACACTCTTATTCTTTAAGTTTATCATGTAGAAGCTGGTTGTACAGTGAAATTTGATATGTATTGTAGTGTGACACCTAGTGGCTTATTGTACTGTGACACCTAGTGGCTTATTATAGTGTGACACCTAGTGGCTTATTGTACTGTGACACCTAGTGGCTTATTATAGTGTGACACCTAGTAGCTTATTGTACTGTGACACCAAGTGGATTATTGTACTGTGACACCTAGTGGCTTATTATAGTGTGACACCTTCAAGCTTATTGTATTGTGACATTTTGAGGCTTCATAAAGTGTGACATTTAGAAGCTTATTGTAGTGTTACACCATGAAGCTTGTTGTAGTGTGGCATTTAGAAGTTTATTGTAGTGTGACACTGTGAAGCTTATTGTAGTGTGACACCAAGAAGTTTCTAGTAGTATCTAGATGCTTCTTGTAGTGTGACATCTTGAAGCTTCTTGTAGTGTGACACCTAGAAGCTTATTGTAGTGTGAAACCTTGAAGCTTATTGTAGTGTGAAACCTTGAAGCCTCTTGTTGTGTGACATTTGGTAGAAGCTTATTGTAGTGTGGCATTTAGAAGGCTTATTGTAGTGTGACATCATTTGTAAGGCTTATTGTAGTGTGACATTTAGAAGGCTTATTGTAGTGTGACACCAAGAGGTTTATAGTAGTGTGGTGTCTTGAGGTACTTGTAGTGTGACATGCAGAAGTTTGTTCTACTGTGGCATCCAGAAGTTTCTCATTGCTGTAGTGTGACATCTAGAAGCTTCTTGTTGAGTGGCATCTAGAAGCTTCTTGTTGAGTGGCATCTAGAAGCTTCTTGTTGAGTGACATCTAGAAGCTTCTTGTTGAGTGGCATCTAGAAGCTCCTTGTAGTGTGGTACATAGAAACTTCTTGTAATGTGGCATTTAGAAGCCTCTTTAAGTGTAACATCTAGAAGCTATCTAAGTGTGACATAGAGAGGTCATCATGTAGTGTGACACCTAGAAGATTCTTGGTAATGTAACATCCAGAAGCTTCTTGCAGATTAACATCAGGAAGTTCCTTGTAGTATGTCTTCTAAAAGCTGATTGTAGTGTAACATCAAGAAGCTTTTCTTGCTGTCTTGATATTGCTTCATCTGTAGTGTCTTACTGTTATGCAGTTACTGTCCGTGCTAACATACCACTTTTACAGTCCAGGCTGACACAAAAATAGCTAAGATTTACATTTTTAAGATTCATCCTCATAATGTTGTTCACAGACATCCTAAGTGATGATTACAGGCATGTACACTAATGCAATCAGATCATGGTCATCCCTAGTGATGGTCACAGGCATGTACACTCATGCAATCAGATCATGGTCATCCCAAGTGATGATTACAGGCATGTACACTAATGCAGTCTCATGGTCTCCCAAAGGTTAGCTGTACACTCATGCAGTCAGTCATGGCCCCAGTTGATGATTACGGCTGTCCTAATGCAGTAGATCATGGTCACCCAGGTGATACGGCATGTAACTATGCAGTCAGATCATGGTCATCCCTAGTGATGGTCACAGGCATGTACACTCATGCAATCAGATCATGGTCATCCCTAGTGATGGTCACAGGCATGTACACTCATGCAATCAGATCATGGTCATCCCAATTGATGATTACAGGCATGTACACTAATGCAGTCAGATCATGGTCATCCCAAGTGATGGTTACAGACATGTACACTCATGCAGTCAGATCATGGTCATCCCAAGTGATGATTACAGGCATGTACACTCATGCAATCAGATCATGGTCCTCCCAAGTGATGATTACAGGCATGTACACTCATGCAGTCAGATCATGGTCCTCCCAGGTGATGATTACAGACATGTACACTCATGCAGTCAGATCATGGTCATCCCAAGTGATGGTTACAGACATGTACACTCATGCAGTCAGATCATGGTCATCCCAAGTGATGGTTACAGGCATGTACACTCATGCAGTCAGATCATGGTCATCCCAAGTGATGGTTACAGGCATGTACACTAATGCAGTCAGATCATGGTCCTCCCAAGTGATGGTTACAGACATGTACACTCATGCAGTCAGATCATGGTCATCCCAAGTGATGGTTACAGACATGTACACTCATGCAGTCAGATCATGGTCATCCCAAGTGATGGTTACAGGCATGTACACTCATGCAGTCAGATCATGGTCATCCCAAGTGATGGTTACAGGCATGTACACTAATGCAGTCAGATCATGGTCCTCCCAAGTGATGGTTACAGACATGTTCACTCATGCAGTCAGATCATGGTCATCCCAAGTGATGGTTACAGACATGTACACTCATGCAGTCAGATCATGGTCATCCCAAGTGATGATTACAGGCATGTACACTCATGCAGTCAGATCATGGTCCTCCCAGGTGATGGTTACAGACATGTACACTGATGCAGTCAGATCATGGTCATCCCAAGTGATGGTTACAGACATGTACACTCATGCAGTCAGATCATGGTCATCCCAGTTGATGATTACAGGCATGTACACTCATGCAATCAGATCATGGTCATCCCTAGTGATGGTCACAGGCATGTACACTCATGCAATCAGATCATGGTCATCCCAAGTGATGGTTACAGGCATGTACACTCATGCAATCAGATCATGGTCATCCCTAGTGATGGTCACAGGCATGTACACTCTTGCAATCAGATCATGGTCATCCCAATTGATAGTTACAAGCATGTACACTCATGCAGTGAGATCAGGGTCATCCCTAATGATGGTCACAGGCATGTACACTCATGCAGTCAGATCATGGTCATCCCTAGTGATGGTCACAGGCATGTACACTCATGCAGTCAGATCATGGTCATCCCTAGTGATGGTCACAGGCATGTACACTCATGCAATCAGATCATGGTCATCCCAATTGATAGTTACAGGCATGTACACTCATGCAGTCAGATCATGGTCCTCTCAAGTGATGATAACAGACATGTACACTCATGCAATCAGATCATGGTCCTTCCAAGTGATGGTCACAGGCATGTACACTCATGCAGTGAGATCATGGTCATCCCTAATGATGGTCACAGGCATGTACACTCATGCAGTCAGATCATGGGCATCCTGAGTGATGGTTACAGGCATGTACACTAATGCAGTCAGATCATGGGCATCCTGAGTAATGGTTACAGACATGTACACTCATGCAATCAGATCATGGCCATCCCAAGTGATGGTTACAGGCATGTACGCTCATACAATCAGATCATGGCCATCCCAAGTGATGGTTACAGGCATGTACACTCATGCAGTCAGATCATGGCCATCCCAAGTGATGATTACAGGCATGTACACTCATGCAGTCAGATCATGGTCCTCCCAAGTGATGGTTACAGGCATGTACACTCATGTAGTCAGATCATGGGCATCCCAAGTGATGATTACAGGCATGTACACTCATGCAGTCAGATCATGGCCATCCCAAGTGATGATTACAGACATGTACACTCATGCAGTCAGATCATGGGCATCCTGAGTGATGGTTACAGGCATGTACACTCATGCAGTCTGATCATGGTCCTCTCAAGTGATGATTACAGACATGTACACTCATGTAGTCAGATCATGGTCATCCCAAGTGATAATTACAGACATATACACTCACGCAATCAGATCATGGTCATCCCAATTGATAGTTACAGGCATGTACACTAATGCAGTCAGATCATGGTCCTCTCAAGTGATGATTACAGACATGTACACTCATGCAGTCAGAACATGGTCATCCCAAGTGATGGTTACAGACATGTTCACTCATGCAGTCAGATCATGGGCATCCTGAGTGATGGTTACAGGCATGTACACTCATGCAGTCAGATCATGGGCATCCTGAGTGATGGTTACAGGCATGTACACTCATGCAGTCAGATCATGGTCCTCTCAAGGGATGATTACAGACATGTACACTCATGCAGTCAGATCATGGTCATCCCAAGTGATGGTTACAGACATGTTCACTCATGCAGTCAGATCATGGGCATCCTGAGTGATGGTTACAGGCATGTACACTCATGTAGTCAGATCATGGTCATCCCAATTGATGATTACAGGCATGTACACTCATGCAGTCAGATCATAGGCATCCTGAGTGATGGTTACAGGCATGTACACTCATGCAGTCAGATCATGGTCTATTGGTTTAATTATATAGGAAAGTCTTTAAAAGTCTTCTTCTCTGAAAGCACAAGGCCTAGAGCTTAGATATTGTGCATGCAGCATTGCCTAAAAGTGTTCAAGTCATGCGCCATCCCTGATATTTAGGCAAACAAATTAAAACTGGCTAGATAAGCACATGCTTTAAGGAGCATCCATCAGTGTTAATGATGCTCTTGTCTAGCCCTGCAATTGAATCATTTATACTGTAATGTTCAGTGGGACATCAATTTTCATGGCTGAAGTAAACCATGAATTTAACAGCCCAACAAATAGCATTTATACCATTTATTAGACTTGCAGAAATCCATGAAATGATGTGCTGATGAAATTTCATAACAATGAATATGAATTCCCTCCAGTTTTATGAAGTCTGATATGAATGGGAAATATTATGTGTAGTGTGAGGATTGAGTGGGGTAGCGGGGAGGTCAGAGGGCATTGTAGTGTACCACACTTTATTCTATCTTCTGAATCCGGCTTCATTTACTACCTGCCTTGTTTAGTTAGACTGTATTACAGCATTAGAAATCCAGCTATTCTGCTTCATTGATTTTGTCACTAGTTGTCAGCCATGCATTCAGCAGGAAACCTACTGTGTGGAACAATATATCTCAGAAAATTGATGATTCCTGAAGTTTGAGTGGTTACTATGGTAACAGAAAGGTTTGTCGACAGGTAATTACTTAGACTGTGTCTCAGGTGTATCTGACATGGTTCTCTATAAATATAGTAGGTGAATGTGATTTTAACATGCTGCACTGATTTTAGGACCTGTTACATATGTAATGGGTTTTTTGCATTTCACTATTTGTATGAATGCAATGTATAACATAATAATAAGATGATGTGGAAGAATGAAAGGAGTGAAATCACGCTAGTGATATCATTTGTGAGCAACTTTCAAAGTTTATTCTTCTGTCTCACTAGTCGATCATACTGGTATTTAAAGAGCTGCAGAAAACAGTGTCATCAATCATAGTTGGTCAATCATAAGATTTTAGAATATATGTATTTCAATTAAAGTTGTAGTGTTTGAACTAATGCACAAGAAAAAACAAAAGGCAGCGGGTACACTATAGTGGTGGAATTGTCTGTCTACCGGCCGGCTGGTCGTTCAGATTGTCTATGGTGCATAACTTGAAACTGTTGAAGGAATTCAATTGATACATCACCTATTGATAGAGGAAAATGAGAGAAATTGCTGTGCACAAGACCCATAACTAGCTTCAGTAGCTTTAGAGATGATGCCCTTTCCTTGTGCAGAGCATAACTCAAACAGTATTGAAGGAAATGAATTGATACTTCCTATATTTATTGAGGACAATGAGAGAAAGGGCAGTGAACAAGAACAATAACTCTTGTTTCAGTTATTTTAGAAAGTACTTCTACCATTATTTGAAATCATAAAAAAGGGTATCATGTTTGTTTTAAATGCATTTAAAAAAAGAATTAATATTTTCAATCAAAACTGCTCTTTAGCATGTTTAGGGGAATATGTCACTTCATAGTGACATTGTCACATTGTGACACTCGCTTCTTCAACACACACTTGTTTATATGTTCTGATTTGTCAGATAAAATGAGTAATAGACATAACTGCTTGTGTTTTGTAGAAGAAAACAGAAAGTGAACAGATCAGCACTACAACTTATTTCAGTTTAGTTTTTACCAATAACATGATTTTGTACCATTTTTGAAACGTTCAGTTGTATACCTGTTAGAATGCTTTCAACCAAATGTCATCAAAATGAGGCTGATTTTACGATGAAATAGTTAAATATAAAAGACAGTTTTTGTGACTTCTGAAAGGTTTGCTAGTTACTGCTTGCACTTTTTATATGGTAGTTTTGATCGTTTTGATCGCTAATATGGCAAAACCAGATTATCTAGGGAGACTAACTAAAAGTCTCTTAATACATTAAATCTGTTTTGTTGGATAAAACAGTTGGTGAGAGTGATTTATCATAATCAGTTTTTAGTTTCATGGACTGCTAGCTGAAACACTTGGCTGAGATTGTGAGGCATTATTCTAGTTATCTGATGCAGGCAAAAATATAAGTCGCAAATCTTGATTCATTTCACACACATACTGACTGTTAGGTAGTCATGCATCAGCGAGCTATGTGCCGTTAGGTAAGATGTTTTTCCATTAGATCCTTGAATTATGTTTCGCTGTGATGCATAAATTTATTCACCATATGTATGATAACAGTATTTTCCTCATCTATAGTTTTCGCAAGACTGAGTTAGCTTTTAAGCTCGGATGAATGTATGGATTTTCCAAGTGTTTGATAAGCATTTTTTTTAAGAACTACTGGAAGCTGTGTCTGATCACATATAAGCAGATGTATAAGGTTTATGTAGAAATTGTGCACTGACCGTAACTGATAGATGAGTCTATAATAAAAGTGTGATTAAGCGTGACAATGAGGAAAACATGCTTGCTATTGAAAGCCATTTTAAGCTCATGAAACTGTGCTGAAAGCTCTGGATAAACTGTTAGTACAGGTAGGTTGTCCGGCATCCAGTGTCTGTTGTTCTGAAACTACATGTCCGGTTTTTACCAAACTTCGTCTGTAGTATGCATTGAGCTCTTTCAAAAAAGGGGACATGGCAAATGATTTTGGTCCTCTGCACATAGGGGCCACTGTTAGTTACTAATAGAAAAATATTTAAACAGCTTCTTTGTTGGAATGTTACCAAACTTCCCTGTAGCACTGTAGCATCTTGCATTGACTTCTTTAAAAAAAAAGAGCAAGACTAGTGTTGCCAGTTCACTGCACATAGGGGCCACTGTTACTAAAAATAGAAAAATGTCTAAATGATTTCTCATGAAGTAATGGTTGGAATATTACCAAACATTGCATTGTCCCTGCCCCATCTCTCAAAAGACAGGAAATAATTCTAAATGATTTTTCTTATAAATGGTGTAATGTCTACTAGACTGTACGACAGTACATATAGTACTATACAGAATTACATTACAGTACTTATAATACAATATTACAGTTATGTACTGTTATGTACAGTTCTGTACAGTACTATAGAGCACTACAATACTGTACAATGAACTATAGTACTATAAGTACTAGAGGTTAGAGAGAACTACAGTACTTCACAGTATAACACAGGGAATATTGAACATTTACAGAACTATACAATATTACAGTACTATATAGTACTATGGTATTCAGTACCATAGTAAAGTTTTATAGAGGGCTACGTACAGTACTATTGAAAACTACAGTTCTACCATACAGTACTTGGTAATATTGAATACATAAACTGAACTGCTTTATATTCAGCTTGCTCAGGTGAGCAACTTGGGGCCATCTTGGTCCTCTTGTTTAATTATTTCCCTTTATTGTATTTATTTTTGCAGGTCTGGAGCCTTTAACTCTAAAACTGCAAAGGGATTGACTTCTAATTTAAAATGTAGATAGACTTCAACAAGGAGTTGCACAAGATAAAAATTTATTCAAGGAACTAAGTTGATATTTCTTACAATTATAGGGGACATTTACTTTAGTAGAGGTTTAGTATCAATTAAAGAACTATAATAATAGCTTTCCCCTATTCTGACTGATTAAATGTTGAAAACCTCAGGTCTCATGTGTAAAGCCTAAGATCTTTTAAGTAAATAATAAGCAAAAGACAATTGAAAATTAAGAAAGCAGAGACCAGGGGGGACTTTAACAGTATCTCGGCAACCAAGCAGTCAAATATTTATAGATATATAAACTGTGACATACATGCTCTCCTCTGCATTAATTGGCTGAAAGTTCAGATATGGTCCACTGACCATTGATTACCTTTAGCTAGAAAAGCCGTATTTTTGTCCGGTGTCCATCGGAAAAACTGGATCAGAGCAACAGTTGCTAGTCAAATGAAAGTTGGTTTTTGTATAGTTTATGCACGTTTTATTTTTTTCATCAGACAAAAATTGTGGTTCATTTGGCAACAGAAACAGTAAGTTGTGTTTTATTTACAGCTATTGAATGGAATTTATTCAAAGTGTATACAAAAACAGAGGACATTAAGAGAACGTGTACTAGACAAGGACTGTTACTCCGCTTTGTCTAGTTTTGAATTATCTCTCTTTAATTTTTCTCCAGAGTATAACAGTTACTGCAAAGGTACTAAAGGGAATTTATTAAAACTGTGTACAAAGATAGAGGACAATGAGTGGATTTGTGATATCGAAGTTTTTTAAGCATTTAAAAAAAAAAAACCTGCTTATTAGAATGGCGATGTCATATGTCGGGCATCTAATATTTCCCTTACGAAAATTGTGTACATTGTCAGTGTAAATCCAGTGTTTTGTCAGTGTTTTACCATTGTATTACCAGTGTATTTTCAGTTTTTAGCTCGACTATTCGGAGAATATGGAGAGCTATTACAGTCACTTGTGTGTCGGCGTTGGCGTCGGTGTCGGCGTCGGCATTGCTTCTTTGGTTAAAGTTTTGCCTGCTAAGTACTATCATGCACATATCTCAGTAACCACTTATAATATTGACTTGAAACTTTGTTCATGTCTTTAGGGGTGTCATACAATCAAGGCAGATAACTCTTGAAAAAATTTAGTACAAATTATGGCCCTTGTTTGACTTTGAATATTTGGTTAAAGTTTTGCCTGCTAGGTACTATCATGCACATATCTCAGTAACCACTTATAATATTGACTTGAAACTTTGTTCATGTCTTTACGGGTGTCATACAATCAAGGCAGATAACTTTTGAAAAAATTTAGTACAAATTATGGCCCTTGTTTGACTTTGAAAATTTGGTTAAAGTTTTGCCTGCTAGGTACTATCATGCACATATCTCAGTAACCACTTATAATATTGACTTGAAACTTTGTTCATGTCTTTAGGGGTGTCATACAATCAAGGCAGATAACTCTTGAAAAAATTTAGTACAAATTATGGCCCTTGTTTGACTTTGAAAATTTGGTTAAAGTTTTGCCTGCTAGGTACTATCATGCACATATCTCAGTAACCACTTATGATATTGACTTGAAACTTTGTTCATGTCTTTAGGGGTGTCATACAATCAAGGCAGATAACTCTTGAAAAAATTTAGTACAAATTATGGCCCTTGTTTGACTTTGAAAATTTGGTTAAAGTTTTGCCTGCTAGGTACTATCATGCACATATCTCAGAAACCGCTTATAATATTGACTTCAAACTTTGTTCATGTCTTTAGGGGTGTCATACAATCAAGACAGATAACTCTTGAAAAAATTTAGTACAAATTATGGCCCTTGTTTGACTTTGAATATTTGGTTAAAGTTTTGCCTGCTAGGTACTATCATGCACATATTTCAGTAACCACTTATGATATTGACTTGAAACTTCGTTAATGTCTCTAGGGGTGTTACACAGTCAAGTCAGATAACTCTTGTATAAATTTAGTAGAAATTATGGCCCTTGTTTGACTTTGAAAATTTGGTTAAAGTTTTGCCTGCTAGGTACTATCATGCACATATCTCAGTAACCGCTTATAATATTGACTTGAAACTTTCTTCATGTCTTTAGGGGTGTCATACAATCAAGGCAGATAACTCTTGAAAAAATTTAGTAGAAATTATGGCCCTTGTTTGACTTTGAAAATTTGGTTAAAGTTTTGCCTGCTAGGTACTATCATGCACATATCTCAGTAACCGCTTATAATATTGACTTGAAACTTTGTTCATGTCTTTAGGGGTGTCATACAATCAAGACAGATAACTCTTGAAAAAATTTAGTAGAAATTATGGCCCTTGTTTGACTTTGAATATTTGGTTAAAGTTTTGCCTGCTAGGTACTATCATGCACATATTTCAGTAACCACTTATGATATTGACTTGAAACTTCGTTAATGTCTCTAGGGGTGTTATACAGTCAAGTCAGATAACTCTTGTATAAATTTAGTACTAATTATGGCCCTTGTTTGACTTTGAAAATTTGGTTAAAGTTTTGCCTGCTAGGTACTATCATGCACATATTTCAGTAACCACTTATGATATTGACTTGAAACTTTTTTAATGTCTTAGATGTGTCACACAGTCAAGACAGATAACTCTTGTTTGTATTTTGTGCAAATTATGGCCCTTGTTTGACTTTGAAAATTTGGTAAAGTTTTGCATGTAAGGTACTATCATGTACATATCACAGTAACCACTTATGGTAGTTATATCAAACCTTGCAATAGTGTTCAGGGTAAATTTTGTATCAAACAATTAATTTACCAAAAATTAAATCTATAGTTAGAGATTTCGACTTTTTTATGATTCAACTTTCCTAGTTTATACTTAATAGTTAGCAGAATTTTGTTTTGCTATTATACTGATAAAAGTTTTGCTTTATTAGCAAACACCCACAATAGTCGAGCATGCTGTCTTATGGACAGCTCTTGTTTTCCAGCTGATTGCCAGTTTGTTATTCTATTATCACCAGTTATCTCAGTGATTATCAAGTTTATTATCAGTGTCATATGTCGGGCATCTAATATAATGTTTCCACTCAATAACTCGAGTTAGGGGTGAACAATTGCAATGCAACTTGGTTTGTAGGTAGCTTGCAGGGAGAGGAGATTGGGATTGCATTTGGGGTCACTAGGGTCAATGTCAAGGTCACTGTTACTAAAAATAGAAAAATGGTTTCCGCTCAATGACTCAAGTTAGGAGTGACCAATTGCAATGAAACTTGGTGTGTTACTAAGGCAACACGCGGGGAGAGGAAGCTTGGGATTGCATTTGGGGTCACTAGGGTCAAGGTCACTTTTACTAAAAATAGAAAAATGGTTTCCGTCAAAAGGGTGTCAAGGTAAAGGTCACTCCACTAAAAATAGATTGAAAAAAAAAATTTAAATTGTTTGACAAGCAGCCAAAAAAATTGTTTGTGAGGTGGGGGGGTTAAGGCGACTGTTTATTCAGTAGGGTCAAGGTCACTTTTACTAAAAATAAATTTTCTTTTTAATTTTAAAATTGTTCTAAAAAAATAGATTTTTTTTTTGCGGGGGCCTTGGGGGAGTCAAGGAGACTGTTTTTTTTTCTCTTTTTTTTTCTTTCTTTTTATAATTCTACAATTTCTGCAGGCGCCGTTGAAACCTGCTTTGGCGGCATTGCCGCGTTTTCTTGTTTTAATTATCTCACTTTGTATAAAAAAATTTTTTAGAGAAAAATCAAGACTTTCACATCCTGTATCTTTCAATACTCAAATTACTTGTTATTTGTAAATATTTGAGGAAAATGTCATTTAAGTTACAGAATTAGATAGGCTGTCTATGTTACATGTAAAAGATTGCTCAACCATGTAGGTAAACACAGGTTATATTATTATGTTGCTATTTAATAATATGCAGAATTTATTCACTCATCATAAACTGCAAGAAATGCATCTTGCAAGAAAACAAATTTCACTGTAGGTATGGACTTACATCCCATGCGTGACTTTGATATATTACAGTGTTTTATATGCATTTGTGCAAATGCCTGTTTTTATTCAGGTCTTTAAAAAGTAAAAAAAAAAAGAGTTGAAATTGAATTTATTGTATGATATTAACTATGGAAATAGACACACATGTGAAGTTACAAATCTTACAGTACATTAACCAAGAGAAGACAACTGTACTGAATCATCTGGGATACATGCTGCATATACTGAGCATATTTTACATGTATATCTCACTGAAAACCTACCACAAACACAAGTGCTAGAGTACATATATATATATGGGTAAAAAAAAACCTGCATATTCTTTTCCTATAGTGATAAACATTTTCTTTTCAGTCCTGTAGAAGTCCCCTAGATAACCTCGTACAGTATGGATTTCCCCAGGAGTGGCCTCAGGATATTGATAGCTAACGGTAACACAGCTGGATTCATTCAAGTGATAAGGGAAAACTATTGAGGCATAGTACGGTTGTTATGCTTGAATTATAGATTCGCTCTGGCCTCTCTACAAATATTGATCGGCTGGCAGAAATCACGCATCACTGCATTTCTTAAGGAGGAAAATCTTTGGTAAGTTCTTATGACTTTTAAAACATTTTGTCTCGATGAATATTTTGTAGTGGATAAATCTACTTAGTAAATTAAAAATATTATTTATTGTTTCTACTGTAATATTTCATTATTTTCTTGATATACCATAATTGACATGTTTAATTACTTAGATGCTATTTATAATACTAGAAAGTTTATAGAAGGTAATAAGTGAACCATCCTATGGTTTGTAACAGTAATGATGTTCCTGGTTTCAAGGAAGTTTGAAAATCAGTCAATGTAACAGTATCAGAGGAAGTAATGAAATAAGTCAAAACAGTATTGTACATGTATATTACACAAAATAGGATGGAGTCTTTTGAATACTAAAAAAGCTCTACGGAATCAAGCTGTCCATCTGTTAAACGGCCACTAAGTTTAGCGGGGTATGGGTTCGGTCTGTTGAGTGGGGTATGGGTTCGGTCTGTTGAGCGGGGTATGGGTTCGGTCTGTTGAGCGGGGTATGGGTTCGGTCTGTAGGTTTTTTGTGTCTGCTCCTTATCTCCAAAGCCCCTTGAGAGATTTTAATGAAACTTTGATCAAATATGCATCTCACTAAGACAGGATGCAGGACCTGTGTTCCAATGCAGCCAACTCAAGGTCAAGGTCAGACTGAAGTATCTTTGCCTTTTCGTGTCAGCTCCTATCTTCTTAACTATTCTCATGAAACATGGGTCAAGTGTTATCTCATCAGGCATGCAGAACCAATAGTCCAACCCAGCCAGCTCAAAGTCCTGCAGAGCCAGTAGTCCAGCCCAGCCAGCTCAAGGTCCGGAACAATAGTCCACAGCAGCCGGTCCCAATTGAAGGTTATTGGCCATTTTTTTGCATGTTTCATTAAACAAAGCATTTTCATGAAACAGTTCTTCTTATTGAGACATTGCTTGCTTCAAATTAAGGTCACAATAATGGGATCAAAGGTCATGAGAATATTTGACAGGAGTTTCATGAAACTTGAGTCAAGATGTTCATCTGAACGAGATGCCCAAGGTCAAGGTCACACTTAGGATCAATTGTCTTGAAAATGTAATTGTCTCCTTCACCGTTTGAGGGGTTTTCATGAAACTAGAGTCAAACATTGAGGTTATTGAGACAACATGCAGAACCTAATAAGCCAACTGTGCAGCACAGTTAAGGGTTAAAGGTCATGAGATTATAATGTCACTTAAAGCTATATATACTGCTCAAAATGACCAGAAAAAGTATGGTCAAGAAAAGTTCTTAAAACGTGAAAACTGTTTAGAAAATTAAAAGAAAATAAGTTATGCTCAACCATTTCTTTCATTAGTGCATGCAAACACAAATAAATATCATATCAAATTGATGGAAAATCATTTTATGACCAGGTGGGTCTAAAAAGATTTTGTCACTTTTCAACTATGTTCAATAGGAATAAAACTGTTGTACTATATATTTATGTTAACTTTCGCAATGCTTATTTTTTAATGACACTATAAACCATTGGTGAATGTATTACATTAAATTGCGATTATTATATTGAAGGGTATTATCACTTTAAAGTACATTCATGAAACTTGAGTCATATCAAGGTGATGTGTGCATAATGCATGTTTCAGCTATCATGGTTCAGTCTACCAAATTTCAAATTTTCATGTCACTTGTGTTCGTTATAATTGTATCAAGGTTAACAAGACATTATACTTTAGTGAGAGAACTTATTTCTAATGACAAGATGGGTAACATTAGGGTACTAATAATATATTATGTTCAGTGATCATTTTCTGTGTTTTCTAAAAATACTTTTTGGCATATTAAACTTACTTTTTATAATATGATTTCAATCAAACTAGAGAGACATACAGCTACAGATGGAAAAGTGAAATGTATTTGATATCTCGAAGCTAATTTAAAACCTAAAATAGTCGTTTTAGTTAGAAATAATTTACAGTGGATTTCATTTGTAGTTCAAAGATACCATGAAAAGTAAAAGCACTGGTTTAGTATGGTGGTTTTACACTGTATGTCATGCTCAACAGTTAGTTGTTCTTGGAAAATAGAAAATCTCTGCTTCCTATGGAACAACAGTATGGATGAATGCATGCTTATACATAAATGATGATATAGCACTACTTTAGAAAACCAAATGGAAATGCAGATTTTATAATTCACATTATGTTGAAATACTTGAAGAGACAATAAAATTAAAATATTTTTGAAGTGTTGGGCAGACAGGAAAAATATTAAAAATCGAAACACTTTAATGAATTCCTTTTTTCCACATATACCCTTATCAGCTTTTTACTTGATAAGAAAGTCAATGAAATGCAGTGACATATAATAGAGAAGGCGTTTAGGTAGTTAGCTGTACAAAAAGCAGCCTTATATCATCTGAAAAGAAGAGCGGTTGATTTATTCATGCATGCTTGTGTCGCTACGCTTTACTGGTATTGATTTTGTTATCATGACTCTTTTTAGATATACATAAGTGAATTTTATTAAATTTCTATATATAGATTAAAGGAGACTTGCCAAAGGGTTAAATGAGACAGTCTCCTATTAGATGAACTACCAGAACATGAAACAAGGTAAATAAATGATTATTTATGTGCAAAAAAGTTCAAAAAGACAAAATTAAACTTGAATTTTGTTGATGGCATGTCCCCGTACCATACTAACTTTGGATAAGGAAATAACTTTGCTTCTAGATGTCATGGTGACATTGACCTTTGTCATACTGACTTTTATTGACCTTTGTCTTACTGACCTTCATTGACCTTTGTCTTACTGACCTTCATTGACCTTTGTCTTACTGACCTTAATATAGTTAAGGTTGTTCTACTAGTCATAACCAACCTGCATACCAAATTTGAGTGCCATATCCTCAAGTGGTCTCTTTTTATAGGCAGTATGATGTCATGTTAATATGTTCAATCATAGATCAGAACATGTTCACACAATCTGAGGTACTGTGCACATAATCTAGTTATGCGTTTATTTGAAATAAGTTGGATATCATGTGTTCCAATAAGTAACACATATATACTTTCTATGCACTCGCCGGTAGGAGGCGGCTGCTGATAATTATAGTGATTGCATTCGTCTGTCTGTCTGTCCATCCCACTTTTGTGCACAGCATAACCCAATTGATACATCACATATGACAGATAAAGGTCTATGTTAATCATTTTAGAAATTACTGCCCTGGCTCTAGTTGGAGTTATTTGAGAAGATACTCCTACAATGTTTGAAATTATATAAGAGGACAAAAGGAAATCCTGGTTGTTTTATAAATATGCATTGAAATAAGTGCTACTTATAATTTTCAATCAAAGCTGTCAGTCTGGGCATATAAACTTTATAAATACTTCATAGTGACAACTCTTACTAGTATTTCTGTAACTGTAATACATGAGGGAAGATTGATCAGTTGTGACCAGCTGTGACGGAAGGGTGAAAACCTAACTCATAGCTGACTAGGTGGGTTAAATGTCCTTATGGTATTTGAAATACTCAACTCTCACAAGGAGCGAAACATGACAGTCCTAGTTGCAGGGCTTGTGTTTGTTTTGAGGTCATTGCATCTAGGTCTAATGAATCAGTAGTTTGTAGCAGCAAAATAAAGGACATGTTGTAGTTACTGTAAGCAGTCAGACACTGACATAGTCAGCTCATCAGGTGTAAGGACTGAAGCTGCATGGTTGCTAGGAAACATTTGGAGAGGAAATAAGAACAAGGGAGAAGGCATGTTCAGCCTTCTACTCAGAGAGTGGAAAGTTCAGCTGGTTGATGTTGCCAACACTGTTAAGTCCACTGTGTTAACGCAATAGATCACTGCTTACAAACTAAAACATACAACATGTTTGAGGAGCAACCCTTTCTTGAGGTGTTAAGTGAGCTTGTACGTATAACAAAAGGGCTTTCCCCATTCTTTTCCTGTCTTTGAGAGTGCTAAACTAGCCCACTATTTGAATCATGTCTTCAACCAGGAAGTCGAAACCCTCGATTGGGTGTCATGCATCCTGTGAAGAAAGTATGAAGGTAGTTAAATAAAATATTTTTGTAAAATCAATACATTTACATGCCTGTTGTATTTAACATCAGCAAAATGCAGTATACTGATTATGTCTTTAACTGTGTGGGGACAGTGTTTATTTGAGATAGTTATTTTGTTTACATAACAATCCAAAAGAAAAATACAGTTAGACTTGATTTAAATTGACCTTAATTGAGCATAATGCTAAATTAATGTTAACCCTGTCAGTGCAAATGGTAGTTTGTCCATGCAAATGGTAGTTTCAGATCAATTACTTTTCAAAGGTTGCATGGATTTAATTCAGATTTTACATGTAGATTCATGATCAGGTTCCATTTTGAAAATTCCACGATTTATTACAGGAGTTGTGCCCCTTTTTGACTTAAATTTCAGCAGTGGTTGTTTCAGATCAAAAACTTTTGAAAAGTTGCATGTTTTAAATCAGATTTTAAAATGCATGTCAAGTTAGATTTGGCGTACAATCCACAAATTATGGGCACTTATATTTTACACTTAAATTTTAGCAAAATGGTGGTTTCCAATCAATAACTTTTGATAAGTTGCATGGATTTAAAGGTGGATAATCAAATTTTTGGCCATGTAACAGATTTGTTTGAAACTTTAACATCTGATCATTTACACTCATTTATGTTCACTTAGTGCTTAACTCAAGTAAAATTTTCACTGGAGGTATTTTCAAAATTTGATTTCCCTATCCTCAAGTTGCCCAGCCAAGATAGAGTTATTTTATCATAATTACAAATTTGAAACACATACTATGCCTAAGGAAAGATATAATTGTAAGACCTGTAACAGTTGTATTATATTTGTAAAATATTAGCATTGACAGTTTTATATTTAGATGGAATTCATTAGAAATAAAAGTTTGAAAAATTATTATTACCTCCCTTTACCTATATTGGTTGCGCAGCCAAGATAGATTGGAAATAAATGAATTCAGAATCTACACATAGTTTTAAAACTTGCCTTTTGGTTCAGAATGTTAAAATATGTGTATATTTATCTAATGCAACTGTAAAAGTAGAAATTATATTGAAATAACAAAGAAATACTCAACCTTTTAAATACTTTCATATTAAAGGGGAGTAATAACAAAATTTTATAAAAGTTAATAAAATGTAAATTTCTAATAGGAATCTAACTCTATGTAATGGGTCTTTTTGTTCCTTAAATAAATCTCCAACAGAATATACAAAAAGTAAAAAATTGTCATCAAATGTTGCTTAAATGTGATTGAGCGCCTTTAATTGAGAATTTACATGTAGGTCAGTTTTAGTTACAATTTAGGAATTCTTACAGCTGTAACAACTTCTAAGTGAGATTTGAATCAACTGATTTGTAGTTCTCACAAACTTGGGTTTCAGGTTACAATTAAATGTATAAAATTTAATGATTACTATTATTTAGTTTACAATAATGTTATAAATGAAATGATGTAGAACTTAAAACAGCTAGAGTGACAGGCCGGTCACATTTTATGGAGGATCGTTTATGATATGTCCAGAGATACAGTATCATACTGGCGGCTACCAACCTTGACTTGGATCAAGAGACCCTGCAGCACATGTTGTCTTCCAATGGCACTGTGTGTTAAACTGTTTCTGTTGTGACCTTAGGTAAGACACAGATATTTCCAAATTGAGTCTGGAGAGTGATTACTTTAAGTTGTA
The DNA here is from genome assembly GCA_022818135.1 of Saxidomus purpurata. Classification (NCBI taxonomy): domain Eukaryota; kingdom Metazoa; phylum Mollusca; class Bivalvia; order Venerida; family Veneridae; genus Saxidomus; species Saxidomus purpurata. The sequence goes on along the minus strand of JAFMSR010000004.1, from coordinate 22,839,046 downwards.
AGAACTTGATTCACAATCGAGAATAAACATATCGGTATAAAAATAAACTATAATATTGTGTTATTTTTGTGTTAAGACTCATTTTGACTATAAAGACTTCAGTAAATGGTTTCAGGTAATTTGAATGTGGAATATATACGCTTAACTTGCACATACAATGGTATCATTAACAGAAATCAATTTTATGGCTCATTGGTCGTAAATAATTCCTCATTATGGCATCGTTACAATCTAGAAACTAATGATGTCTGACCTAATCAAGGTCTCTCTCTTTGTCTAATGTTTCTGCCAATGCATACAAACAATGGTAATCTTGATGAACTGTTAATGTGGCTCATTACAAGACAAGGTCCAATAATCTTTCAAATTCAATACTGAAGCAACAGTTACTCCTGAAGGATATTATGCAATCACAGCAAATTTCCAGTCTATTTTACCCTTAATATTGATGTGCAAATGTGAAATCAGACATTTATACCCAGATGTGGACCAGCTACAACAGGTGTGACCATGTTCAATAGGGGTGTCTCCATGTTCACAAGGGGTTAGAGATCTCCCTCTCTCCTCACATGAATATAGTTTTAACAATTGAGGTGGATAAACGACCCCAGAAAAACATTTGAAGTGGGTAAACGACCTCAGAAGAAGTTGGTTATTTTAGGTTTTAGGGGAAAGTCCAAGATACTAAAATGCAGCAGATGGAGACAGACCTGGTTCTTTTACATGCCCAGTGTAAAGGCACCAATATAATTATGGGACCTTGGTTTAAGGTCTCATTCTAAATGCCAATAGCAATGTTAGCGAAGTAGTGAGTAATCGAACCTGCAATCCCAGGAATACCAGTCCAGTATGTTACCACTGTCCAGACTATGAATCAGCTCTTCTGTATGTACTGTAGACTCTGATGAGCTATATACTTTTAGCACCAACATGACCTGCAGTTGTTCTGCTGTAACTTGTCACTGTTTAGTTTTATAATTGAGCCATTATTAGCTCGTCCAGTTAGGGTGTGGAGCAGTAACTTCTCATCCAGTTAGGGTGTGGAGCAGTAACTTCTCATCCAGTTAGGGTGTGGAGCAGTAACTTCTCATCCAGTTAGGGTGTGGAGCAGTAACTTCTCATCCAGTTAGGGTGTGGAGCAGTAACTTCTCATCCAGTTAGGGTGTGGAGCAGTAACTTCTCATCCAGTTAGGGTGTGGAGCAGTAACTTCTCATCCAGTTAGGATGTGGAGCAGTAACTTCTCATCCAGTTAGGATGTGGAGCAGTAACTTCTCATCCAGTTAGGATGTGGAGCAGTAACTTCTCATCCAGTTAGGGTGTGGAGCAGTAACTTCTCATCCAGTTAGGATGTGGAGCAGTAACTTCTCATCCAGTTAGGGTGTGGAGCAGTAACTTCTCATCCAGTTAGGGTGTGGGCGTAACTCTCATCCAGTTAGGGTGTGGAGCGTACTCTCACCAGTTGGGTGGGGAGCTAACTTCTCATCCAGTTAGGGTGTGGAGCGTAACTTCTCATCCAGTTAGGGTGTGGAGCGTAACTTCTCATCCAGTTAGGATGTGGAGCGTACCTCATCCAGTTAGGGTGTGGAGCAGTAACTTCTCATCCAGTTAGGGTGTGGAGCAGTAACTTCTCATCCAGTTAGGGTGTGGAGCAGTAACTTCTCACAGATTGAGGATTCCCACCGGACTCTGCATAAGATAGTTGTCTAGTAAAGGCTTGCCAATAAATAATTGAAACACCTTCAAAACACTTCATTTTAACCATCAGAAAAAAAGAGACCAGCAACTGCAGTGTGATGCATTATATGATGAGGTGAGATAACAATAACAGCAATGATGCCCTAGTTATATGAGAATGTTTATCATGCATGTCAGGTTGGGGTTACCAGGCCATGTCTTTATTTGTGTACAAGCATGTCCATGTACTTATAATATATGCCTGCCTTGATCTTGAATACGTTTCATTCTTTTTACAGTTGATAATTATTATGTTCACAAGGGGTTAGAGATCTTTCTCTGTCCATCATCATGAGGGGTTATAGATCTCTCTCTGTCTCCCTCTCTCTCTCTCTCTCTCCCTCCCCCCCCCCCCCCCTCTCTCTCTCTCTCCCTCCCCCCCCCCCCCCCCCCCCCCCCCCCCCCGATCTGTCTGTCTGTCTGTCTGTCTGTCTGTCTGTCTGTCTGTCTGTCTGTCTCTCTCTCTCTCTCTCTCCGTGTTCACAAAGGATTAGAGATCTCCAGCTCTCTCAGCACTCACAAGGGGTTAGAGATCTCCAGCTCTCTCTGCACTCACAAGGGGTTAGAGATCTACAGCTCTCCCTGCACTCACAAGGGGTAAGAGATCTACAGCTCTCTCTGCACTCACAAGGGGTTAGAGATCTCAATCTCTCTCTGCACTCACAAGGGGTTAGAGATCTCCAGCTCTCTGCACTCACAAGGGGCTCTCTCTGCACTCACAAGGGGTTAGAGATCTCCAGCTCTCTGCACTCACAAGGGGTTAGAGATCTCAATCTCTCTCTGCACTCACAAAGGGGGTTAGAGATCTCCAGCTCTCTGTGCTCATGAGGGGATAGAGATTAGCATTATATGTAGTACAAAAAATCAAATGAAATTTTGCCAGAGGTTTTTGAAACACTATGAGTTAAGCAAATAAGGTCTGTCTTCCCTCATGTATCTGTAATAATTGTTGATTTTATGGCCCAGTTACCAGCATGTAACTATGTAACTGATTGTGCCATATAAACTTATCTTCCTCAAATATTCATTGTGCACATAAACTAGTTATGCATTAACCAATGAGCTGCTGATAAGGAATACAACAAACATACAAAAAGTACTAAGTGATATAAATTTGTACCTAAGCTAGGGCTGTATACCACTTATTAGCGTATTTATTTAGAGCCGTTAAGCGTGACATTTTGGTCAATAATCAGCCAGGCAATTTTACACTAAGCTGACTTATCAGTGTTCTCATTTCACGGTTCAGATCAGTTTTGTATGTAGGCAGACAGAAAACAAGTTTTAATAGTGTTTTAGTTACTCTGTCTTACGGGCATTTAATAATGAACGCAGGTAAGACAAATTTTAATTAAATGAATTTTTCAGTTAGTTGTGAAAAGCCATTCTTTTTCATTTTTCATGTAGTTTTTTCACAGTATTGTATAGATTTTCTGGTTGAGAAATTACTTTCTGGTTGAGTTGAATCTAATGTTATTTATGATTTATGGTATCAGATACATACTTAATTATGAATATAATGTTTTTCCTAAAGCTACAGAAATGTTGAAGTTTTCTACTTTCTGTTTATATTGGGATTGTATTACCAGAGATTTGAGAGTTTAATATTTATGTTTTGTTTTGGGCTATGAGTATTTAAAGTTTTTGCAGAGACAGATATTCTAATCTATGCTTGTCATTTTAGAAATTGTACCCTGAGAAGAAGTGAAACACTTATAAAACATTGTACTGTACCAATGAAAACAATGCAAAATCTGTATTATACTTGTATTTTGAAATGGTCTAAAAGTTTTTCAATGCAGTGTTACTAACTCATCAGTATTCATTCCATGTTTTTGTGCATTTGAGTTTAGACACCAGATCCATTAGCAATAAAACAGCTGCTAAAAATATGATATTATTTCTGCACATTTGATAAAAGAATATCAGACATATGTGTTAAATAGTGACCAGCTTGAGTCATGTTGTCATGGTAACATCTAAATCATTGTTAGATGGTTGCTATAGAAACTAATGATGCTGCTAATGAACTCTGTGGCCACCTGTGACCAAGTTAAAAACTGTCACAGTGCTTGGGTTTCTATTATAAAACATTCTCAGAACATGCTGTATAGGATTTTATATAATATATTTGAACTGTTGATTGTAAGTTGTTCAATAAGGCATTGTTTGGTTGCATCAATATGCTGATGATTACCCGTAAAGTCCATTATCCAATTAATTACTGTACTGTAAATAATGCTGAAAAGAACATCAGAACTGCTTGTCAAATATTCGTTATCTAAATTAAATTTGAATATTGGGTCAAATGGTCGTAAATAAGCATATCATATTATGCAGGCTTGACTTATTGTCCGAACAAGCTTAGAAAATCAATTGAGTTTTTATTGCCCGATCGAGCTTAAATTTTACACAATAGAAATTATCAGTTTTATGAATTTATTGAAACTATTACATGTTTATGGCTCATTTCTAAAGTTCCAGAAATTGTTATTTATGATAATAAAATAATAAAATTGATCAGAATGTTGTGTAAGTTTGAAACTTAAGTTAGGTTGGTTCATAAAGTAGGTCGCTAAGTGAAGTCATAAGGGAAATTTCTGAACACTCTACAGACTATGTTTTGTAGCTGATCTGCATCAAAACTGCTTGAAATGTTTCTCTTGATGACTGCTAGGTCAAACTGGAAACTGGGTCACATGCTGTCAAAAATGAGGTCATCAGGTCAAATAATAGAAAAGCATTTATTATTAGTTATAGGAGTTTTTGACATGGACATCTGGATAATTATGTGCAATGTTTGCATTGCTTGTAACTTCAACTGTTACAGATAACGGGTAATGTGACATACAGTGCAAACAGGGTACATTATCCAGAAGGTTCATGCCCAAACCCCTTTAATGGTTATATACCGCAGCTTCTAAAATTTTGTGCCAAATTGACTTATTATATATTTCAATTTTTAGTGGGTAATTATTAATTAATGATAATAGATATTTAATGTGTGAGAACCCCTGCGGGGAAACCTCAATACTGTAAAGGGAGGTAATTTTAGGTATGTATCGTTGGTCAAGGCAACAGGTACAGTATATTTATGACATCATGTTGTTGCTTTTATCTTAAACTCAGGGAGAAGCTCCATCTGCCATATTTGTTTACTAATAGCAGCGGTCATTGTGGCTGCCCAATTGGATAAAGTATGTACACTGCTCGAGACATATACATGAAAAATGTAACCAATTGGAAGGGAAGAATTTTGGTTGAGGTATTATAAAATACTGTAGAAGCCACATTTTGTACCTAATAATTATGAAAATTAGTCAAAATATTTGTCTAGCTGATTTTTAGGTCAAAAGCGTCTGGTGAATTATTATAAATTGGTCCCCAGGTGGAATCAGTAAAAACACTGGTTTAGTTTAAATGCCCTACTTTGTGCTCATTACTCAAAGTTGGAACTGAGTCAGACAGGGTCAAAACAAAGTTAAGTGTTTAAATCAAAGAACTTACTTTTAATTTTATTCTAGCGGCTATGTTTTATCCAATCATCATCAAAATTAGAAACATATAGAATAGTATACCATCTCACCAATATACTAATTTGCCAACCACCAGTAACTGTGTCAAAACACATGCCAAGGTTGATTAGTGGGAGCCTGGAAGTATCCAAGAATGATCTGGCAGGGCATTATGTATTTCAGATATATGCCCAGAATACCATATGCTGGTTCCTTTACAGAATACCATGCTGGTTCCTTTACAGAATGCCTGATGCTGCGTATATATGCTGGTTGCTTTACAGAATACCATGCTGGTTCCTTTACAGAATACCATGCTGGTTCCTTTACAGAATACCATGCTGGTTCCTTTACAGAATGCCTGCGTATATATGCTGGTTGCTTTACAGAATACCATGCTGCGTGCTTTACCTAAGTTAAATAGATAGACACACACAAATACACACATGGACTTCCATGAGATGTACCCTGTTTTTTAAGGCAAACCAGTGTGTGTATGCGTACCAGTATAATAATGTGCGTGCATGTGTGTGTTTATGTTGAGATTAGATGAATGGATGGGATTTAAGCTATGTGGAATCAGTCGGTTACTCATCCTTGGTAAAGTGACTGTCACCTTGTCAGAAAACATGCATGAAGTCCCTTAAAAATGCAACAGGATGAAATTCAATCTTTAATGCAAGCTCTTTTCTTCCCAAGTGTACAGTCATTGAATGTAGTGCTTGAAACCAGTAGACCAAAGAGAAGATTTTATAAAATCACCTAAACATAAATTCATTTGTGTGGTTATGGGTAGGATTTCTTCCTTGTAATTAAGATGTATGGTATTTATGCACAGCTACTGTTTTGTTTGCATGTATTGAACCCTGTTTTCTGGGTACCTCTCTTTCAAATCAGCAAACAAATCTTTTACGCTTAAGTCTCAGGTATTTTCCGCTTGGTGTTACAAACAAAGACTGAGGTCAGAGGCGAAAGTCTTGAACAAGTTGCCTTTGTATCTGTGAATTCTGTGGTAATGAAACAGGACGTTTGTCCTAACGATTTTTGCAACGCCTCGTTGATCATCTATTCATTTGCCGTCAAGCTTTTATTTACCGCTACAATACAAATACACTTAATGCCCAGAGTGTGACATTGTTCCGCTGTTTAACTTGTCAAATGAAGCACCATGGAGTTTTACAGAGCCATTGAGCTGTAACGGCTAAATATTTCGTAAAGGACTGAATTAATCCTTTAGTCATTCTCATCAAGGAAAAATTATATCAATCTTATCTATTTAATAAAATATCTTTCAATTATTGTTGTTGTTTCCAGTTTGCTTCTTCGTAGCTCACTGAAGACTGACGCACAACTGAATTCAGGATGTTCAAGTTAAAACATACAAATCATTTATTTTACTTTTTAAAGAAAGGGAGACAATAAAGTCCATTTTTGCATTTATATGTTTTGTTTACAAAGAGTTGGTTAGTATTCTTGGACCTCAATTTTATTGTCAGCCTATAACTGACCTATGAACAGAGCAGTATGTATTTTAACTGTTACTACTAAGACACCACATGACTGCTACATCTACTATCCACACCTCACTTTTCTATGACTCTCAATATTCTAGAGAAATCTTCAGACTGTACGGCTGTGTGCAGCCGTTAACACAACATGGAACCACTGTGTTTTTTCTACAGTTTTCTGACATACATATGGAGTTTCTACTTCTGTTACATATTATCGGTAATGTTTTGTCAATTAACAAGAGCGGAAAATCAAGTCATGTGATTTAACTGTGATGTCGCAAGAACTTTCTCTATATGGATACAGTATAGTGAAGTTTGTCTCTCATTTTTGAGTCATACCAAGTTTGTCTCTCATTTGTGAGTCGTACCAAGTTTGTCTCTCATTTGTAAGTCATACCAAGTTTGTCTCTCATTTGTGAGTCATACCAAGTTTGTCTCTCATTTGTAAGTCATTCTCTCATTTGTAAGTCATACCAAGTTTGTCTCTCATTTGTGAGTCGTACCAAGTTTGTCTCTCATTTGAAAGTCATACCATTTTTGTCTCTCATTTGTGAGTCATACCAATTTTTACTCTCATTTGTGAGTCATACCAAGTTTGTCTCTCATTTTTTAAGTCGTACCAAGTTTGTCTCTCATTTGTAAGTCATTCTCTCATTTGTAAGTCATACCAAGTTTGTCTCTCATTTGTAAGTCATACCAAGTTTGTCTCTCATTTGTGAGTCGTACCAAGTTTGTCTCTCATTTGTAGGTCATTCTCTCATTTTTAAGTCATACCATTTTTGTCTCTCATTTGTGAGTCATACAAATTTTTACTCGATTTGTGAGTCGTACCAAGTTTGTCTGTCATTTTTAAGTCGTACCAAGTTTGTCTCTCATTTGTGAGTTGTACCAAGTTTGTCTCTCATTTATGAATCGCACCAAGTTTGTCTCTCATTTGTGAGTTGTACCAAGTTTGTCTCTCATTTATGAATCGTACCAAGTTTGTCTCTCATTTGCAAGGCTTATACCAAGTTTGTCTCTCTTTTGTAAATCGTACCAAGTTTGTCTCTTATTTATTAGTCGTACCAAGTTTATCTCTCATTTGTAAGTCGTACCAAGTTTGTCTCATTTATGAGTTGTACCAAGTTTGTCTCTCATTTGCAAGGCTTATACCAAGTTTGTCTCTCATTTGTAAGTCGTACCAAGTTTGTTACTCATTTGTGAGTCGTCAAGTTTGTTTCTCATTTGTAAGTTGTACCAAGTTTGTTTCTCATTTGTAAGTCGAACCAAGTTTGTCTCTCATTTGTGAGTTGTACCATTTTTGTCTCTCATTTGTGAGTCATACAAATTTTTACTCTCATTTGTGAGTCGTACCAAGTTTGTCTCTCATTTTTAAGTCGTACCAAGTTTGTCTCTCATTTGTTTGTTGTACCAAGTTTATCTCTCATTTGTGAGTTGTACCAAGTTTGACTCTCATTATTTAGTCGTAGCAGTTTGTGTCTCATTTGTAAGGCTTATACCAAGTTTGTCTCTCATTTGTGAATCGTACCAAGTTTGTCCTCATTTGTGAGTCTTACCAAGTTTGTCTCTCATTTGTGAGTCTTACAAGTTTGTCCCCTTTGTTAGTCGTACCAAGTTTATATCTCATTTGTGGGTTGTACCAAGTTTATCTCTCATTTGTGGGTTGTACCAAGTTTATCTCTCATTTGTGGGTCGTACCAAGTTTATCTCTCATTTGTGAGTCGTACCAAGGTAAACTTGGTAGTTTGTCTCTCATTTGCAAGGCTTATACCAAGTTTGTCTCTCATTTGTAAGTCTTACCAAGTTTGTTACTCATTTGTGAGTCGTACCAAGTTTGTTTCTCATTTGTAAGTCGTACCAAGTTTGTTTCTCATTTGTAAGTTACCAAGTTTGTCCCATTTGTAAGCGTACCAAGTTTGTCTCTCATTTGTTAGTCGTACCAAGTTTGTTTCTCATTTGTAAGTCGAACCAAGTTTGTCTCTCATTTGTTAGTCGTACCAAGTTTGTTTCTCATTTGTAAGTCGTACCAAGTTTGTCTCATTTGTAAGTTCGTAAGTTTGTTTCTATTTGTAAGTAACCAAGTTTGTTCTCATTTGTAAGTCGTGCCAAGTTTGTTTCTCATTTGTAAGTTGTACCAAGTTTGTCTCTCATTTGTTAGTCGTACCAATTTATTCTCATTTGTTAGTCGTACCAAGTTTGTCTCTCATTTGTAAATGCTAATACCAAGTTTATCTCTCATTTGTGAGTCGTACCAAGTTTGTCTCATTTATGAGTTGTACCAAGTTTGTCTCTCATTTGCAAGGCTTATACCAAGTTTGTCTCTCATTTGTAAATCATACCAAGTTTGTTTCTCATTTGTAAGTCGAACCAAGTTTGTCTCTCATTTGTTAGTCGTACCAAGTTTATCTCTCATTTGTTAGTCGTACCAAGTTTGTCTCTCATTTGTAAGTCGTACCAAGTTTATCTCTCATTTGTGAGTCGTACCAAGTTTGTCTCATTTATGAGTTGTACCAAGTTTGTCTCTCATTTGCAAGGCTTATACCAAGTTTGTCTCTCATTTGTAAATCGTACCAAGTTTGTTACTCATTTGTGAGTCGTACCAAGTTTGTTTCTCATTTGTAAGTTGTACCAAGTTTGTTTCTCATTTGTAAGTCGAACCAAGTTTGTCTCTCATTTGTTAGTCCTACCAAGTTTATCTCTCATTTGTTAGTCATACCAAGTTTGTCTCTCATTTGTAAATCGTACCAAGTTTGTCTCTCAATTGTGAGTCGTACCAAGTTTGTCTCTCATTTGTTTGTTGTACCAAGTTTATCTCTCATTTGTGAGTCGTACCAAGTTTGTCTCATTTATGAGTTGTACCAAGTTTGTCTCTCATTTGCAAGGCTTATACCAAGTTTGTCTCTCATTTGTAAATCATACCAAGTTTGTTACTCATTTGTGAGTCGTACCAAGTTTGTTTCTCATTTGTAAGTTGTACCAAGTTTGTTTCTCATTTGTAAGTCGAACCAAGTTTGTCTCTCATTTGTTAGTCCTACCAAGTTTATCTCTCATTTGTTAGTCATACCAAGTTTGTCTCTCATTTGTAAATCGTACCAAGTTTGTCTCTCAATTGTGAGTCGTACCAAGTTTGTCTCTCATTTGTTTGTTGTACCAAGTTTATCTCTCATTTGTGAGTTGTACCAAGTTTGACTCTCATTATTTAGTCGTAGCAAGTTTGTGTCTCATTTGTAAGGCTTATACCTAGTGTGTCTCTCATTTGTGAATCGTACCAAGTTTGTCTCTCATTTGTGAGTCTTACCAAGTTTGTCTCTCATTTGTGAGTCGTACCAAGTTTGTCTCTCGTTTGTTAGTCGTACCAAGTTTATATCTCATTTGTGGGTTGTACCAAGTTTATCTCTCATTTGTGGGTCGTACCAAGTTTATCTCTCATTTGTGAGTCGTACCAAGGTAAACTTGGTAGTTTGTCTCTCATTTGCAAGGCTTATACCAAGTTTGTCTCTCATTTGTGAGTCTTACCAAGTTTGTTACTCATTTGTGAGTCGTACCAAGTTTGTTTCTCATTTGTAAGTCGTACCAAGTGTGTTTCTCATTTGTAAGTCGTACCAAGTTTGTCTCTCATTTGTAAGTCGTACCAAGTTTGTTTCTCATTTGTAAGTCGAACCAAGTTTGTCTCTCATTTGTTAGTCGTACCAAGTTTGTTTCTCATTTGTAAGTCGAACCAAGTTTGTCTCTCATTTGTTAGTCGTACCAAGTTTGTTTCTCATTTGTAAGTCGTACCAAGTTTGTTTCTCATTTGTAAGTCGTACCAAGTTTGTTTCTCATTTGTAAGTCGAACCAAGTTTGTCTCTCATTTGTAAGTCGTACCAAGTTTGTTTCTCATTTGTAAGTCGAACCAAGTTTGTCTCTCATTTGTTAGTCGTACCAATTTATCTCTCATTTGTTAGTCGTACCAAGTTTGTCTCTCATTTGTAAATCGTACCAAGTTTGTCTCTCAATTGTGAGTCGTACCAAGTTTTTCTCTCATTTGTTTGTTGTACCAAGTTTATCTCTCATTTGTGAGTTGTACCAAGTTTGACTCTCATTATTTCGTCGTAGCAAGTTTGGGTCTCATTTGTAAGGCTTATACCAAGTGTGTCTCTCATTTGTGAATTGTACCAAGTTTGTCTCTCATTTGTGAGTCTTACCAAGTTTGTCTCTCATTTGTGAGTCGTACCAAGTGTGTCTCTCATTTGTGAGAATCCTACCAAGTTTGTCTCTCATTTGTGAGTCTTACCAAGTTTGTCTCTCATTTGTGAGTCGTACCAAGTTTGTCTCTCGTTTGTAAGTCGTACCAAGTTTATATCTCATTTGTGGGTCGTACCAAGTTTATCTCTCATTTGTGAGTCGTACCAAGTTTGTCTCTCATTTGTGAGTCGTACCAAGTTTGTCTCTCATTTGTAGAGTCGTACCAAGTTTGTCTCTCATTTGTAAGGCTTATACCAAGTTAGTCTCTCATTTGTGAGTCCTACCAAGTTAGTCTCTCATTTGTGAGTCCTACCAAGTTTGTCTCTCATTGTGAGTCCTACCAAGTTTGTCTCTCATTTGTGAGTCCTACTAAGTTTGTCTCTCATTTGCAAGGCTTATACCAAGTTTGTCTCTCATTAGCGATTTATACCAAGTTTGTCTCTCATTTGCAAGGCTTATACAAAGTTTGTCTCTCATTCGCGAGTCATTCAAGTTTGTATCTCATTTGCAAGGCTGCTTTTTCTGTTTCTTTATTACTCTGTCATTATTTCCCTTGCATCTGATTTATGAGCGGAAAAAAAGGCAGTGCAGTTTGTTGCTTGAATAGAGAATATATCATACAGTTAAATGAAACTGAATGTTACCTTAAAGATATGTTCTATCTTCAGCAGCATGGATCACTGAATTCAATTGTAATTCTTCTTGGTATTTAGATATTTATTACTGCTATGTGAAGTGTTCCATTCACTTTCTACTTATTTACACTTGTCAGTGGAAATAAGTGACTAGTTTTGGACTTAGCAAAGGTTTGTTTCATTTTGTTTTTGTAATGCAGGATAAAAACTTCATGTCTTCTGTGAAAATAAATACAAAGACATAATGTTTTTACTGTTATTATGAAAACTGTATACTTCTTCACACTGTCACACAGTTGAAGATTATAAGAAAGATTTTCCAGCACCGGTAAAAACTGCAGTATGCATGAAATAATGTAGCCAGAGCCTCTGCTATTGATTTATCACTTTTCAGCACACCTGGTTCAAAGTGCCAGGGTGAGCTATTAGGATCGCTCACAGTCCGTCATACGTCATATGCCGGTTCACTTTTTCCTTAAAGCAACTTCTCCTCTGACACCACTGGGCCAATATTGATGAAACTTGGCAGGGATATTCTTTGTATCAAGCTCTATCAAAGTATATATAAAATAATTCCATTCCATGCAGAACTCTGGTTGCCATAGCAACAGAAAGGAAATACTTTAAAAGTCTTCTTCTAAAAAAACGGAAGGCCTATATAGGGCTTAGATATTTGGCATGCAGCATTTTCTAGTGGACCCCTACCAAGATTGTTCAAATTATGACCGACGCCACCCCCCACCCCTCATCCTCCGGCTCAAAATTGTGAGGCCTTCTTTATTTTCATTTGTCACACCCAACATAAAAAGACTGGGGATAATTTTTGTTTTATAGCTCGATCAAGAATTTTTAAGAAAATCTGTTCTCATTAGTGATGTAACTATTCAGTATTTGCGAGGGCCATGGATTCAAGGGCTATGGGTTCGAATCCCACACTGAGAACGGCCTTTTCCTCATTTTATGATTCAATAGCAGGTGGTGAAATCTAATGTTTGAATAAGTAAATGGTATAATATTCAAATGTAAGGTCATTAAAACTGACCAAGTTTGATGTAATAGCTGATCGAGATATTAAATCAAATTATCCCCAGCCGGATAAATGCTGCACTTATGCAATCAGTTTTTCCCCCTGAATGCTGTATACAGTTTCATTAATGTAAATATGCAAACTATTCAAGCAAGAAATTGTATAGTGTCACAGTGGATAGATCTTCCTATGTATATATAGATTACATTATTGATTGAAATTTAATGGTTGTCAGATGTTTCAGTCACAGATACATGATTTCTGTAATTGTGCAAAATGCGGGAATGACAAAATACACAGTTGGATGACTACCGTTAACATAATACTAATAATTATATCATTTTGGTTTTGAAATTGGATTAAAGATTTATGAGAGTTGTAATTCAACATCAGCATCAGATGTAAGGTTTGGTAAATATTATAGTCATTGGATTTAAAGAAAATGTTTTTTTTTTCTCTACTATATTGTGAAGTAGAAGTTGGACACTCGCCATTTTTTAAGTGCACAAGTTGACAATACCCTGGCTACACATAAATATGGAATTTGGGAAATGTAACATAAGAAATACTTAAAAACATTTTCTGTAAGTGCAAGTGCCTGTTTAAATACTATATTTTCTGATTTGAAGTTGAATGGTTTTCATACCAAGACTAGTACATGCAGGATACTTCAATTTATGTTCAGAGTCTGTCTGATAACTGTTGCTCCTTTGCTCAATGTTGTAATCCATTAATACTTGAAAATGTTTGACCAAGAATCTTGGCATTGAAACACTGATATAGAGGTACATGTATATTGAGAAGGAATGACAACTCTGTGTAGACTCTCTGTCAATGTTTAATGACTAATGCTTTTTGCTAATATTGCAATATTTAACTATGTTTACATGCTAGCATACTGAATCATTTTTGCACAGAATGTATCTGACCATAAGATTTTGGATGAGTTTTGATTATGGATTTGATCAAAGTTAAATTTATAAGAGTTATTGTCCCTGATTTAATGAAAATTGCAATATTTAATTGGGATTTCACTCTGGCACCTGCGTTTCTTCACTAATCCGAATCATTTTTAGCATGAGTCTGTGTGACTAAGATTTAAGTTTGTCATGAGACCTTGAATTCACCTTCTTTCATTCTTTTTAAGTTAGGGAAGGAATTTGGACTTCAAATATGGCTCATCTGATGTAAAAAATATGTCACTAGTTGGTGAATAATTAGGGTAATGTTTCTCAATTAAGCAATCCAGGACCATAATAGCCCTCTTTTTTTTATTCTGGAAAATAAGGGTTCCTAATTGGGTTCTATCAATAAATGGGTCCAACTAGACTCGTACACAGTACATTTTGCAATCTGTTGAAGGATGTAAAATCAGAGCTTAGGTTTTTGAAAAAGTATATGTATATAATTTTGCAAAGGCATACCATATTAGTTTATTTAGACTGTGCGTTAATTGCCCTCTGGTAAAATTCAATATTTACATGGATTGTCACAGTGTTTGAGCATGAATACTCCATGACCATGAACATTCATATTAAACACAAGACAGTTAATTATCTCGTTAAGTGCTTCAAGCTAAATGGCAATCCAAAGTGTCCATATTTACATGTTTAAGGATAAATGTTAGGTAAAATTGTCATGATAAGGTTTTAATAAGATTTTATTGCATCTTGATTTCTTAGCTATTGCCTCATTTGTAATTGTGTGTTTATAACAATTTTTAGAGGAGTTATTTAAACATTTTCAAGAATAAAATGCTACAGTAATTATTTACCTGTTTTGTTTGGGATTTGAAACGGGACCAGGTTTTGCTATATTGAACAATTCGTTCCATCATTTTAGATGTAAGAAAAAAGTCTTCAAACCTGTTAATGTAAGAATATTAAAAACTTTTGAAAAACAACTTTTTTGTAATTATCTTGATTCAAATGAATAAAGTTGACTGTAATAGTCATCTTTCTGCCTACTTCTGTTAGAGGTGCATTATTTGTAAAGATTACTAACAGTTGAGAAATTTATTGCTGGCAGTCTGAACCAGTGTAGCATTATATATTGCAATTGGCAAGCTTCATTTAATAATGGATGTTTATCTATTTCCAGGCTTGAGTGGATTTACAGTTTGACATGTAAGACTTGAAGAGTTCCTAAACCTTGATATCTGTATGAGAAATCGAAACGCCAGGTATATACACAGTACTGCTGGAGTAGAATCCTTGATGCATTCCAAACATGACTGATGTTATAATAAAACCTATTGTGTCTGTTAAAGAGGAACAAGAAGACATTATCACCATAGAGATTCCTACGGCAGTGAAGAGTATTGCAGTGGGAGATAACTCTGAAGATAAGGATAGTGAGAATAAAACTTTGACACCCCTTTCAGCAGCAGAGACTTCAGTTGAAGCACCAGTAAACACTTCAAGTCCTGCTGTTACAACAATAGCTGTTGCAGAAGCACCACAGATTCTGCAGCCAATCACTTTATCGTCAGATGATGCTGGATCAGTCACCATAGCAACACCTTTGGTGTCTGGGGCACCTGTAGGAACAGGAGCACAGTTTGTGGCACCACTTACTGCAAATTATCAACTTTTGCTTCAGCAACAGTACATCAGCTTTCTGCAGCTTCAGCAGTCTATGTTGCAGGTAATAAAACTTATCAAAATCTTTTATGTTATATTTATATCCACAAAATCAAAGTGGCAAAAAAGGAGATAAACATGTGTAAAAGTCAGTTTGCTGGTCTGTTGGATTTTTATGTCTGTTCAAGATCATCTAAACCCTTTGAACGATTTTTGTGAAACTTTGATCATATGTTCATCTTGTCAAGAAGACCTGCAAAACCCATGTTCCAACCATGCCAGAGTAACGTCAAATTCACACATAGGGCCAGTGGTTTTTGTCTTCTTCAAATCTCTTAAACCCCTTGGAAGAATTTTCATGGAACTTTGGTCAAATAGTGTCAAATATTCCAACAGTGTCAGCTTAGTGTCAAGGTGACAGAAGTTAAAGGTCATACAACTATATCTCCTAAACTTTGAAAGGATATTCATGAAACTGTGGTCAGATGTTCACAATATTTAGCTGATGTGCATTATGCATGTTTCAGCCATCTTGGTTAATGTCAAGGTCACTCTTATTGATCCAAGGTCATGTGACTGTATTTTGTGCATATACAATTTCAAATTAAAAGAATTTTAATGTTCACCATCTATCAAGGTAAACATAAACATGATAATGTAATGGGAGACTAGTCATTTTAATGAATGGTAGGTTTAGTTTTCTAGGGGGTGCAGGGAGTGAAGCATCAATGTCTGTATGTTTTGTTGGGAGGAAGGTTGTGATTACATGAGGACATATTTTGGTCAAGGTCAGAGATCAGAATTTGTTCCAAAATGATTTCAAAGCCTTAAGCTTACCATGGAGTATCTACTTATTATTTAGAAGAGATGTAGCTTACTTGGAGAGAAGGGCTGTGGTTTCCTTTGGGAGCAGTCAGGATAAGTTCACTTTTGAGTGTCCAACAATCCTTATCTCATTGTAGAAAGTATAAAATCTGTATAATGTATACATAGTCAAAATATGTATATAAATATTATTTTGACATCTATGTACAATAAGTACATATATATGCGAAATACTTATCATTGTTGTTGTTGTTTTAATGCCTGTTACAACCTTGGTAGTTTTAACACGTGGACAGGTTACCTAACAATTGTTCCTGGGTGAAACCAGTACTAGACTCCGATCCTCTGTAAGAAACTACCAACTTTCTCACATATAGAGACATGGTCGGTAGCAGGGAACCCATTTCCCTCAATCTATGAGAGGTTACAGTGATCTCATGCCAGCGACTCTAACCGCTCGGCATGGAGGCGGTCAGTACTTGTCATTGAAAAAAACTTGGTTTTATCACATGACAATGTGAACCTAAAATTGAACATACATGATAGAAAGTTTAGAGTATGAATTTGTTTATGCAGATTCTAGTGTCACATTTTGTATTGAATATTTGTGTTTATTACTCCAGCAGCAACAGCAACAACCACAGATAGTTAGTGTCCTTGACCTTTCAAAAGAAACTGAAGGTCAAGTTAAGACTACAAGTGTAGCTGATGTGCAAAAGAAAGAGAAAGAGTCAGTAGCTGGAGTAGCCAGTGGTGATGGTACCTCAAGCTTTCCTGCTGGCACTGTTCCTATAGTCATTGAGGAGGGAGCTGCTGATGCTAATGCAAAGAAAAAGATTGAAGGAGATGGTATGATAGATTTATATCTTACAAGAGGCTGCTGGTTAGACATTTTCCAGTTTGTGCCAAAAGATCATTAGAGTGTTTAGCAATGTAAATTAGACTATCAAACTCCACCTGGCAGAAAAAACTGTGTAATTGTTTGAAAACGTTTAGTTTATAATGTAATTGAATTTAAACATTAAACTTGGTATGTCTGAGGTTCAAGATGTTTGTTCGGAGCTCACAGATTGTGACTTACCAGTAATAAACAATTTTAATACAAAATACTGCAGATGTAGATCATCTGAGATGAGAAGCGCTGTCTCAGACCCCATTACATTAGAATAATCAGCCTCTGAGTCCTGGCACTGTACATTAGTCTGTCAGGATAGTGGCCGGAATTGTAGAGCACTGTACAGTTGTGACGCCATCTTGAAGGTCAAGGTCATTTTAGTAGGATTTTACAGAACTTTAGAGCTTCAAAGGAAGCTGTGCTTAGTGTAATACTTATGTCCTTAGATCAAAGGTCAAGGTTACACTTAATGTTTACAGTCCTTAGCTCAAAGGTCAAGGTTACACTTAATGGTTACAGTCCTTAACTCAAAGGTCAAGGTTACACTTAATGGTTACAGTCCTTAACTCAAAGGTCAAGGTTACACTTAATGGTTACAGTCCTTAACTCAAAGGTCAAGGTTACACTTAACAGTCACAGTCGTTAGTTCAAAGGTCAAGGTTATACTTAATGGTCACAGCCCAAATATACCATGTTTTGAGATGACTCAACAGAAAAAGTACTGAGAAGCAAAGCTGACTAATTTCTGACGTACTTACTTGGAAGAAGTAATTTTTTGGGACAAGTCAGTAAGCAATAGTGTTAAAATAGTGTTTAGTTACAGTCAAGTCTAAGAAAAGTCAGGGAGCTCTCATGAATTAATCTGAAACAGAAAATGATAAATAATAAAAATATATTAATAAAGTCAACAGGTCTTGCAGGTTGATTACATCCACAGTGAGGCTAGAGAGTGATTAATATAAGTTGTAAGAACTTGTTTCACAATCAACATAAATAAATTATATGCAGTATAAATTACAGTCGACAGGATTATGTGAACAGGATTTAACAAGAATTATCTTTCAGTCTGGGTTTCATGGACATAATTATAAAATTGTATGATTACAGTAAGAAACGTAAACCAGTATGGTAGAGAGTTTACTAATGGTCGACCCTTACCAGATCATCTGAGAGTACAGATTCTGCAGTTAGCTCTACAAGGTATTAGACCATGTGAGATCAGTCGACAGTTGCAAGTATCCCATGGCTGTGTCAGCAAGATTTTGAACAGGTACGTTGTTCTTTGTTAAGAGTCTGTGCTCAAGAGTTATTGTGATCGCCTGGTGTCTGTCTGTCGTCTGTCTGTCATCTGTCTGTCCACACTTAACCTTATGTATGCAATAGAGACTGCATTTTTCACTGGATGTTCATGAAACTTGGTCAGAATGATTGCCTTGATAAAATCTAAGTGGAGTTTGAATATGGGTCATCTGCGGTCAAAAACTAGGTCAGGAGGTCACATAATAGAAGACCCTTGCATATGCAATAGAGGTTGCATTTTTCTTTGAATCTTCATTAAAATTGGTCAGAATGATTATCTTGATGAAACCTAGATGGACTTTGAATATGGATAATCTAGGGTCAAAAACTAGGTCACAGAGTCAAATCATAGGAAAACCTTGTTTATGCAACATAGGTTGCATTTTTCATTTATGCAGAAGAACAAACCAGTTGTACTTAAGCAAAGAACTTGGCAAAATTCACAATTGAAAGTTTTGCAAGAGCAACAAATTTCCAGTGTACTTCAATGTTTCCAGATAGAGAACATGAACCTTGGAGATGCTAGTTAAATGACTACTGCATGGATAGGTTGTTTTGTATTTTGCTTTATTACATCTTACAAGGAAAACTTTTCATAGCAGTGTATATTACATTGTACTGAGGCATGTTTGCCACATCAGTAACTTTAATGTACTGCTCCAGGGCACTTGGTTACGCTTAACTGGTCTTGCTAATTAAATGAGATAGGTTTAATTTACTGTTAAGAAACTACATTCCCTGTATTATTCTCTTGTTTTAGTTTCTGTTGCAATAACACATTGTAAAGGGGTAATAATTGCAAGTAGACACAGTCTATATCTGCAACTGAATGTGATTGGCCAAGAGCTCAGTTTGAGCCTAAAAAGCTCAATGGAACGATATTTGCTTGATTCTGTGAGTGACTCAGGCTTACACTTGAGTCATTTCTTTTTATATACATAATAGCAAGGTACCATGAAGCCAGGGCAGTATGACATGATGGGGAGATAGGCTTTAATGTTGTGTGATGCACCATGTCATCAAAATCATATTTAACTTCCTTTTAATTGTTTTCTATTAGATTGAAAATGTAGTCTAGTTTTAGATTTGTTCAATGTATTAACTTTTTAGTAGAACTGAATGATGATGGATATGTATTATGTGATGTCCAGGATATTGGGTAGGTATCATGTGACATCCAGGATATTGGATTATCATTTAAACATCATTATCAATGTATTGTAGCCTGTGACATAATTCACATGACAAAACTTGCAACTGCAGTACTGAAACTTACAACTGAATATCTTTTTTTCATGTTAAAAACTTTAAATTCAAATCATTTAAGTCATTTTTCACTCTGTTGATAGCGAACAGCTACAGTGGTATATTTGATGTTTGTAAAGGTTGAATGGTTGTCAATAGCCAAAATTAGATAAGCTCTTTTGTTCGGCTTTTGTATGCAGTAATGGATAGAAAGTCTAGTACTGAAGGTATTGAAAAAATTACCGCTACTGTTTTGTGAAAATTAGGATTTTGTTATGGATTATGATAAATAGAGTTTTGAAGTTCACGAAATTTTGGGTTGTATGTGTTTCAAAATTATATCAGAGTGTTAGCAGAGACAAGAAAAGATAAATTGTATCAGGTGATTTGCAGAAATTCAACAGTTTAAAAGGAAATTATTTTCATTGAAGTGGAAAGGGATTTGAGGACAGGTGTAATCTAAGAGGAGTTGCAGTAAAAATTTGAAAGTCATTAATTTTGTTGTATGCGGAACATAAATACTTACATTCTCAAAACCTCGTAGTGATAACAATCTTTTTGAAATCAAGTTTGGTTCTCAAATAACTGAACTACAAAGGTGCACTTTGGTGGAGTTAGTGTAGAATGGAATTAATTATTGGTTACGGTGGGCGATCACTTGGCTGGTGCTCAAGTTTCCACGTTTTATGTATTGTACAGTGTTTTGGCATTTAATGCTTCACTGGTTTTTTCGTGAGACATGATTAATTATGCTGATATACTTGTTCTTGAGTGGTTCGGAGCTACTGAGCATAAAAGTTGATCGTTATTGGTCCTTACAGGGAATTAAGGCTTACTAAAGAATCCTGTTTCTGATACAGAAATTTTGCTCCTGTCTGAACTTTAGCATTGTCAAGTTAGTTCTTTTCGGATACATTAAGATTCCCAAGTATAAGAAAATGTGTAGCAGATAGTGAAGTTTCATTTTTGCAGAAAACTGATTTGTCTTGTTCAAAATGCAGGACTTGATTAGTTAACTGACAGCTAAGGCTGTATTTGAAATGCTGCAGAAATAATCTTTTGGGATCAAATGCAAACAAGCTGAAGCGTGTGCAGCATTATTTTGTATCTATGTCAAACTTCTGTGAGCAGTGTAGATATGATCATGTTTGTTTGTACAAATATAGCCTTGCTTATATCACAGGAAAACACTGTCCTCAGTCTGCCTACCTGGCATAGCTTTAAAGGCCTTCAGTTGTACATGTATATAGTTAAAAAGTTTCTTCTTTCTGGTACGGTGTGCTGTTCATGTATCATTTTTGTATTATTTTTCAGGTATCGCAAGACCGGAAGTATTAATCCAGGTCAGATAGGTGGAAGCAAACCTAAAGTTACAACAGCCGATGTTGTGGCAAAGGTGCGATTCTACAAAGCACAGAATCCTCAGATGTTTGCATGGGAGATCCGACAAAAGTAGGTCATTTGGTAACAAATTAACAGGATTTTCTTATCAGTCTCCTTACTGAAGAGTGAATTGTTCATGGTATATCTGTAGATACAGAACTGTGCTCACTGGTTCTAGCTGCTCAAACTTTCTGTTTGGAGGCACAAGTGTCGTGTACACCAATTATGTTTGGAAATGTGGGAAATTTACTGTTGATATATTCACATTGTGCATTCACCAGTTGTGGACAAACTGGTACCATTGAAACCATGTGGATACTAGTCGAAAGCAAAATACAGTCTAATGCTAGATAATGCTCTAACAATTATCTTTTCATGTTTGCACATAGTAAGATTAGCTGTTCGCAGATACATGAACAATGTTGTTGAGACGTACATTGAAAACAAAAAATGATTTAATTAGAAGTGTTCCTGTCTGGTGATCATCTAAAACAGTTTTTCTGATACAAGAGTTACACATGGCTGACTATAGTGTAAATGGTTTTCAGTTTCATTGGGCACAGTTTAATTGGGAAAAGATTCATTGGGCACAGTTTCATTGGTGATCTTTTTTTTTCAGGTTATTAGAGGAAGGTATTTGCAATGAAAAAAACATTCCCAGTATTAGTTCAATAAATCGTATTATTCGAGACAAGGCCATCCTTCAGCGGCGTAGCCTCGACAGTGCAACTAGTCTTGAAAATTTGACATTACCAACATACTCTGTGTCCAGCAGTGATCAGGAAGAGGTAGTTATAATAATAATTATAATAGTGGATAGTATATTTGGTGCAAGATTAATTTTCAATGTGGCCACACGTTATCTTTCTTCATGTAAAGTACATCTAGGTTTTGTGAGTTGCATTCTACGTATCATTTCTGCTTTGTGAATCAAAAGAAAGAGGGAAACAATTTTGCAAAGTGCTTTATTATAAAATGTGTTTGTGAATTTGTACTTGACAAATCCAGTGGCAATTTAACTGTTGTTACATAAAACAGTTGAAAAACTCTGTTAAAACTTGTGAAACAGTTATGTACTTACTACATTCAAACTGGCCTGTGTGTCATGCTGTATAGGGAGAGTATAGGTTTAAGTCTCAGCAAGCCACTGTTTCTCTTGTCTCCTTCAAGAGGGAATGTTGTCAAGGGTTACGCCAACCAGCAATAGTGTCCATGGTTCGCACAGGCCTTGAAAAGTACTTGAATTTGAGTCAAGTGCTTGAAAAGTACTTGAATTCTGTGCTGGGAAAAAGTCCTTGAAAAGTACTTGAATTTGAAAATGAAACTAGTGAATTTGTTTAAAAGTCATTAAATTTGTATGTTCTGCGTAAAAAACGTCCAAAATTATTGTATCACGCATTAAAATGACAAGAAACGTCTATACGTATCAGTCCATCGAACATGCTGACGTGTGATGTATCAACTACCGGTTCGGGAATTTAGACACGCTTGCTCCCGGAGTGTTTCCCTTTACCAAAAGTCATGGTCCGGAAAATTTGTGAAAATGCTTTTCTCATCGACTTGCTCACGAATGATAGTTATAAAGCATGGATAAAGGAGTTTAAGGGGAACAAACACAAGTGTATTTGCTTGTGTTGAATAAACTTATACCATAGCGCATTATGGGCAAAATGCTTGAAGAGTATCAACGAGAAAAAAGCATTTATTAACATGATAAACAAAATCTGATAAATAAACGTTCCAATGAGTCAATACAGTCTTCCTCATGACAAAAAATCCAGATTTGAATAACAAGTAAATATTGCGATTTTCAAGACATGTATTTTGCTTGATATTATTTGAATAACCAAGATGCATATTACATTGTCTTCCAAATATGATTTAAGGCGACATTTGACTATGTATCCCGACATGAAGTCATTTTTCGCATCATTTTAGTCCTTGAAAATTAGAAAAAAGTCCTTGAAAAGTCCTTGAAAAGTACTTGAATTTTGTCTCAGAACTTCTGTATGAACCATGGTGTCAGTCTGACTGACTGTCTACCTTTATCAGAACTGGAATAGAAAAGGGCATAACAACCAAAACATACCATATAACATGCAGTTGTTACTGTATCTGCATATAAAATAGTTCCCCCACACCTTTCTCAGTTAACTTACTGCCAATATTTGCAGTTAAGTTATTTAATAGCCTGCTAGATTTATAAAATGGACTTGTTGAACTTTCAATTTGGTCAATACCATTATTTGTCTAAAAGGATGCTGACTGAAAATGTTACTGACTGAATAGTGAACACCACCAATCAGGAATGTGCTTTCAAAAGAAGTAACTATTGTCGGCAAGGTACAAGATACAGATTACAGTTACAAATATAATGTGCCTTTGCAAAATGAAGTTTTGGATTTATATTGCCCTTACAAGCCTTTAGTGAGTTTGATGTTGGGTAACCTTGCTGACTAGTGTATCTGTAGTACTTGAATGAAATACCATAAGGTTCCAACAAAAGCCATACACATCTGCCATTTACTTGAGATCTCACAGTATTCTACTAAATACAGCCCACAATCATTCCTACACAATTCATATAGTTCGATGAATTAATTAAATCTAAATACCATCTGTTAACCCAAATTGCGTATATCTACAAAATATGTCTTTATAAAACAGTACTGTAAGTAAATTTGAAAATTTGAAACTAATGTCTTTGAATTGCAATTTGATTATTTATAGAATTTTTTGTACCTATTGAAGGTGGAAATAACGCTGCTGCCTGCACTTAAGCATATTCTCTCTGCAGTTACTTCCCTAGTTATTTTACCTAGTCAAAAAATTGATTATACTTTTTCCGTAAAAACTTGGAAAGACCAAACTACTTGACTGGGTTTAAATCACAAATATATTCAAAATTTTGAAAATTTGTGGTAATCATCAATAGGGTTCAGCAATGTAAGGGAAATAATGCAAAAATGATAACCAGAACAGTATTACAGAGTTTCCTCTCTTGTCAACAGCGTCTGTCAAATAAGCTGAACTTAGAGAATTAAAGAATGTTTTGTTTCATTTTGACAGATTTTAACACCACCAAGTGCAAAAGTTATCAAAATAGAAGATGATCTTTCAACCCTGGATGGAAAAGAAAATGAAAGTATCCTGACACAACCAGACACTGTATTAGTTCAAATGCCAAATGATTGAAAATTCAATTGTTAAGGATGATAGGGATGAATTAGGAGAATAAATTGTGACTTTAGAAGAAGATAGAAACTATATTCTCACTAGTGGTTGCATATATTTTCAGAATTTGGACAATTTGTCTCTCTATCCACGGCAAAATCAATTGGATGAAGCTATCCATCGCATGTTGGACAACGAAGGTGTTCAGAAACTGATTGCTGTGCAATCATCTGTGTCAACAGCATCATCATTGTCAACAGGGTCAAACGATAGTCAAGGTGATGTAAACACTTCGAGAGCAAAATCACCTCTGTCGCAAGCGATGTTACAAATTCATTCACCAGATTCTGTGCCAGATATAAATATAGGAGAAACTGTTGTACTTCAGATGGAAGAAGGGAGAGCTACTCTGATTGCACATCCTGAAAATGGACTTCTGTTTGATAAACAGTCGGAGGCAGCTACGGTTCGGAAGTCAACAAATAGTGAGAGTGATGAGGTGTTTGACAGAGATACAGGGGAGGGTGAGATGAAAACACCTACATTACATTCAGTCATATCAAACTTGATCAGTTCAAGAGTGGCTACCTTAAGTAGTGAAGATGCTAAATTAAATGACATTGAGTCTGTTTCAAAAATGGAGAAAGATGCCCAGAAAACTGCTTTGGACGTTTCTGCAGCTATTCAGAATTCAGAGCAGTCAGCTAAATCTGGAATTGCAGCAGACAAGGGAAGTGACTCTCATGAAATTGGAATTATGTTTGAAAAAGAGAGAAGTAGTAATGGAGTTGCAGTGACTGCAGGGAAGGTAAATATTTCTCATGAGGCAGGAGTAGTAACAAGCAAGGGAGCTAACTCTCCAAAACAGAAAAAGTCACAGACTGGGGAATTAATTGTTCCACAGCCAAACTCACCTCAGATCTTGAAAAGCCCAGTTCGTGTTGGCTCACCAGCATCTGCCGTGTCTCCTACAGCTGTGCATGAAAAAAGAAGGTCTCACCGTGGACCAGCTAAAATACCACACCCAGCATTCAATATTCCTGTAACAACGTTTGAAAGAAATGCAGGATTGTATAACTACAACCTTCCAGATAGAGGTTTGGGTTCAATGATAAGTTCATCACCAGTGCCTCTATCAGTATCACCACCAGCTGTAAGCTCACCATGTTTTCCTGTTACTATTGCTACAGCAGTACCGGGACAAGTTTTAGGTTTCATGTCTCCATCATGGCAAATACAACGTCCTATTGGGCATAGCCCAGCATCAAATGAAAGTCATAGTTCTGGATCTCCACTAGATTTATCAAGTGTCAGAGAGGTCTCACCAAACCTTACAAAGGAAATAAATGAGGCAATAGTAGTAGCAAAAGAAAAGCCTGTTGTGAAAGAACAGTTAGAGCAGAAACAATCACCTGTTAATAAATCATCGCCACCAGCACATAATACAAAAATAGTAACTGTGGCGAAACCCGACACTGACGGTGAAGGTGTGAAGCAGACGTCAAAATGTATTGGTATGTCTAAGGTACCGTACACACAGGAAATGTTATATTTGTTTGACAAAGAGTTAGAAATTGTAGCTGTGGGGAATAATAAATGGATAGTGCGTAATGAGAATGAGCTGGTGAGTGTTGTGAAGAAGAAAACAAAGCCAGAGCCTTCAGCGGAGAAACCTGCATGTACAAGCTCCCTCGATGGAGCAGATACTGATAATGGTGTTCCCATTCAAAATGGAAACAACCCAAATAGTACGGAAGTAAATAAAAGACCTTTAAATCCTGAACCTGACAGGTGTAAAGTTACAAAGTTAATGAATGGAGATGTTCATACTACAGTGGCAGGTGTTCAGAATACAGCAGTGGTGTCTTCACTGCCAAGTGACTTGATATCACATAGTGCAGTTAACTTAACAACTGATAAAAATGTTTCCATGGAAACATGAAAAGTTTGACAGTACCGTAATATCTCACAAAATTGTCTTTTTGCTTTGGTTATTGTAGTGGCTTACATGGTTGTGAAACAAGGAAAGTTTTTCTTAGCTTGTCTCCTGTCTTGTAACACTTACCAACATGACTGTATGAGACCTGACAATATAGTATAAGACACCTCTGTAATGGAAACATCAGTGCTAGATATATGTCGTCATTCAACCATTTTTTCATTGCATTAAGATTTTTCAGAATTTCTTCGTTAAAATGCTATCTAAGCTGAGAATACCAAATTTCAATCAAATCCACAGAGATAGTTTGCCTGTTACAAAATAATTTCTATAAACATCTGCAGTACCTGACTGGTACAAGAGAGGAAATTCATGCATTGATTAGTGGTTACTTCCTAGATTCATTGACCAGGGAAACAAGTATAACATTTGTCAGTTGTCAGTGCAGCTTGTAATTTTGTTGAGATAGAACGTTAACTGTACGCATTTATTTAAAAATGTTCACCACAATTAATGATTAGATTGTATGCAATAAGTGTTTTAGAGTGATGGTTTACATGAGATATGATTACTTTACAGCATTACTGTTATGCCACATAGGTATTAGAACTGTTCTGTTACATATTAAAGGTATTCGCTACCATTTCCTACATGTATATTGAGCAAAAATCTTCCTAATAGAATTTCTTGGTATGTTGACCTAGAATCAAATCTGAAAAACAAAAATGAAATAAAAATCATAGGTGACCGGTCTTGATCATGAGTTATCTGCCCTTGGAAACAACATTGAGATACGTATAGTTCTAGATAGGAACTGGTAGCAAATGACTTTAAAGAAAACACATCAGCAAAAGGATGGAGGAATTATTAGATTCTGTATTAGATAAATTGTTACTTTATTGTTATCTTTTAAGTTATTTATTGTTTCTTCACAGCCATGTTGTAGTTTTAATAATATATAGACACTGTGTTGTGTTAATTTGTTTGGTTTTAATATTGTGTAACTTTAAAATGTTGTTTTAATAAAAGTCAACAAGTCAAGAATGGAAATATCTTAAGTTATGGTAATTTAAAACACATAGTCAATAGGAGAGCAGTGGTGTAGAGGTAAAGGTGTCTGCCGCTCACCCCGGAGGTTATAGCAAAGGGCTTGTTCTGAGAAGTTCCAGAATAGAGATGTTAATGAAATGTTAGGAAGAAAAGATATAGGTCTAACCTCATGCTTATTTATTTTGTTTAATAATTATAGAATTGCTTTCATGTGAGCTACTTTATAACTGCTGGCTGATACCTCCAAAAGGTCTACTGGAAAGTAAGGAAGAACACTTATTTGTAATTCAATGGCCAGAATATTCTATTTTCCTAAACATTTGCATCATTAAAGTTTTGCATACAAAATACTTCAATCAAGACCATATATGAGAAACCAGTGCATATATTGGCTTAAAACATAAAGCAATCAGGGTTACAAACTGTCGGTTACATATCTTTATACTGTGCTTGCATTCTATATTGGGCCTCAAAAACGTAACTATATCACAATGAAAAGATACGATATCAATAGGAAATTATGGAATAAATTGTTTAAGCTTTGCACATTTTATGACTTTTTTCCATCTATAAGTCATGTTTATTATCCCCTGCAGTAAATAATTTTTGGGTATTTTCTGTCCATGTTTGCATCTGTCAGTCAAAAGTGCTCTCCTGAAAATCAATAAATGGATAAAGGATTTTTAGAATTGTATTTTATTCTCAAAAATTGTTAGATCTTTGTTAAAAATGTACATTTAAAAAACATGTAATTCTATAGGAGAATGTGATTTGGCAACTAACTGTAGTAATTCAGGATGGTATAAACTATGAGAAAGCATGTTTTATAAACATTGTGTGAAGAAACTGGGGTTATAAACCGGTAGTTGTTATGTGTGAATTGTTTGATTGAAGATCTATGAAGCTTCTATAAAAAAATATTTTCACTTTAATTTGCCATTATGCGATATACATGTTGATCCTGCAAGTGAGACTATTTAACATATAGGTTCTTTGTTGATTCAGGTGAATCATATAGTACATGCTTGACCCTCTCAAAAAAAACTCACATGTTTTTTAAAAAAAAAAAGCAAAAGCTGTGTTCTGTAAAATATATAGTTGTATGCTTCTGTTGTGTTGATTCTTGTCAAGTTTCAGTTACAGTATTCATAGTTAAACCGATCTCGGATCTGGCCAAGAGTGAGCTTGCCCTCAAAGCAGACCAGTCAGACTGGGAGATAGTAAAATTGATGGAAAGGTTAGGTCCAGTTCAGCAAATACATGTTAAAGGGGAGTGGTGGTGTAGAGGTTAAGATGTCTTAAGTGTCACTCATCCCGGGTTCAAGCCCAACTGTGTGTCGCGACTGTACCTCCTCATATGACACCAGTACTGTTTTTTCCAGGAAGCAGACTCAAGAGTGACTCAATAAGTAACAAGCTTTCTTTACAATGGAGCTAAAATAATTCAGTATAAACTAAAAACATGTGCTTCTGTGTTTTAAATGCATATAATTATTCTAATTTTTGTTTCTGCATAGAGCATACTATGTAGAATTGATGCTTATGTTTACGTGTACTGTAAAAATCAATGTGATAATGACATTTATAGATGAAGTTTGGTGTTCAGATTTAATATCTCTATCTTTGTAACTCAATATTGTACGTGATTCCAAGACAAATATTTTGGGACTAAAGATAATTTAGAATTACAACACTGTTACAAAATTTGTGCGAGTGTGTAAGTGTAAGTGTATTTAGTGGTAAGAAATTGCTCACCACTCCTTAATACTGCCAAATTATACCAGCAACAAAAAATGGCTGGCATGCTACATGTAATCATGTTCTGCTCAGAAATAAAATCCGACAGCATTTTGTATATTTAGGCTTGTCAGAGGACATCTTGTTATCATAGATGAGTCCACACCATGTTGTGTCCCTTCCTATTTGACCTTTGGTTGATGATATTTATAGAGGAAGTCTCAGTTTTATAGAACTCCTGTATACATGCACCAGTAAAGTCAGATAACATTCTATTTTTCTGAGAGTTAGAAGTTAAACAAGAGCACTCTACATTAAGAAGTTATACTAATTTAAATTCTAATGAAGTGTATTCTTCCCTTTTATTTCATTAGTTGTGACAAAACCTATAAAAATTCAAAATGCAGGTCTGTCAAGTCCAGGTTTGCTTCCCATAATCCCATAGTGCTTTTGACAGCTTCTCAGGTTGCAGCTTTTAGATTTCAAGTAAACTTTATTGTGCACTGTTTTTGTATGATAAAGTTGTTTCCCTCAACATTGTAAAAACTTTGTAGCACGACTATTTTGGACTTTTATGATTTATGCTGTGTAAGACAAGCTAGGTTTATGATTTATGCTGTGTAAGACAAGCTAGGTTTATGATTTATGCTGTGTAAGACAAGCTAGGTTTATGATTTATGCTGTGTAAGACAAGCTAGGTTTATGATTTATGCTGTGTAAGACAAGCTAGGTTTATGATTTATGCTGTGTAAGACAAGCTAGGTTTCAGCAGGCAGGTAATATCAGTCTGTGTACATAGATTGTACGGGAACATTCCATTCAGGCCTGTTTAATCAGTCAAAACTGCCATAACTCTATCATGAATGTAACACAAAAATACCTACAGTAAGTTCATCAGATGAGTAGCTTAAGCCATTCTCTTTATAATGATATATTGATAATTACTTAGCATTGGATAAAACATGAAGCATTAGAGTACTGAAGGCAGCAGGGCAAATATTCAGTTCAGCATTATCTATGTTATAGTCTTCGGTTACAGTCTGTATAAACTGACCTGGTTTTCTTGGCAAATTAATTATGTAATGTATTTTTTCTTTAATTTACAAACTTTGGGATATGTGAATTGATCCGTGAAAGTAGCAAAATTGTGCAAATGTTGCTTTTTAACAATGCATTCAGTATGAAACTATTTTGTACCTCCTTGGTGCCAGTTGGTGGTGTCTGGTTCTTGCATGTAAGAGTGCTTTTGATCTAGTTCTGTGCATCTGTCAGTCCCATCCGTCTGTCAGTCCATCTAGTTTGTTTCTCATCCATAACTTGTAATGCATGCAGAAAGAAAACTTAAAACAGATGTTGCCTGTAGCTCCTATGCTTTGGAATGGGCCCAAAACACTTTACAATGGGTTATGTAGCAATAGTTTGTTAGTAGCCACCGGGATGAAGGGGTAGCACATTTGCCTCTTGATTTGAGGGGTCTAGGTTCCCTCCCCACAAATGCCATGGCGGTAGTGTCCTTAGACGAGGTTGATTCCATCTGGAGTGAGTCTCAAGAAGGATTAATATGAATTGTAAAAACATGTTTCAAATTGAGAATAAATCAATTAGTATAAATTAAAAGTATGTTAGGATAATCATTGCTAGTGGTAGTACTTCCTGTCCTGTAGGACTTTATTTTGGGAGTCCATATTTGAAGGTCTGGGTCGGACATGGGGCTTAAACTTGTTATAGGGCAACATTTTATGTCTAGAGGGACTTTGATATAATCATACAAAGCAAAACCCGATCTGTAGTAGACACTTAAGACAGAGTTGCAATTTGGACTTTAACTAATTATGTAGGATTTCAGAACATAATAACTACATACAGATGTTGGCTTGGCTTCTGTTAATGGTATCCGCTTGTTGGGGATTTTGTATTGCATGGTATTTGTTTGAATTTAAATTTTGTAAGAAAGTATGTACCAAAGATATGTGGGCAGTTTGTACAGATTTTTTAATGAAAATGTTGTTACAGTAAGATTTTGTTTTAACATTTTAATTTTATCAGAGTCATTTGTCTTAGATGTTTATAATGATGTTAATGATAAAGTCAGTTACTTATAAATTTAATAATTCATTAGTTTTGTGTATCTGGCCCCTTGACAATCAATAAATGATTAAAACAAAATGGAATTGTCTTTATTTACTTTCCCAAGCTGAAGGGAGATATACGTTGTAAACCCATTCCTTCAAATTTTGTCAGTAGACAAAATGTTTATGACCCCTTTTATTTTGGTAGTCATATCAGGAACCCTCACTTGTTTGCTCTCCACCAATCCTAATCATACTTCCACAGACATTGTTGTATGCCACAAAGTATGCAAGGCAGATTTAAAGTTATTATACCTTTCAAAACTTTCACATAACTTCAGCAATGTTCATTTTTCAAGTAGCATAAATCAGTGATTAATGTCCTCCTTAAAATTATGATGGTCACCTTGAATGGAAATACCACTTAAATTAATGCAGCCAATTCTTATCTCACTAGGTAGAGCGATTGTGACCGCTTGATGTCCGTCATCATCAACAATTGCTTCAAACAACATCTCCTCTGAAACATCTTGGCCAATGTTAATGAAATTTGGCAAGAATGGTCTTTGCATGAACCTATACCAAAACGCTAAAAGAATTCTGATCCGTGCAAAAACTCTGGTTGCTATGGCAACCAAAAGGAAAAACTTTGATATAGCACAAATGATCACCTGATGACTCTCGACCCCAAATTGCTAAAATGAAGTCGGCTCTGTATAGAAACTTCAAAAATCATCTCTGAAGCTACTGGTCTGAAAATAAGTTTTTAACAAATATGATAACTTTATGACTACCAAAATTGCTATCTTAAAAATTGAGGCACCCTTTTTCTCTAATTATAATCCATATGGAAACTTCAAAAATCTTCTCTGAAACTTGAGGCCAGAATTTTATTCCATCTAATGAGTATAACTATGGTAAGACTCTCTACCAAAGTTGCTAAAATAAATTTGATCCCTTTAAAAATGAGGCCCCAAGTGGGTAGAGTTATTTTCTCTATATCTTCTGTTTATATTTTTAGCTCACCTGGCTATGCCAGGGTGAGCTTTTCTGATCGATGATTGTACGTCATCCGTCGTCCGTCAACATTTTGATTCAAATGACATCTCCTCTGAAACCTCTAGGCCAATGTTGATAAAACTACGCAGGAATGTTCCTTGCATGAAGCTCTACCAAAATTGTTCAAAGAATTCCATTCCATGCAGAACTCTGGTTGCTATGACAACAAATAGGAAAAACTTAAAAAATCTTCTTCTCTGAAACCACAAGGCCTAGAGCTT
Source organism: Saxidomus purpurata (assembly GCA_022818135.1). NCBI lineage: Eukaryota > Metazoa > Mollusca > Bivalvia > Venerida > Veneridae > Saxidomus > Saxidomus purpurata. The sequence goes on along the minus strand of JAFMSR010000004.1, from coordinate 22,806,921 downwards.
AGATATTTGGCATGTAGCATTGTCTAGTGGACCTCTACCAAGATTGTTCAAATTATGACCCCGGGTCAAAATTGACCCCCCCCCCAGCGGTGGGCACTTAGTTTTTGCATAGGATATATAGGAAAACTTTAAAAATCTTCTTCTCTGAAACCACAAGGCCTAGAGCTAAGATATTTGGCATGTAGCTTGTCTAGTGGACCTCTACCAAGATTGTTCAAATTATGACCCCTGGGTCAAAATTGACCCCGCACCGGGGGTCACTTAGTTTTCATAAGAATATTAGGAAAAACTTTAAAAATCTTCTTCTCTGAAACCACAAGGCCTAGAGCTAAGATATTTTGCTGTGCATTGGCTAGTGGACCTCTACCAATTTGTTCAAATTATGACCCTCGGATCAAAATTGACCCTGCACGGGGGTCACTTAGTTTTACAAAGGCTTTATTGTAAACTTCAAAAATCTTCTTCTTTGAAACCACAAGGCCTAGAGCTTGATATTTGGCGTGTAGCTTGGCTAGTGGACCTCTACCAATATTGTTCAAATTATGACCCCGGGTCAAAATTGACCCAGCACCGGGGGTCAGTTAGTTTTCATAGGCATTAGTAAAACTTCAAAAATCTTCTTCTTTGAAACTAAAAGGCCTACAGTTAGAATATGGCATGGCATTGGCTAGTGGACCTCTACCAATATTGTTCAAATTATGACCCCAGGGTCAAAATTGACCCCGCACCGGGGATCCTTAGTTTTACTAGGCTTATATAGGGAAAACTTTAAAAATCTTTTTCTCTGAAACCACAAGGCCTAGAGCTTAGATATTTGGCATGGCTTGCCTAGTAGACCTCTTCAAAAGTTTGTTCAAATTATGCCCCTGGGGTCAAAATTGACCTTGCCCGGGGTGGGGGTCTTTGTTTTACAAAGGCGTTATGGAAAACTTTTTGGTATATAACATTATCTAGTGTCTTCCACCAGGCAAGTGGACTTGTACCAAGGTGAGCGATATAGGGCCATCTTGGCCCTCTTGTTTTTTAATCTGGTCAGAATTTAATTTTATTTTATCTAAATTATCATCTCATGACCCTTTACAATTTTTTTAAAATGAGGATTCCTTAAAAAGTGAGGCCCCAGTTTCCTCTTCCCTAAATAATCTATATAAAACATTTAATATGCTACACAACTCTTGCAGGTATAATCATAGGTTGCAGATGTTCTCTGCCAAGTTCACACAGGTGAGCGATTATATAGGGCCAATGGTTGCTAGAATTTACCAAAAAGTGTATGTATATTTAAATGAATTACATAAAAATCAAACATTGCAGAATAAAGTAAGCAATAAAAAATGATCAAGCGCGGAATTTTGACTATGCCCCTCCAATACATGTCATTGCCAAAACACTGCTGTGTATTCCCATTAAACATTGGCCAAGTCTGCAAGGCCATCAATATAAAATACTAAAATACATCATAGTTTGTCGAAGTGTCTCGAGGAAACGCTGACACAGAAATTGGGTGCCATTCAAAGTAAAACTAAGCTAAATGTCGGTGTGATAATTATTTTTATTTTTTTGATATTTCAGTTTAACAACAAATATATATCAATAAATAACTGCTAAAACAACATAAGTTAATTTCAGAACCGCTCATCGTTTGTTTTGTTTTAATCTAAAGGTACACGTCTTTCATCAAAGCATTTGGCATTGACGCGGGTCTGTCTATATATTTAAGGTTGTAACATATTTCAGTTGATCTGCGCACATTCTGTATAAGATACGAGTGGTACTTATACCATATATATACCGGTTCCGATTGGCTAAATATTCAAGGATGATTCGGAACCACAGACATTTTTAGTGTTATAATTATTATAAATTGTCTTCAAAATCCAGCAAGTTCACATGGACATTGATGTTCGGTTCCAGTCGTACGATGTTGATTTAATCCAGTGTCAGTTGATGGGTGGTTGTTTTGTGGCTGGATAGTTAAGTCTGGAAAATAAATAAATAAAATTGTACTTTCTTACTAAACATATAACCGTAAGGCGTTAGTTTACAATGTAATTAATCAAGATCGTGCGTTTGATCATTTGATTTCGAGAGTAACAGCTGTCAGCTACCCGTCGATAAGTCAGTGTTATGATAGATCATTATATAGATGTCACCAACACAAAGTTTTCATTACAGTCACGAAAGACTACATGTATATTATTTTATCATCTACAACATCAACATCAACAAGAAAATAACAAATTATTTACCTTAAATATATTCGAGTGTTTATCTGCTATTCCAGTAAAGGCCATTTTCATACATATCTGGGTGGTCGTAGTCGATGTATGAGGGTACACAGCAGTACTGTGGGGTGTGTCTGCCCCAGCCCCAGTAGTCGTTGTCGTAGCAAGCCCCTCCCTTTACACCGTAGCTAGGGCAATAGTAGGAGCAGGAGCAATCATAGTCGCCATGGATTAGACCTGTAATACAAGTGCACATTATTTTACATCGGTCTGTATATACATTACCTTTGGTGTAGAATGCTATAAATGCTTGTGAACACTGTTAAAGGAAAGTTTTCACAACTTCGGAAAACAAGGTAAGTTTGGCGCTAGTCTTAATCTTTACTTGGTTGCTTATTTACGACCATGCAATAATCTTATATTGGGTCACACATTAATATACAACTAAAGTACTGTAAACACCTTTGTGAGCAGGTTCAAAGTTCTAATTAATATGAAGGTAAATTAATCTTAAAAGTTTATCGTTAATGCAACCCGAATAACGTGCACACAGGTCAACCGCACATCGACCAGATTCATTAGCATGGAAAAAGAATAAATAACATTTTTGCCACGTTTAGGCTATTTTTTATGATGCTCCCCAAAGCAGTTTTGTATCTTTATAATTATTAGATTTCTTATTTCAACGTACAACAGTATGTATATCCAATTAAGTTTTAATACCTGGCCGTTATACTAAGTATGTTTTACCATTCCATGTACGTCAAAATAATATTGCGTTTATACTTTATTTGATTACTTGTAACTTGCTTAATTTGCATCCGTTTTGATGTTCAACATTTTTGTTTTCGCTGATTTTTATACTGAAATATTACGCTTTCTTGTCATTATGGAATGACCACTACGGCGTCAACTTCGTGTGATATTTCATAAATAAAGCAACAAATTCAACGGTCAATATATACCAGGTCGTGAGAACATTTGTTGCAGTTTCGCTAGTTTACCGATCACAGTATTCTTCGTAGAACATTCTCTTCTGTTTGCGATTGCATTCATAAACAGTATACTTTTAATGTTATATAAACGTCATTTTAGAAATGCAAGATGAACAGAAATAAAAATTATCTAAAATAATAGCTGCAAAATTAGTGATATTTAATCTCTGAGTTTATCCTTGAAGTTTACAATAAAGTGTTACTTACGAACTCTACGACTCTGTCTGCCGATTTGAGCTGATACAAGCATACATGCTCCGAGCAGAAGCAGTCCAAGACGTAGAAAGTTAGAGTTCATCCTTGCACACTTTGTCTAGTTACTGCTGGCTCAATTCACTGCTTGCCTACTACCTGAGGGACGACACTGTTTGTCTGTCGTTACACGTTTTATATACGCGCCACTTTCGAACTGCGTCTGCGCGTTACGTGATTTTACGACATTAGGTGCATTTTTCGATCATTATATTGACAAATTTGTTATGTTTTATGAATAACTGATTTACAAAATGTCATGCTAATGATAGCTAATGATTGAAGGTAAAAGGTTTGCACCCTGTCTACATTGACACCTTTGAGCATTAATGCGTTCAACATTAAAGGCCCCGCAATAATTCCTGAAATCTGACAGTACAAACTTAAGCGGTATGTGCATAATTTATTATGATTATAATATTCCTGCCGGGACACACTCGAAACCATTTTCCAAGGAAATGGGGCTTTTGTTTTTGGTCAGTCATTCTGTTCGTTTTCAATACACATTCAATATGATAAATTCGATTTAATTTCGAATAGATCTCCATTCGAAACATTTTATTAAATCTAAATACATAACACGACCGCCTTTAAAGCATTTACTCTATCATACACTGCACTGAATAAGTGGTCAAGGATTTGAATACTACCCCGAAAGTTGCAAAACAACCTCCACAGTAAAGACTGCATCAGCCGTAGATTATACCACTGAATGAAGAAAGTGAATTCATACATAGCCAAAGGGTTACAAGTTGCTCCCCGGCAGAAGTGAAAGGATTGGTTTGTAAACGAATGGTACCTAAGTATTGTAAGTTACAGTGATATCTTCTTTATCAAAATGTTAAACAAGAATTTCGGTTTCAAGTTATTACACTGGTTCGTACGGTCTTCCAATGGTATGAAATTGGAATAGAAAACTAATCGGTACGTATGTAGAATAAACTCGGCTTTGTCAAAATGTATGAAATTTTATGGTGAAAGAAACTGTATTACTATAGGAGTCATCAGACTCAGAAACTCGAGCAGTATATATCTAGTAAAACAAAACTTCATTCCTGAACCTATGTAGATTTATCTAAATCATTTTAAGAACATACTTTTATTACTTCTAAAATTTTGTAGATCGATTTGTAACGGCATGACGAGAGACATTCCGGGGTCTTGACGATATGGTACATGTACATATATTATGGTACGGATTGTCTTCTATTTACGAATTGTGGCAAGCTATGATGAGTCAAGACGATAAGTCAACATGCAGCTGATCTTGTCGTCAAAAGGTTAGTATTACTAACTCAGCTTGACGAGACAACATTACAAGTATACAAAGGCCGACTTACATATATACACAATACAACGTGATGTATGTCAACAAACTATGTTAATATATATTTGTTCACAAACATTTTCCATGTTCCAATATAAAACTTCGCGACAAATTAAGATATTCATACAAAATTGCGACATTACATATTGATATCTGTCCTTCTTTCCATTGATTGGCAAGTCAATTTACTATGCAATAAAAAAGGGAGATCTCTCTGATATCATAGAGATATCTCCTAAAGTAAGGGAGATATCTAATTTGATTCTCATGTTTTGAATGTAATAGAGAAATGTCTCTATCGTACAGAGATATATATTCTACCTCAAAAGATATCTCTAAAACAGAGATATCTGTTTGAAATAGATAGATATTAGATAGCTAATGCTAAAATTAGAGAGATATCTCTTAAGATGTTAAAAATATAACTCTGTTAGTAGAAGAGATATCTCTTAACATTCAGAAGATAATCTTTCTGTGGTTCAAAGATGTCTCAGAGCGTGAAAGAGATATCTCTACTAAAACGAAAGATATCTCTTTGAAAGTAGAGAGATATATCTTTCACTATTTAATAAAAAAAAGAGATATCTCTCTGATGTCATAGAGATATCTCTCAAAAATAGAAATTTATCTCAAAGCGAAAAATATCTTGTCGAAATTAGAGAGATGCCTCTTTTTGGCATCATCAAAAGGTCAAATGACTCGTGATATAGTGACATGTGCATGATTTATGCCCCCCACAAATATAAGGAAAATGTCGAATACCCTTTTTATTTCTATTTCATTATATATATGGATGGTAATGCTGGCCAACCGTGTGTCTGTCGGAAGTACGTCCACAACATTTTTATCCCGTTACATAACTCCAAAAGTGTTGAATATTCACACAATGACGGAAAACATTGAATGAAAGTGTAGTGAATACATTTTTAATTATGTCTTAAAACTTTGCCTTGAATTATATTTATGTTTTCTTTTCCGAGACTAATATATTAACTCTAAAAACAAATGGAAGGCAAGTTTGTTATGTTTATCCTGCGTTCCAAAAGCGTGCATGAGATTTTCAGTTTAATACCTCAAAAAGCCATAGGGTAGAGGTGAAGGAACTATGAGGCAGTGCACTGTGCAAGAAAAACCGATGTTTTCTTTTTTTTCTTTATTACATCTCTTGTTAAATGTAATTAATAATATTATAAAAAAACTATAAAGTTATAAATGTTGACTCTTATTTTTTTTCTTCTAAAATACAATGTCAACTGCGTCGGGCACTGAAATGTCCGTTTTCCGAAGGTGATTTGCGGATGTGATTAAACGCAGCATCGTCGTTACTATTTTAGTAGGGCAGCTCTGTTGAACCGTATATGTCCCGGAACGTATATATCACACGTGTTTAATGTGACATATTCGTTTGGTCATTTTTGACAGTTTACACCGAACGTATATGTCTTTTTCACACGTGTGATATATTCGGTCGAATTTTTCACACGCGTGATATATTCGGTCGAATCTTTCACACGTTTGATATATTCATTCTGGTCATTTTGACAGTTTACACCGAAACTTATTTGTGATACTTTAGTGTATAAAACTACTAATTATACTTTTGTAGGAAGTGGGGGGCAAGGCACTCGTCCCTGGCCCCGTGCGTTGTCCCATGTTGAGGAACCCCACCCTAGCAATGTTTAGGAACCCCAGGCCCGCGGCCACCACTGAGGCACAGGGAGGCCGGTGCCTCCCTGTTTTTCTGCTAAGATTATGAAAAAAGGAAATATGGCACCATATTTCAGCATAGCCGAGCTGAGGCACTATTATTTAATTTAGTTTATTTAAACTAAAATGTACGCGAATCTTTTTAATGTCATTTATTGTTTTCGAAATCGGTTTCTTAAAAGTATCAAAAACGTGTTTTAAATGCAGGAAAATGCACGAAATGGCACCCTCGAAAAAAACCCCGGACCCCCCCCCCCTGTCCGCAAATTAGAATAATAACCCCGCTCTCCCCCCCCCCCCCCAAAAACCCCCGTCATTATTTTTTTTGAAGAAAAGTGAACCCCCCCCAACCTCAGAGTGTGACCTTGACCTTAGACCTAGGGACCTGGTTCTTGCACAATACACCCTGTCTTATAATGGTATGAAAATCCTTCAGTACATCCTTCAGTACAATATCTCATTCTTCAATTTGAACTTTAACCTCAAACTGTGAACTTGACCGTAGACATGGGGATTTGTTCATCTGTATGACTCTTCGTCTCATTAAGGTAAACATTTATGCATTGTTACATCAATATCCCTTTAAGTATATAGAAGAAATGCTCCGGACAAAGTTATTCTTAATTCGGCAAATGACACTCCTTCTCATTGAGGTTAACATTTATGCCAAATATAAACACGATTGCTCCTTGAATGTCAAAGTTATGGTTCGGACAAAATGAGTCTGGACGGACGCACGGGCTCAAAAACCCACGGAAGAAAAAAAAAAAACCCCAAAAAAGGGCGAATTTTTTTAGCCCCCCCCAAAAGTGGGCTGGCCAAAAATGATCGGGGTAATTACCATCTTACGGTTACTTTACATTGTTTCACCGGCCATCAAATATATCAAGTTTGACATGTGTTTAATCTGTGATAAATTTATTGTGTTATACAGAAAAAATGTATGTATATTGATGTTTTATTGATGTTTTATAATCAATGCTGTTCTGAGATAATTTCCTGTTAATCACCTAATCACCACTCAAGGGCCCAAAAAAACAAAGGAAAAAATTCAAAAAAACCCCCTCCCGAACATTTGACCCAAACATTATTTATGCAAATTAAAGACATAATACAGACCACACCTTCGAGTGGGAATGTCTAGTTCCCACACAATGTGTTGGGACCGATCGGATCGACTTGTATTGGTTGTGTTAAGCAGAATCTATGCGGCATACACTTAATCAACCATATTTGATTGTTTTAAATATGTTTTTTTTCAAATTGATCAAAATGTGACGTATTCGTTCAAAATTTCGTTTTTTTATTTGCCCTTTTTCTACATGTGAGATATTCGTTTTGTTGTGTTCCTATCTAAAAAAAAGCAAATTGCGTATACATCACATAATATGTGCCATATACGTTTCACGCGAAGACTATTTTCGACCGAATATATCACACGTGTGACATATGCGGTCGATTTTTTTTCTCGTGTGATATATACGTTCCGGGACATATACGGTTCAACACAGCTCAGTTGCAGTCATCACTGTCGGTGCTGTGGTTCTCTTACTAGGTGGAAGTCAATGTTTTTCTCGGGACACCACTCGGCCGTTTCCGTAGAAAAGGCCGAATGATATTCCAAAGGAACGATATCTGAGGTTTTCTAGTGGGGAATTATATGATTTTTCATTTTAATGCGATTAGGGAGTTATTATAATAGTATAAAACAAGCCGGATAAACTGTCGCAAATCGACTTTACCTGTGAAACCCCTTTGGTTGCCTTATGTCCTGGAATAATATTCTCGGGCTGTTGAGTAAATGTCACAGCACGCTATTGAATAAAATACAATGGCAAAAGGCCCTGAGCAGTTTAAAGTATTTAACTTTGACCATGATCTTTTATTCACGTTGAGATGCTTCGGGGAAATGGATGGCCAAGACTTGAAGATGGTAAGCATTTATTTTTATTTATTTATACATCGTGTTATTTTGGAAATAAATCATCAAAACTTTCTGTTATTAAAGAAATGTTGATACACTGGGGAGAGTAAGGCGGCGTTTATCTGTACACAACTAGGGTATGAGGAGCAGTGCTGTAGAGGTTAAGATGTCTGCCGCTCATTTCGGAGGTTGCGGGCTTAAGCCCCACTGGGGTCACCATCGTACCTCCTCATATGATACCAGTACTGGTTTATCCAGGAAGCGGACTCGAGAGTGACTCGATAAGCTTCAAGCTGTCTTCCCAATCGAGCTAAATTAAAGTAGTATAAACCTGTAAACTATGGGAAGCATGTCCGACGTAGATCAGATTACTTATATTAATATTGCCATCTTACATTTTATGAAAAGCCACATAAACCAACAGCATTGTATGCGTTATCTAATGCTAAGCTTGTAAATGTCTATTTGACGACGTGTACGTTAAGCAGATGTAGTCAAAAGAATAAATAAGAGGTGGAAAAAATACCACAGATGCATGAGACCCCCCCCCCACCCTGTTGGTGGGGGGGGGGGGCCCCCCCCCCTGTACAACATGGGACCAGTATTAGATTGGGTGGGGAGTCCGTACCCCATGCATCTGTGAAAAATACCAGGAGCTTGAAATTGTATCTGTTACAAGTTCATATTGATTTTTTCAAGATTTATTATTTGAAGTCTAAGCCGTCACCAAATGAAAGACAGACTTTGAAGTCACCAAGATACAAGACACACACTTTTGTTTTAAGCCGTGTTCCATATATTTTGCTAATTACTTTTAATATCATATATACTTTTTAATTTGTTTTTTCTAAACATATTTAAAAACATGTTTTGTTTCAAGTGTTAGTGCCATACCAAAATTTTCTTACATTCACGTTTATTAGCTCGTTTTTTCTCAAAACCAGTACTGTATAGCAACTAGCTACTGCTTTGAAACTTACAAAACTTATTTACCATCCTTACTTCCAGCAATAGACAAGGGTAAACAACTCTGTGAAAGATTTTGTCAGGATCATCGCCACTTTTCGACTTAGAAATACATTGAATCTGGTTAGAATCCACCTCTTGACTTACTGCTATGAAACTTGGAATACTTGTTTGCGTCGTGACACCCATTTGTAGGAAAGAAGCGGTAACTTTTTCATTTTTTTAATACATTACGGCCCTTTATCGACTTAGAATCTCGGTTAAGTTTTTCGTACTAGTCCACTTTTTGTCTTTGACCATTTGAGATAACATATTACTTTGAAAGGTTGAATACTTGTTTACCATCATGACCCCCACAAGTAGGCAAAAAAAAGGTAATGATTTGTTTTGAATTATGACCCTTTTCGACTTAGAATCTTGCTTAAGCTTTCATACCATTCCACTTATTGAGATGCAAACATATTTGTAATTGTACTTATATTTTCCTAGATCACGTCTTATGTGCAAGGCATTGTCATGCACATATCTCAGTCACCACATAATATTAACTTGAAACTTTGCTGTAGTGTTCAGGGGTATCAAACTAGTGTTCAGGGGTATCAAACAATCAAATTAGATAACTGTTGATTGAATATTTTTCTTAAGTTACATTTTGAAAATACACAGGTTCTTGTTTTGTCTCTTACTACCAAATGTTTTTGTTTGGCAAGCACTAAGAATAGTCTATTGCTGTTTTACAGACAGCTCTTGTTGTTAAATTGGGGACCATTTCTCCATAAGTATTTATCAAGCCCTTAAACTCATCCGAGATCCTATGGTCAAACACATTCTATATAAATATGATTAAAATTAGTGAAGAAATGAAGGTGCTAGAGTGTTTTTTTACAAAGTTAAATAGTGCGTTTTTCCTTAAATTAGGGGCCATTACTCCAGAGGTTTTTATCCAATTAAGCCCATAATCGTACGCATCTGTTATCTAGACATACACATTCCGTGTAAATATGATTTGGATCAGTGAAGAAATGTAGGTGTCAGAGTGTAAACAAACCAAACGTTGACGGACGATGGACGACAGATGACGGGAGATGAACATCAGGGGATCACAATAGCTTACGTGAACAAAGTGTTGAGGTGAGCTAAAAACAAGCGATAGTCAGATGTTTTGTTTGGAAATGTGACATCATAATATTTATCACAATATGTGACAAGTAATTCATGTGAGTTGTCTGGTACAGGGAGGTTCCGGACCGATATTTCATGGGTAAAATTATCAGAAACTCAGATCCGATACTATTTTTACGTTGCCACAAGATCAGCGTGGTGATTGGATGAATAATTTAATATATTAAAAAGAAGTTGCGTCCTAAAAGGAGTCTGGTACGGTTACTGATACAGATAACTTGGCCAAGCTTTGAACCATTATGGATGGTTTCTACAGCTGGCAATGATTTAAATTTTGAAGTCAGACAGAGAAATGTTGACGACATGAAACTTAAATTGTTCCTGTCGTGAATAAGGGAAGGAAAGAGTTCCTATACAGTTATATATTTTCTTCTGGAATGTAATTCATGTTGCGTACATTGTGATTGATCAGGAGTTAAGCACTATGTGCAAATTTTATTGTTTTTCACCTTATAGCAAGTTGTTAATTTATGCTTCTTTCTTCCGTCTTCCAATTGTCACGTTTTAGTATAAATAGCTTTTCAATGTTACGCAATTTGGTGGCAACTATTACAATTCTTGATGTTTTGGTTTGAATTGCTGTCATACATCGATCACGTAAAGATCAAAACAAACATTATTGGAATTAAGTACTCTGGAATGTGGTCTCTGTGTTGGTTTACTTGCTAGATATGGAAATATTGCTTAATACTTCACACAAATTTAATTCTGAAATTGCATAGATATTTTCATATAAACAATGCCCTTAAAATTTAATAACGACGTCTTTTAGTTGAACACTGAAATTACTCTTGTCCTAAAATAGATTGTTCATACACACAGCACATAGTTACTCATGGCAGGTGTCAGCATTATATGTTTCAACACATCTAGATATTTTAGGTGATTATTTATGACATATATTTCACTAATGCATAAATATGGCGTTATGAAAGTGGTCTGTCCTGCATGAGGCAATGAAATGTGCGGCATATCTCATGTTCCAGAAAGGACTTGGGAGTATGATGGGTCCAGAGACTTCAAACAAAAAGACACCCAGTCACTGGACTTGTGTATAAGTCAGGAATATATAGGACAGCTTGAATATTTTCAAGTATCTTCAATTATTTCATTAAATAGATAGTTTAGCTATATATACATGTACATGTATTCAAAATTCAAAATATCAAGCAAACCAACATAGACACAGAAAAATATTAAAGGCATCAAATTCCAGTATAGCCCCGAACATTTTTCAGTATAATCTATCTGCATGAAATAAATTTTAGTCCGGCAAAAATATATTAAGATGTAGCATTAAATATTCCAAAGCATTTCTGGACTGGATTAAACCTTATTCCAACAGAAACATCTTTCATCATAATGTGGAATATTTGCCAGGACACACTGGACTGTGTGTAATGTGTAATATCATACAAACGCTGATTACAATGAATGAGATCCTTTCTGGAAAATTGAAGATGACATAGTAGAATACATAAACTTTCTCATTTTTTGTGCATAGTCAGTCAGGGACTTTGCTCTTCCGGGAACATTACTATAAATTGTAAGAAATATTTCTGTAATGTTTAGTGACTATTGCTCATACCCCTACAGCTCATTGCATTTTACTCCGTTTTAAAAGGTACCACCAAATTGCGTAACATAGAAAAGCTCAATAATGAACTAAAATGGGAAAACTTGGAAGACAGAAGAAAGATACATAAATTAACAACTTGCTATAAGACGAAGAACAATAAAACTTGCATAGCTTGCTTAACTCCTGATCAATCATAATCTCCACGACAACATAAATTATATTCCAGAATAAATATATAACTGTATAGGAACTCTTTTCTGCCCTTTGTTATTCACGTCAGGTTGCGCTTTCCGTCGTCAACAACTCTCTGTCCGACTACAAAAATAAAATCAATGCCAGCTATAGAAAAACTTCCATAATGGTTTAAAGCTTTGACAAGTTATCCGTATCAGACACTATACCAGACTCCTATTAGAACGTAACTTCTTTGTAATATATTTATAAATTTGTTTATTCAATCATCACAATGATATTGTGGCAAAATTGAAAATGATTAACCTTTTTCTTCATGTGTGTTACAATTACACTTCAGAAAGAAATGATCTGCATTGTCAAGCTACATATCAAAATCTGTTTTCTTGGATATGGGATCGGCATTTCTGAAAATTTTACCCATGCTGGAAAATCGGTCCGGAACCCCCCTGTACCAGACAACTCGCATGAATTACTTGTCACATATTGTGATAAATATTGTGATGTCACATTTCCAAACAAAACATCTGACTATCGCTTGTTTTTAGCTCACCTCAGCACTTTGTTCACGTAAGCTATTGTGATCCCCTGATGTCCATCTCCCGTCATCTGTCGTCCATCGTCCGTCAACATTTGGTTTGTTTACACTCTGACACCTACATTTCTTCACCGATCCAAATCATATTTACACAGAATGTGTATGCATAGACCTCAAACGAGTTTGATTATGGGCTTAATTTAATAAAAACTTCCGTAGTTATGGCCCCTTATTTAAGAAAAAATGCAATATTTAACTAGGTTTACACTCTAGCCTCTTCATTTCTTCGCTGATCAAAAGGTAACTCCTCACCTTACGTCTGAATTTGTCGACCTCCTCAGAAAATCGTCATATTTAAAATGTATTTGCTTTAACGTGGTGCTATTAAGCGGTCTACCCATTTTCTTTGGGCTTTTGCATACAAACATTCGTAGGACAGGTTTCTTGAAGATTAAAGTTTTATGTTTTATGTTACAATTAAATATTATTTTTGATATCATGGTTAAAAATTATTGTCAGTATGCAGAATATTGTGACCATTTTGACGTAAATAACGTTGTATTTTTAAAGGTACCTCTGGATGCATTTTGCCGTTTGAGAAGAATTTTGTCAGGTGATCCTACCTGAAATTTTGATATATTGCCACCACATACATTTAGCAGATGATTCAAAATATCACATACAATCGATAGGTCATGGAAGTAATTTTTTGGCAAAACACTATAAAAGAGAAAATAATATTGTATTTTCTCATAAATGACGTCAATGACATGCAACAATGTTTTGAATTATGACCCTTTTCCCAGTCGACTTAGAATTTTGGTTTAGTTTTTTGTACCATTCCACTTATTGACTTGCAAAAATGTGTCATTGTACTAAGACTTTCCTAATAAACCTTGTGTACAAGACATTGTCATGCACATATCTCAGCCACCACTTAAAGTATTAACTTGAAATTTTGCCGTAGTGTTCAGAGGTATCAAAAATTAAGTTAGATAACTGTTGATGTTTACACTTTGAAATTACTGTCTGGTTACGATAATTTTACAATGACGCAACAGAAGAGTCAACTTTAAATCGGATAAAAACACGTTATCTTATTACAAGGGAGAACACTAGGCGTAATTAATGTCAATATAAATTATATAATATAGTACAATATAATTATATAGTCGCTGTCACTTTAGCGCAGTATGTGACGACTCTGGTTAATGATAATTTTGGGTTGTGTCGGACAGGAGTGTACATTGACATTTTTACTCTCTTTTTTTGAGCAAGATAGTTTTAATTAATTTATTTTTATTTTTGTTACATCATCATTTTAAATCTTTTTTTTTCTGATTGTATTTTGAACAATCAAATGAAGATCAAATTTTGTATTTATATGACAATTCATCAAACGGCAACAGTTCAAATTGACAACGTACCTTTATTACTTGCTGCAGAATTATCGTAATTTTGGTAATTACGACTATTTGCGTTATCACTTGAAAACGTCTTTTCAGCCATATCTACTTATTGCAACTTCACATGTAAAGATACTAGTTCTATGTACACATTCACTTACATGAGATGCCAAGAAGCACGAATTGCTCGTGCTTGAAATGGTTATAAAGTCTTTTAAAGTTTTAATCATTTTACTTTCAGTTACAGTATATTGTTGTGCTAATGTGATTGAAAAAAATCAAAAAATCTACACAAATAAAATTTTAATTGAAGTAATACTGAATACTTGATGAGGATCGAACCGGCACTCGTAGCGCCTACCGCCATACCCACTGCGCCAACGAACCATTCTTTCGCATTTTTCATATATTAAAAAGCCTAAAAACCACAGATTCTTGTTTTGCCTTATACTGCCAAATGTTTTTGTTTGGCAAGCACTAAGAATAGTCTAGCGCTGTCTTACAGATAACTCTTGTTGCTTAATCGGGGGCCATTACTCCCTAAGTATTGATCAAGCCCATAATCAAACTCATTTGAGATCCTATGGTCATACACATTCCATGTAAATATATGATTAACATTAGTGAAGAAATGAAGGTGCTAGAGTGTAAACAAAGTTAAATATTGCATTTTTAGCTCGATTTTTTTTAAGAAAAGAGGAGATATCCTACTCGCCTCGGCGTCAGCGTCGGCCTTGGTGTCACACCTTGGTTAAGTTTTTTGTACCATCCCACTTTATTTCAAAACCATTAGAGGTATTGCTTTGAATTTACCATCATAACCTCCATTAACAGACAAGAATACATAACTCTGTCAAGGTTTTTACCAGAATTATGGCTTTTTTTTTCGACTTAGAAAGTGCATTGAACTTGGTAAAGTTTTCCGTACCACCCCTCTTTATTTCAAAACCATTACAGATATTGCTTTGAAACTTACCATACTAAATGACCATCACTACCTCCATCTACAGTCAAGAGTACATAACTCTGTGAAGGTTTATGCTCCTTTTTTTACTTTTAAATACATCGAATATGGGTAAATTCCACTTATTGACTTAACCCTTTAAGATATTGCTGTGAAACTTGGAGTACTTGTGTAGGCAAAATAAGGTAACTCTGTCAAAGGCTTTTGTTTAAAATTAAGTCCCTTTATCGACTTAGAATCTCGGTTAAGTTTTTCGTACCAGTCGACTTTTTGACTGAATTGTTTGACATATTACTTTAAAAGTTGGAATACTTGTTTACCATCACGATCCAAAAATGTAGAAAGGAGAAGGTAACTCTTTCAAGGATTTCGTTTGAACTATGGCCATTTTCGACTTAGAAACTCAGTTAAGTTAAATGTTTCATTCTTGTCCATTTGTTGACTTAACCATTTGAGATATTACTTTGAAAAATGGTATACTTATGTACCACCAGAAAACCTATCTGTAAACAAAAGAAGATAACTCCTTGAAAATGTTTTTTTTGGATTTGTTGTTAAAGTCTTGTATGCAACTGGCACTGTTATGCACATATATCATTAACCACTTAAAGTATTAATTTAAAACTTTGCTGTAGAATATATGGTTATCAAACAATTAAGTTTGATAACTCTTGACTTAATATCTTGCTACTTGTTGCCCTTGTTTATACAGATCCTTGTTTTGCCTTTTACTGCTAAAGTTTTGTATGAGAAAAGTCGAGCGCGCTGTCCTACTGACAGCTCTTGTTTCTTTAATTAGGGGCTATAACTACGGATGTTTTCAGAAATCACTAGAAATGCTGATCCGATATTTGGGTATGTTAAAAAACATTTCTGAAGTATAATTGCAACATGAAGAAGTGTAAAACTATTTATATTTTGCCACAACGTCATCGTGGTGATTGGATGAATACTTTTCTATAAAGATTACAAAGGAGTTGTGTCCTAAAAGGAGTCTTTTCAACAGCTGGCATTGACCTAAATTTTGAAGTCAGACAGAGAGATGCTGACATGAAACGTGTTCCTGTCGTTGATAACAGAGGAAGAAAACAGTTCCTATATAGTTATATATTTACTTCTGGAATGTAATTTATGTTGCGTAGATTGTGATTGATCGGGAGTTTAGCAATATGTGCAAGTTTTATTGGTTTTCATCTTATAGCAAGTTGTTAATTTGTTCTTCTTTCTTCCGTCTTCCGATTGTCTCATTTTAGTATAAATAGCTTTTCAATGTCATGCAATTTGGTGGCACCTATTATGTTTCAGTTTGAATTGTACGGAATTCCGTAGAATTACTGTCATATTTCGCTCACGTAAAGATCGAAACAAACATTCAGATTGTTGTACAGAATCGTATGGCCAAAAACCTTCCTTTAAAATTGGCCTTGTATCGTTGCTTATATTCTCATGATGTCCGGGTCAAAATTTCATCAAAAGATAATCATGACAAGGTTTTCGACATTTTTAATGAAAACTGAGTAAAATTGCGGTTGTCACTAAATATTACAGAAATATCTATTCAATGCTGTAAGATGTCTAACGATTCATTTTGACAACATTAAAAAAAAAAGCTTGAAACTAAAAAAGTTATGACTTCCGTATTGGATCTTTTTTAACATCCCACGTATAAATAAATTGGTACGATATGTCTTGAATTCTATAAGTGTAAGCTTATTATAAGATTTTTTACTATCACAAAATCTCGACGTTAGTTATTTATCAAACGTTGCAATTCAAAATGGTGCATAACTGTGAAATATGTAAAAGTTGAAGGATGTAAATAATACATTCCAGAAGTAAATATATAACTAAAACATGGTATGTGACAAAAATGTAACATATGGAAACAAATCGAAAGGGGATTTCCTAGACTTTAAAGAGTATAATAAAATAACTGTCTTCTACCACATGATATCTTCCTGTGTGAATCTGATTCATTGTGATTGTTGTTCATCTGTTCAACTGAGCAAAATATAGTACTGTTTCTACTAGAAATAGAAAATATGAAACCTTCCTGAAATAGTTCAGGTCTCGATTTTAGCTAACAGTTTCCAGGCCACTCCATAAAATAGTTCAGGCCTTGCTTAAATCTGTTGAAGAAATCATGTATTCTAGCCTTTGTTTCAAGATGTTCCGGACTTCATTGAAATTTAGTTCTCTGGAATGTGCTCTCTAGTTCCGTGATTCTGTGTTGGTTTTCTTGCAAGATATGGAAAATATTGGTGAATAAATTTCATGAACAGTGCCATTAAAATTTAAAAACGCAGTTTTTCAGTTGAACAATGAATAACTCTCGTACTAAAATAGAATGTTCATACACATAGCACATAGTCACTCATGGCAGGTGTCAGCATTGGATGTTAAAATACATCTAGATAGTTTAGATGATTGTTTTTGACATACATTTCACTAATATATAAATATGGCGTTATGAACGTTGTCTTTTCTGCATGAGGCAATGGAATGTGCGGCATATCTCATGTTCCAGAAAGGACTTGGGAGTATGATGGGTCCAGAGACTACAAACAAAAAGACACCCAGTCACTGGACTTGTGTATAAGTCAGGAATATATAGGACAATAGGACAGCTTGAATATTTTCAAGTATCTTCAAACATTTTATTAAATAGATAGTTTAGCTTTATGTATTCAAAATAAATTCAAAATATCAAGCAAACCAACATAGACACAGAAAAAGATTAAAGGTATCAAATTCCAGCATAGCCCTGAATATTTTTCAGTATAGGTTTGTTGCATGGAACAATCTGCATGGAATAAATTATAGTCTCGCAAAAAATATTTAAGATGTAGCATTGAAACTTCCAAAGCGTTCCTGGACTGGATTAAACCCTATTCCAACTGAAACATCTTCCATCATAATGTGGAATATTTGCCAGGAAACTGGAATGTGTGTAATGTGTAATAACATACAAACGCTGATAACAATGAATGAAATGAATGACATTAGTTTCTCGTTATTTTTGTGTGGGACTCTGCTCTACCGGGTACATAACTATAAATTGTAAGAACTATTTCTGTAATGTTTAGTGACTATTGCTCATACCCCTTTTTAGCTCACTGCATTTTACTCAATTTTAAAAGGTACCACCAAATTGCGAAACATAGAAAAGCTCAATAATGAAATAAAATTGGAAACATGGGAAGACAAAAGAAAGATACATAAATTAACAACTTGCTATAAGATGGAAAAAAATAAAACTTGCATATCTTTCCTAACTTCTGATCAATCATTATCTCCACGACAACATAAATTATATTCCAGAAGAAATATATAACTATATAGGAACTCTTTTTCTTCCCTCTGTTATTCACGACAGGAGCGCGCTTTCCGTCGTCAACAACTCCCTGTCCGACTGCAAAAATAAAATCAATGCCATGCAGCTATAAAAAAACCTCCATAATGATTTAAAGCTTGGCCAAGTTATCCGTACCAGAAGCCGTACCCGACTCCTTTTAGAACGTAACTTTGTAATAAATTTGTTTATCCAATCACCAAAATGATTAACCTTTTTCTTCATGTGTGTTGCAATTATACTTCAGAAAGAAAGATTTTTAATGATCTGCATTGTGAAGCTACATATCAAAACCTGTTTTCTTGCATAAGGGATCGGCATTTCTGATAATTTTACCAATGCTGGAAAATCGGTCCGGAACCCCCCTGTGCCAGACAACTCTCTTGTGACATATCGTGATAAATATTGTGATGTCACATTTCCAAACAAAACATCTGACTATCGCTTGTTTTTAGCTCACCTCAGCACTCTGGGCACAAAGTGCTCACTGTTAGCTATTGTGATCCCCTGTTGTTCATCTCCCGTCATCTGTCGTCCATCGTCCATCAACATTTGGTTTGTTTACACTCATGAACCTACATTTTTTCACTTATCCTAATCATAATACCTACACAGATTGTGTATGCCTAGATCTCAAACGAGTTCGATTATAAAAAATATCCGTAGTTATGGTCCCTAATTTAAGACAAAATGCATTATTTAACTAGGTTTGCATTCTAGCACCTTCATTTCTTCACTAGTCGTAAGGTAACTCCACACCTTACCTCTGCATACAAACGTTCGTATCTCTGGTATCTATGAACGGATTTTGAAGATTACAGTTTTATGTTTGAATTTGCAAATGGGTTAAGTTATAAACAAGTAGATTTGGTAAGGGACATATTGAATAAGGATTGCACTTCGAGGACCTGGCAACACGCATCTTGTTTTCGTTTTACATTTTTGTCTCGTTAACGCACAGCTGCCGTTTTAGAACAAATCGCCATCCATCAAGGTTTTAAGGAACTACGACACGTACGATTATGCTAATTTTACCGATGTTAACCGACAGATTTAGCTGAAACTTTCAGTTTTCAATTTTTTAATAAGTGTTTTAATTGTTTATATTGATCCCAGATTCAAATGTAAACTTTGTAGACAGAAATGGTATTTGCACTAAAATGTATGGCTTGTTCACTGTTTACCCCGTATATATTACGACCCCATCCTCAATTATAATTGTCGTTCTGGATCAAAGTTGCTTACTTAACAGATTTCAGATTAGGCCGTTTAAAATAGAGTATGAATTCTTCAGTATACAGAGTTATCTTTTCTACAATCAAGATACTTTTAAGAAATGTTTGTTCATGTGCCATAAAACACTAGAAAACAGCATATCGCAAGCCATTTTAGTATTTAATCCAAAAAGAGATATCTCTCTCATTTCAAAGAGATATTTTTCGTTTTAGTAGAGATATCTTTGTATCAATGAAAGATATCTCATAAACTTTAAGAGACATCTCTTCTTCTTACAGAGATATTTGTTTAACATCATTTGAGAGATATCTCTTAAAGTTACATAGATATTTCTCAAAGTTACAAAGTTGAGTTGATTAGGTGACGCAATTTAAAGAGCAGAAAGTTATGAAAGGTTCTAGAAATATAAATAATGACAATGACCACCCATCCCACATGATCCGCCCTAACAAAACTACTACCACAGTGTAAACTCATGTAAATAATAAGAAAGATATCTCTGTTTTAAACAGATATCTCATTTTCAGAGATATCTTTAAAGGTAGGAGAGATATCTGTATACGGTGGAGAGATATCTCTATTACAATGAGATATATCTCTTTAGTGTTGGGAGATATCTTTCAAAACAGGAGAGATATCTCTATTAAAAGAAAGATATCTCCTATTTTGCAGAAATATTTCTGAATTTAAGAGATTTCTCCCCTATTTAGTCTATTATTCTATGAAACCAAAGAGATACCTCCTTTTTGATTAAATAGTAAAATGGCTTGCGATAACAGCACGTTCTTAAACACTGAACGCTACTTTGAGATTCGTTGCAGTAAATTAATATCTCAGATCGGCATTAATGTATCAGCAGTTCGTGGTGGTCATGTTACGTTTTTTAAGCTCACATGTCACGAAGTACCAGGGTGAGATTTTCCCCTCAACCATTGTCTGTCGTCCGTCCATTTGTCGTCGTCCGTCAATATTTTGCTCTCTGAAACCACTGGGCCACTGTTGATGAAACTTGGCAGGGATGTTCCTTGCATAAAGCCCTGCTAAATTTGTTCAAGGAATTCCGTTCCATGGCAACAAATAGGCAAAAAATTAAAAATCTTTTTCCTCTGAAACCGCAAGGCATAAAGCTTAGATATTTGGCATGAAACATTGCCTAGTGAACCTCTACCAATACTCTTCAAATCAACCTCCGGATCAAAACTGACCCGCTCGGGGGTCGCTTGTTTTACATAGACATATATGGGAAAACCTTTCAAAATCTTCTCCAAAACCACAAGGTATATAGCTTAGATACTTGGTAAGTATCATTGTCTAGTAGACCTCTCCCTCATACCTCATACACCCAGGGGGTCACTGATTTTCATAATCTTCTTCTCCGAAACCACAAGGCCTAGAGCTTAAATATTAAGTTTGTATCATTGTCCAGTAGACCTTTACCAAGTTTGTTTAAATCATGACCCCGGGGTCAAAATTGATCCTGCCCGGGGGTCACTTCGCATAGGAAAAGCTTATGTAGGAACAACTTTAAAATTCTTCTTCTGTAAAACCACAAGGTATAGAGCTTAGATGTTTAGTATATAGTATTGTCTAGTGGACCTCTACCAAGCGTGTTCAAATATTGCCCCTGCTCCTTGTCTGTATACTGATTTAAAGTCGTAAAACAGACTTTTTCCGACAAGGTGTGTTGTATGTTGACTTGTACAGCTTGCCACATTCTATATCGACATGTCATTATACTGCATCTCGAAATCACTAACACGGTTCCCACTATACGTGTGCGTATTATTGTGTGGTCCAGGATCTAAAACAACTAAGAACTAATTAACCAGTAGCTCTCTAATACGTCATAAATATTAAACAGGCTACATGTATTTTTTTTCTTTTGTCAACGTAACCAGTATGGTAACGATACAAGTCAGTACCCTTCACAACTAAAACGTAGTTGAATGTTCAGTATCATCAGTGAGTCTCCATTTCAAATATAATTATGTCATAATACTTCTCGTTTCTTCCTGCTGACATGAAAAGTACATTGCCGCTGTCAAGAATGCTGACTGGATTGACTTAATTACAAAGTCATCACCGCCTCTAAATAAAATATCGATTTGCACTAATTAACACGTTCGTGTCAGTCGATAAATTTTATATGCATATAGTATAGAAACCAATAGCTCAATAATGAGCTGCTCAATGGTAAACATTATAGTGGACCTTGGCGGTTTTGTGGTTTGCGTGTTTGCTGGGGTTTAGTCCACGTTAAAGTGGCATGAGTTGTGCCCTTTAGCACATCACCTAACGCCATGGTTCCAGTAATAAAAGCTGCAAGCCCTTCCTTTCATAAGTGATTCGTTCAGGGATTTTCATTTGAGATAGCTGAAAAAGAAGACTATGGTTAAGCCGCGATTGCTAGTAATTGCTTGTGTGTAAATAAACGGTTCTATGTAGAAACTCAAATGGTTGTGATTCTTTAGTCTAACGTTAATGCACAATGTGCAAGTAAACATGAACAGTATAGTAGTATATTTCAAATGCAGGTTTTAGGACATAAGTCACGGCAAAAATCCATATTGAGGGACGATTTAAGAAATCCGGACTTACGGACACAATGTGACTTTTGGGTTATTTGCATTTCAAATAAAAAGAATACCATTTTTTTCACGGTCTTGTTTTGTCAAGTAAAAGTTCTCACAACCTCTTCTCCCACAGATATGTAAAATCTTGACAAAACTCTTGACAAATAATGTTAATCGGGCCATCGCTCGGTCTTTTCTGTAGAAATAACTTGTGACAGTTACTGATTCTGTAAAGTAAGAGTCCTACGGACAAGAAGAATTCATATACAAGCAAACGTGTTGTAGTTTATTAAACAGGCGGACAGTTTATGTAACAATCTTTCCCGGGAAGAACATGTACAAGATCCCTATCCTCCGTAAGAAACTGCCCACTTTCTCAATAAGACATGGTCGGTAGCAGGACTCGAACCCATGACCCTCAATCTATGAGAGGTAACAGTGATCTCAAGTCAGCGACTTTTATCACTCGGTCACAGAGGCGGACATACAATCAAAAATGCCAGTAGCGTTTACTATCTGGGCCCTTGAAATTCAATGTTTATCAGGATTTAAAATAAAAACTACATGCAGCTAGGTGCCATATTCAAATTCACAAATTATACATACACAAATGGACATGAAGGAAACAGGAAGTGAACGGTATTTTACCAAGGATGGAAATACTACTACATATCGTATTTTGTTTCGCTCATATTTTTCACCTCTTAATGACACATATTTATATGAAATGGCAC
Organism: Saxidomus purpurata; assembly: GCA_022818135.1. Lineage (NCBI taxonomy): Eukaryota > Metazoa > Mollusca > Bivalvia > Venerida > Veneridae > Saxidomus > Saxidomus purpurata. Next base: position 22,783,769 of record JAFMSR010000004.1, on the reverse strand, counting down.
GGTCCGCTTAAATTCTTGTATGTCATTGTTTTAAAACTTAGTAAGTGTATTTTTTGACACAATTCGTTTGGAAAAAGCAAAAAAAAAGGTCCTAATTAACGTAGGTTTACGATTTGGTACTTTAAATATCGCTTATAAAACAGCCGGGAAACAACGTGATGTATACATTAGATATGACCGGGGTCGTGCGAATATGGGCCTCGGACATTTGTTAATTAGTCGACAATAATTGATTGCAAACAATATAAACTGTTTTCACCATATTTTCCTGCACAGAAACATACTATTTGCTTCAAAATCCTTCAATACCATTGGGCCAGTGTTTTTTGATTTGTCGTTACTCGAACCCGCCGCAAATATTTTTTTTCGTATTTTTATTTAAAAAAAAAAAAAAATTAATTTTGTTTAAAATTTCAAAAATTTTAAAATCGCGAAATTAGAGGTCCGTTTATACAAATGACTACGTCCAGAAGCTGCATTCGTCTAGTCAATTTTTTCAGACCGATTTGGGACCGAAATTCGGCCGCATTCCCCTTCTAAAATGATGTATATTTCCCCCCATTTTTGACAAAAATTCCCCTCAAAATGAATGCTGACAAAAGTTTTTGATTAATTTAATCAAATGTTTGCCAAAATTGTTATAAAATATAAGTTTCCGTAAATTAAAACGTTTCATAATCACTTTTTGCAATTATTTCATACCTTACAACTGAAAAAGTCAGCCGAAAATCGCCGATTTTTCGTTTGTCATCTATTTTCCCGACCCCGATTTTTTGTTAACTTTTTCAAAGAAAACAGTGTTCAGAAGACTCAAAAAAAGATAATACATTTTTTCGTGTGTTTTAATACAATTGCTTGCTGCTTTGTTACTGACACCAGTAATTTTTATCTGAAAATTAAGTTATTTTTTTCAGGGCGATTTTGGGCCGAAATTCGGCCCCATTCCCCTCCTAAAATATTTATTATCCCCCAATTTTTGACAAAAAATCCCCTCAAAATATTGACAACATTTTTTGACTTACCTAAAATGCTGATAAATGTTTTTGATTAATTTTATCAAATTTTGGCCAAATGTTTCATAAAAGTGCAACTTCCCATCAATCAAAAAGTTTCAGAATCATTTCTTGCAATCACTTGATACCTTGCATGTGAAAAAGTCAGCGAAAAACGCCGATTTTTCGTTTGTCACCTATTTATGCGACCCCGATTTTTGTTATTTTTTCAAAGAAAATGGTGAACAGAATACTCAAAAAAGATAATATATACAATGTTTTCAATTTAAATGTGCAGTATTCGTTTTATTCATGTGTGTTTTAACACCAATGCCTGTTGCTTTGTTACTGACACCGGTATTTTTTATCTGAAAATATTATGTTAAATTTCTGATCTTCTCTATATAATTGGGAAAAGAATAATGTAATATAAGTCAACAAATTTCAGGGGCATTTTGCTCGGGGAGGGGGTGTTCTTGTGTCAGATTTTAGAAGAGAAAGCAGGTCCACGATGAAACAAATTTTGTCATGTATAAAAAATCTTTTTTTCCGTACGGAGCTTTTTAATTTCAAACTTCGAGTAACAAGAAATAAAAAAATCTGGCCTTGTTATGGCAACAGGGATTCGAAACGATTTTTTGGCTATACCCTATACGTAACAGTGAAAAAAGCATATCGGAGGACATGAAATATTTCATCAGATATGATTTATATCGGAAGAGTATATAATTTTGCACCAAAAATAAATGATACTGTTAGAAAAATAGAGCAACAATTTACTGCCCATGTAAATTGAAGTGAGTTTTGGCGTCAAATTGTGGCATGTGATCATTTTTAGAGTGAACAATGACGCCTTAGGTTTACTTTTTCAGAATGTTGTAATTTTGTATCTACTGAATAGATGTAACTGAATTTTCCCGTATTGATATTGAAATATTGTGTGTTCAAATATGCAAGAAAACTAGTGTCGAAGTATTTTGGTCGAAGACCCATTTTCCCCGTGTCGCTGGTCATGTAACTTGCAATAGAGGCTGAACACCTTTCATATCTAGCTAACATTCTTACCAGTTTTCATAATGAGCTGGTACAAAGTCTAGCTTTATGGGTGTTCTAAATGTTTATTTTATTTTTGTTTATATAAATTTATATATTTTCGAATTGTGAAACAAGTTCTTACAACTCAGTTGAATTGCTCTCCATACTTACTACAGAGGGAATCAACTTCAGAAAGGCAATATGGAATTATTTGCATCTTCTCTGAAAATATTACCACCATGGCTTTGGTTGGGATCTAACCACGGATTGATTCTGAGGCAAACATGCTACTACCCCTATGCATTGAACTGATTTGGTGACCAAATTTTCTACCTCATGTAACCTACTTTCAAACCTGACCTAGAAATCAACAATTCTGGTCAATTGCATCATGCTTTTGCAATGTGGCCTTTTTGACAATTCACACGATTTTTATTTGATTTGACTAGTTTCAAACTCAAACTAGGATTATAGAGACACCATTCTGACGAAGTTTCATAATGATAGTTTATGAAATACATGTGTACAATATAAAGTGTTTCACATGGTAAATGACCCAAGATGGACATCAGGTTTTAACACTAGTACTTCATACACAGGTTCAACTGTGGCAAGCTAAAGCTAAAAAAAGTACAACTTCAAGAATAACTGACAGCTTATACCCTGCCTTCTGGGAGCATAAGAGTGTGTATAATAAATGTAAATAGTAATCACAACATCCATCTTTAGCAGCAGGGCTTTCATAAAACACACAAACAAGCTATAGCAATGAGATGGAATGTTTATTGTCTTTAATATAACAAGCAAGAGGGCCATAAAGACCCTCTGTCACTCATCCAATCCACTAAAGTTCCCCATCACCTCTAGAGTACAGATAGGTCATGTTCTCTATGACATAATTTCATTACAGTACAGTGTGCAGGGTAACACAACTGTTACCTGCCAAAAATATGTGTGTTTCTGGTTTCCTGACTGGCCTTTTACTTTTTACTTACAGCCTTATCTTTTTTTTAATAAGAAAATGTTCAAAAAGACCAATTTACAAGTGTTTTCAAGTCAAACAAGAGGGACAAGATGGCCCTATATTGCTCACCTGGCTACCATTGGCTGTAATACAAGGTCAAGGCCAAGTTTTTGTGACAATGAGACCAGAAATACACAGATGTTTCAGGGAGGAGGTTGGGGAGGGGCAATGCCTAAGAGTTCTGAATTTAGATTTTGCAGTCTCTGAGAATACTCTATTTGAGGAATATGTACTGAAGATGAGCTTACAACAAACAATCACACCAATCATTATTTTAACTATGTTGCCATCTGTTTACAAAAGCTTCTAAATACTTCATTTGATTATTGCTTCCTGCAGTCAGTCTTTCTAAAACAACTTCTTGTTTTTGAAAATGTTCAAAGTAAAAACCAATCTTGAAAAGCATAATGATTAACAAAATGGCAAATGATTTTAAGCTTTTTGTAGGATATTTTTCTTATTTTTCTCTAACTTGTGACAAACCTTAAAGCTATACCTCTGATAGCAGTGTCTTCAAGGCACGCTGTATCTGGTTTAACAAGTCATTTTTAAAATGAGAACATCTGTACAGATGATATTGAGAATTTCCATTCATTAGAACTTGTTCTAATCCCTTACATGATAAGATCTTAAGCACAGTTTTTCATACTGTACATGATTTGGCAAGTTGTGTTCAAAAACACCACATGTATGTAATGACATGAATTTGTTTAAATGGAATCACAGCAAACCAACAGATAGATCTAGTTACAGAATACTTGTACATAGTGTGTATATAACTAACATATGGTAAACACTACAGGTTTTATGGCTAATGTTTAGAGATCTAAAGTTATTCACTACAAATAGCAAATCAACTGTCACATGTTCATAGGATTTCTTGAAAACAAAATTGAAGGGTCTCTGAACAGTACATATAATAGGAGTTACCAATTTTTAACTGATTAGAAATATTTCCCTAAATATGCATGTATACAGGACTTTATTTTTCCCCAGGCTAACTGCCATTTCCCAATATAAACATATTTCTATCTTTGAAAGTGGCAAACTTTTATTTTACTTGTATTATTTAGAACTGGTTATCTGTTCTTACTACCATTTTCTTAAGTTACAGCCGCTGTAGTCATAACAACAGGTTGACATGCTTGCTACTTCTGTCTGGAGCTCTGATTGAATGAAGGTTAGTTAGACAATGCACAACACAACTCTGGAAATATTTGTATCATATATATAGGAGACAGTAGTTTTAAATGGACAAGAGAAATCACCAGTAAACTGGGAAAATTCCAGATCTGTGTCATGTATATTACAATACGTTATTCAACTTTTCCCTGTGAGAGAATATGCATGCATATTATGCTGACTAAGTTTTACGTAAAAATGATTAAAGTACAAATTATGGCATCCAGTAACACAGAAATAAAACAATAAGAAAAACATTAAAATGTATCCCTGCAACACCCTTTTAACACATAGTACATGTACTACAAAAACAACATATCAAACAAATGTAATACAACAGATTATTCTTGCTAATCATATTTTAAGAAATAATAGACTGCTGACAAAAAGGGTCTAGAACAATGTTCTGATCAAGGTAACTATGGCTTCTTGTCATTTAGTTAATGAGTCAAAACTGTTACATTTTTTATACAATTTCTCCCTGTTAACTGTAACATGTTGTATTATAACATTCATTTGAATTATGACTTTCAAAACAAGGAAACCATATAAACTTCCAATGAACCTCAGGACATAAACTGTAAATGATTATGTATCAGTTTTGTAGCCACACTGATCATACAGCGGCCTAGTCTGAACATTCTTTGTCAAACATTAGTGGAACAAGATAGCAATAGTACAATGTTAACTAGTCATTGCCACTGTAGTAAGAAAAGTATTGAAGCATCTTTCAACATTGAAAAGCTGCCAGATTCTAGCTTTCTGGGTAAACTTGAATAGATTTTGTTGCAGTACCATTGACTGGTTTAGCTTCACTCATTCTCTTGTTTACATTGTACGCCAAACATAAATAACTAATGGCACCTTTTGAAAACAGACATAAAAGGGGACGGTAAATTGTTAATGTCTCAGGTATATTTACCCAAGTATTCTTTTCACATGTTTACATAAACAACCAGCATCTAAACAAAACAAACAATATATAAATGATTAAGAAATTTAGTAAAAACAACCAAAAACATCAATCATGTTAGTATCACTATGTGACCCTATAACTAACAAAACAAAGCTTATGTAAGGTAATGTATGTGCATATCACAGTTATGAAAATGTTCATGCTATTATACTGTCTTCAAGTCCAAAAAATAATCACATTTGATGTTTGTCAGCCTGAAAATAAACAAAATAACGTTCTTTATTTAATGCTAACTAATGAAATACTGTGTTATATCAGTGAAATATAGAGTGATGATATAGATTTCATATCAGTCACAGTGTGGGTGATATAGGTCTGCCGGAACTACTTTTTTAAGTAGTGCATATACATAATTTTGCTTTTGTTTTAATATTTAGCATAAAATAAAAAGAAAATTTGTTTGTTTTGAGTGGATATGGAATATATCTCAACTCAAAGGGATACAATTTTCATATTTTAACTCGCGCTTCGCGCTCGTGAAAATATTACAATTGTATCACTTCTCGGTGAGATATATTCCATATCCACTCAAAACAAACAAATATCCTCTATATAATTAGAACCACTTTGATAGTATAATGTACAGTTAAAACATTTCTATCCAAAAGGCTCAAAATTGTTAAAATTGAAGTCATATAACTCTATGAACATTTATTGTTATCAAGTTTGATATCCGTTAACAGTTTCTTGTAGTTTCAAACATATCAAATAGGTGATTACTGAGACATGAGCATAACGCAAGCATACATGAAAAACATTAACAATTTCCTTTATCTAAAATTTTCATTTATGCATAAAATTCACTCAAGAGCTTTAAAGGCTTCATTGTGGTTTAATAAATATCAGGGTTTCCGCTGCCATTCGCCATTTTCGGAAATGGCGAAAAAAAAATGAACGTGGCGAAAAAAAAATCTACGCTGGCGAACGTTTTTTTTTCATAAACATAATAAACCTATATCATCATGGCATATTATCCATGCGCTAATCGTATAATTGGGCGCCCGGAAATAGCAATATACAACCTAATTGGTGACCACGGTATGTTACGTAATTGACACGGATTAAAAGTTGATACCTACTTTATCTCCCGAGCTGTCAAAATAATTGATGCTTGCATCATCGCCAATCATTGGCGCGGTACCGCCCTCGTGTGGGCGGAGCAAAGATTAATGCAAAATTCTGCCGACATTTATGTAATTGTCGGCAGCTCTCACAGTCGGATCGTCTGAACAATGATTAACCCTCGGCGTCCCAATATCAATAGTTAATTATGAATTAAATCAAAGGACGTTCGAAAAATCGAAATTGTCTTAGTATAATGTTGTAAAGTTAAATAAATTTCTTTGCAAAATTCTCGGCCATTTTTCGCAGTCGAATCGAAGAACAATAGCTCAATACTTATAATTAAATAAGCCCGAAATAAGTGCCGACTTCGAGGACGGGAATGTTCTTCGTAATAAACAAACTAATTAACTTTTGTCAAGCAAGTTTAAGCATTTTATTGTTTAATATTGAGAATCTTAGAGCATCAAAAATCGTTAGATTCATAAAGAGGTTACAGGGCACTTTTTTTGTAATCAAAAAATGTCCTGTTTGACGGAAAATTTTCCCTTGAAAAGTTGACAAAAACTTGAAGATTTGATAAATGTACCGTTAGCTTGTTTGGAAAACGTAACTTTCTATCAATAAAATCATTTCAGCATGATTTCTTGCGATTATTTGGTAAGTTACATGTGAAACTGATACGAAAATCGTATTTTCACCTATTTTCGCGATCCCGTTTTTTTTTATTTCTTCAAAGAAAACAGTGTTATAAAGACTCAAAGTACAGATATAAATACGATGTTTTCAGCTAAAGACTGTATTTTACTACATATTTAAATAAAATGATTAATATAAATTAACTGTGTTTATATTAAAAAAAAAACATTTTAAAATAAAGTTGGTAGAGCTAGTAATATTAAATGCTGATATGACTGTTACGAATTATCATCATCATGTACAACAGACTTTGCTTCTTTATTTGTCAAACTACATGTCAGGAAAAGCTTTGAAATGTGTTTAAAATGCTTGCTTTCAGAGGCGCTTCCGGGGGGGGAAGACTGATTTTTTTTAAGAAAAAAAACTTGTTCAATACATATGACAGGGCATTATTAGCTTCCAAGGCCACAAAAATTAGTGTATATCTGGCCTTAACACAAGTTGTAATTCAGCTTATACAGGTATTCAGCACACTTCAAATGGTGTCTTGTTTATCTGTGAATTAAAAAAAAGCCAATAGGAGGGGGGGGGGGACACCCCTCCTGGAAACTCCCCCTTGCATACCGCTGTATATATTGCATAATGCTGTATATAATAATTGTGGCCAAAAAAAATTAAGGGCCAGTGGAAACCCTGAATATGAAAGCCTAAGTTACTGAGGTATGATGCTGACATACAAAACTTTGACCAGAAATAGAAGAAAGTCCAACAAAAGCCATAATTTGAGTTAAATTCAGTAAAGAGTTATCCAACTTTTGTCATCATATCACAAAGAATTCTTATGGGTTGACATTTTCCATTATATCACAAAGAATTCCTATGGGTTGACATTTTCCATCATATCACAAAGAATTCCTATGGGTTGACATTTTCCATCATATCACAAAGAATTTCTATTGGTTGACATTTGTTTCTAAAGAAAATGAAACTGAAAAGCCCTGATGGTAAAAGTATTGGTTTTGTAATATTTGGTTGTTGTTGTTGTTGTTGTACGAGTTTTACACCCATTTTTGGTAACAGGGCTCTAATCCATGACCTTCGATCTATAGAGGTTAGAGTGGTTTGAAGTTAGCGACTCTAACCACTTGAACAATAGACCACCACTTAGCCATTTTTCATACAACATAATTTTTTTTGCTAAAGGAATGCAAGATTTTATCAAAATAAAACTTCAGCTTAAGATTTTAAGTAGTTTGACACAAATCGAACGAAATATTTAAGTGCTTAAAGCTGGGTTACTGTGAGGTCATTCTAACGAGGCTATCGTCTTTTGGTTTCTGGAATACGTTACGCTTTGTATATTTTTTGATGTCGACCCAAGTTGAAGATTTTGATATTTTCACTGCTTTCAAACAGTGAAATATCAACTTTAGTTCACTGGTATAGTTCAGTATTTCACTGGAAAGCATAAAAAATATAGTCATATGACCTTTGATCTCTAATTGTGACCTTGAACCAAGTAGGTTGTAACATGCGCTCTGTACATCATCTCAATATGGTGAACATTTGTAGTGAGTTATTCTAAAATCAAAGGGTTCAAGAGATATGGAGAGGACACAATTTGTGAGGGACAGAAGGACAAGGGGCGGACAGACAGATGACTCAACCAAAACAATATGTCTCTCCTCATACAACTACTCAGAACGTTTCTGACTGATAATGGACACCTGTCTTTCTTAACACACTATTTTGGTAAAAAAAAATACCAACATCATTCATACTGTAAATTATCCAAATGTGTAAATAAGCAAATACACATGTTACCATTTAGCTCCTGTCCCTTCCATTTGCTGTCTTTCCCCAGTGTTCAGACCGAGGTGAGGATCTAGGTTCTGGTAAAGCCAACATCTCACTACCACCTCTGTAATCATCCCTGGGTCTATCTCTGAGTTCCCTTCTATCCCCTCTACGGCCCGTAGGTCTTTCCTTGTAGTCATCTCTCAGCTCTCTTCTACGCCCACCAGATCTATCTCCATAGCTCATACCCCTAAATGCTGTCTTTGTTTTCTCCTCCCATTCTCTGTTAAATGTGTCAGCATCCTCTACAGTATGAAGGTTATATTGATTAAACAATGATTTATTTTACTTCGAGATCTGGCAGGACTGTGAAGTATGCTAGACGAGGTTCATATCTGCTACATGTTAAGAAAATACGGGGTGTATTTCATTCCAAAGGATCAATTAAAGCTGCTCGCTCTCAGTTTGCAACGCTTTTGAATTTGGTAGCGTATTATTTGAAATTTAGAGATATGCGTGACAGGAATTTATACTGGAGTCTTTTTATATGACTATATGTTCTAAAATACATTATTTTCATACAGTTTGAAGAACTTTATATCTTAACCAAAATCTGAGAGTGAGCAGCTTTAAGAGATGAATTGTGCTAAAATAGTAAATATGTCCACTTATCATAATCTCAATGGCCATTGTAAGACTTCCTGAATGTTTGCAAGTACCTTGATAGTAAGTAATATAACTTACCATACTAAAACACCTGTTAATCAAAAGGAATAACATAATATTGGTAGTCATTAGATATTGCCTCAAATATCATAAGTTCACTAACTTTCACTGATGTTGTGGTAATTTTGCATCTCGTCTATCTGTCCTGAGCGAGTGTTACGATGTTTCTCCACTTCATGTCCTCTGTCATAAATGTGGTGGCCAATGGACATATTTTCAATTTCCCTCTCAGAATCTCTCAATGCTTTTTTTGTTTCACGTACCTAAAGCAAACACGAACCATGTTGACACAGCCAATCCCCTGCTAAGGCAAAGTTTTTGTATGAAAGATGCACATAACAATGGGCCTTAATTCAATGAAAGATTACTGAACCAGACATACCTGCTGGTATTTTGTTATGTACATATAATGAAAGGACCATAATTCTGTGTGAAAAATCATTGAACCGAAACATGCCTGTAACTAGTGCATCTCCTCTTGTTATTTAAGCATCTAACGAAGATTTATCGAATGCCAGCCTGTGAATGCTGAAAAATAGCGCAGACATGAAGGTATATGAAAAATTAATCAAAGGGCAGTAACTGTGATAAATCACTGAACTGGAATGTGCTGATGATATGCACATTTCCTCTTGATAGTGAAGCAGTCTATGAAGTTTCACTGAACTCAAGTTACCTGTAGTGGTTCCTAAAAAATGTATGACTGATGGACGCAACTACACACTGCTGGAGATCATTACCATACCCTAGTCAACAACTTCTTCAAGTTAATACTATTTACATTTGGTAAGGCTGGGTGAAGGTGTTGTAAATGTATGTATGTTAAGTTAAATGAGTGATCAGTTACTGTCAAAAGTAATACAGTAATTATTCCTACCCCTCCAGGTCCAGATCTTGAAGAAGACGCAGCCTGATAAACTTTTGGTGGTCCATCTCCTGCTTTTTGATATGACATGAATGAAGACTGTTGGTACATCTGCCCGTTGCCACTTCGCGCCTCAGACTGAAACAGATATAACAACAATTGCACTAAGCAACTTAAGGGCAGTAACATATTTCCTTTCAAGACAGACGCCTGGATTCGAAGCTGTACCAGGTGGTGACATTGTATACTGTAAAGCAATGCAAAGTAAGAATGTCTTCAACCACTCAACCACCAAAACAACACAAATAAAGTATTGTCATGAAGAAATACACAATTATGTAAACTGTCAGACTTTGGAACAGATTCGGTGAGCTTACTACCTTTTGAATCCAAGGTCCTTTTTCATGTAATAGGCCAGACAAATATGCAATCCCCTTGTATAAGTTTTCAACTGATAAATTACAAGAGCAAATCTGTTGGCTTTTTCTAAATTAGGAATTCATCTTTCCCCCTTTACAAATGAAAAACAGTGCTGAGGTAACTTTAGTCTTCCTATGATTATATAAATACAACACAAGTTATAACCTGTATCAATGTGCTCCACTGAATGAGATGCATCAATACATGTGTACATTAAGATTACACATGTAAATGCCTTTGTTAAAGCTAGAAAGCATATCTTCAACAAATACTGTTTTAAACAACATACGAAAGCTTTTTCCATGGTTTTGTCCATATCCTTCATCATACTGTCCATATTCCCAAACATGTTTCCAAAGCTGAAAGCTCCCAATGGGGCTATCTCGTTCCCTGGTTGCCTGCTTCTATTATCCCTTGCACGCCCTCTATCCTGCCCACGTCCATTCTCCAACATACCCATGCCATGGAATGGGTCACGGAACAAACTGTCTGTCTGCCTCATATGGTCACTGAATCCACTGAAAAGTAAGTGCTTTCAAATTGTAAATCATCTCCTATTTAATGTTCATCCTTGATAGTTCTAAGCATCTTGTATTTTCTCCAATAGTGACTTAGTAAGGACAATCTTGATGAACATGTGATAAAAGTTTCTTGAAATTCCTCCAAAGGAAGGTAGTTTCATGACTATTAACACCTAATTGTGACCTTGACCCAGTGAGGTTTGGACGAAGGTTGTCTTGATTGGACTAGAAGGTTACATATGTCCCCCCGTACCATCAGAACAGACCATTACATAACCATCATCAAAACCTGCACATGCACAACTCACATATATTCCTTTAAACTTTCACAGCTGTAACTCAAATACTTTTGGAGCGAATTTGATTCTGTATGTTTGTCTTGGACGAATGTTTGTTTGCATCGGGTTTTAACATCATGCCATTCTTCTGATATATGCCCTAACCTGAGTGCCACAGCGAAGCTCGCACAAAAACTCCCAGTCAATTCAAATAATGAAAAGAATCCCTATCATGCTCATAAAATATCAACCTACGTCCCATTTTAAATATAGACGGTCAATACCGTGACACCTGATATCAGTAATGCAGGAAGAACTAGTATTGTGTACAGTGATTAGGTGACAAAACTGACGTGTTGACACGAGTTTGTGTCAATTGTAACATCTTCTTTGGTAAAATGCCCGGAGGATAATTAGCCGTGATTCGTAAACTATTCAAACAGCAGTGAGTGATTAGCATATAATTAACCAACAAACAAGTCACTACTCTCCAAACATGTCGCTAATTAAATTAAATGATAATTTTCAACTATGCCTTAGAATGGCATGATTTTCATGCTTGGGTTTTTCTCTCAGAATTTTGTCCAAAAACCTAGTGATTTTGCAAAAAACTCCAAGCATTAATTCAACCCTTTGTGGCATGTATGGGTTTTACGCCACTTTCAATAATATCTATTTCAGTAATCGTGGAAGTCTGTTGATTCACTTTTCCAAGCTTGGCCCATCTAAGCAGTTCACCAGTACTGGATGCTTAAGTAAGCAAGTATTGAAGTACATTTAACATGCATAAGCCTATTATTTCAGCTAATCTCATGTGGATAAAAAAACTTGGCAGCTTTAATAATCACTTACTAGCAATCTGATTAAAATCATATCCTCAAAAACGCTAGTTTAATTAAATTTATATACATATTTCTGAATGAGAAATAGGGCTGACTATTGCAGCCAAATTTACTATCACAATTTAGTTATCGATAGTTAAAAGTACTATCACGATAGACTATCAATAGTTGGCTTCAATATCGCGATACTATCACGATAGTTTTGATAGTTTACATTATCACATACTATATATTTTTACCAAGTTGATTCAATTTGTTTGTATCAATATCTGCAATTAACTTGAATTCGGTATAAATATAATTGTTACTAATTAAGAATGCTTAACCATCTTTATTAGACAGAACAGATACGTGTCATTAAAATTTTTCACTATGCAAGTCATGGATTGATGGATGGTAAGCCGACAACTACGTTGTGCCCTCCCCTTAGACGAAACATGCATACGTACCATATTATAACTTATTGAAAGCCCTTAATGTAAACATACGTTTTATGGCAAAGGAAAATCAACTACATTTTTTGTAAATAACGCATTCAAAAATGAAAAAAAAACTATCGAGAAAAATCAATAGCTGTTCAGACTATCGGCAATAGAGTGGTGGAACCTATGCTGGTGGTATCCCTATGCTGGTGGTATCTCCGAAAAACGGCTATTTACAGAAAAACAGATGAAGAAAAATTTTCAGGGTACATTCAGCATTGACAGTCGATGAAATGCTTTTGCAGCAAACGTAGTGATAGCCGCACGTGCAGCTCTGTGACGTTACAGCAGCCGATACAATTGTACTTGATCCATTTCGCTAGAAAATTTCTTAAATATAGACATCAAAATCACCCAGTTAAAGTTAGCATTTTTGATAAAACTTATTTCTTTTGTATAAAAATATATACTCTATGGATTGGAAACTGTTATATCTTGTTAGTTAATATTTAGGCTCTAAAAACTTTTTCCCACCTGTTGGTTGTCAAATATCACATACCACCAGCATTGGTTCCCTTCGAGGTGAAAATTCAAGTTTTGACATGTGTTGTGTCAATAGCTCCCAGAACGACACAGTCAAGTGACAAAGCACATCAACGTCTTGTTTCGATTTAGTAAGGATAACATTATGTTTTCGCCGAGGCAAATCAAAATGGTTAGGATTTCCTGCTTTCTGAACTGCTGATATATGGTCAATATTCCAATTACCACGATATACCAATTACCGTGATTTATCATTAAATACTTAAGTGTAGTTTTCGTTCTTATTTGCCGTATTTAAAATATTGTCCTATTTCAAAACTATCTGAAAAATATTTTATTTCTTAGGTTTGTGTTCATTTTTGGCAAGCAATAGATAATCTTTAAATTTTTAGCTAGAATGATAATGCGAGGACAGTTGGTCTGGAAATGACCTCCATAGCAAACATTTGACAAAAGTTTCACTACAATTTTTATATCAAAATGTTCAGAAAAAGACAAGCTGTCAGATAAGAGTAACTATATTGGTGCAGAAACAAACTTGTAGAAGTTTCAAACAATTTTTTTCCAGATTCGTGGTAACAGGTATATCCGAAAGTATGAAGATGAGTGTCAACATGGATTTAGTAAAGCTTCCTTTTTACACTTTATACATTGTTTTGATTTACGATTTGGATTTTTTTTAGAAGAACAATGATGAAACTTTATATTAAGGGCATAGATGTCAGATGTATTTTGAATACTTAAATGCGCACCTAAATTAACCAGTAAGACTCGTGGTAAATTATTGGCATGACCAGAATACATTCAAAATACCTCCAGCATAGGTTCCCCCACTCTAGTATCGATAGTGTTAAATTGCTATCGACTATTGACTATCGGGTCTGATACAATTGCGATAAGTCGATAGTATCGACTATTGTTACACCCCTAATGAGAAATAAACTAGGAAATAAACAGGCTGGGTGCAGAACCTGAACAGAAATCATCTGAATTAACTTTTAAATATATAAAGTCGCTTGAAATCTTTTAACTCACGTAAAGAAAGGATCATGTTCCATGTCACGAAACATAGACCTCCCAAACATTTTTAATGTTTGACTGCCGCTGTCATTAAATGGAATGCAACTCTAAATCTTCGAGAAATTTCCAGTTGTAAACAATGAATCCAGGAAACGTCAATGTGAACGGCGATCGACGAATCAAAAACTGACCAATCGCTATTCGAGAAAGAACTGACAATGAATATTCCGTCAAATTCGTTAGTTAGCGACAGGACATTTCATACTACGGACCTTGAGGACACTAAAAATTCGTTCCCGATATCCGCATTCTCGTCACCCAGAGCATTCATCTGTCTGAAAGCCCGGCAAACCGCTGATGAATAAGGATGAATATCCGGCGTGTGTCTAGATCCTGTATTTGAGCAAAAAGATAAATATTTGGAAAGAAACTTTCTTTTGTCAGTTTTAGAGATAAATGTTTCGATAGAAATAAAGCGCTACTAATAAACCTAATGGGATTTTATTTTTACTTAACTATTTAAAATATCATTATGTTCAGGATCTGTACCATTTGATTGGTCCCAAGCATTTGAAAAACCTATTTTCAAAAAAAGGAGAAACATTTATGGCTAGTAATTATAGAGCACATAGTTGTAATGTCTTGGACCATCTAGACTTAAATAAATTACTTGTTGATAACCAGCACGGCTTTCGTGCCCGGCGGTCTTGCGAAATCACCATAATCATTATCATCGTCGTCATCATCTTTGTTAATAGCTAACCGTCATTGCTGACTATTATGGCCATGCGTGAAGGTTTTTGGCAATGTGATAAAAAAGGTGCAAAAAGCCTAGCTCAGCCTTAAAATACCTACAATAGTGCAAATCTACAATTGTATGTATGTGTGGTGAAGAAAACAAGAATGTAAGTGCAGTTAAAAAGAAAATCCAACTTGTGGGTTTTATTCACGAGTTAGTAAAATCAGTACAGCGAGGCCAAGTGGATGTTGCCATAATGTACTCCAGTAAGGCCTTATGATGTTGTCCATCATGGCAGGTTATTTACAAATTATCACATTATGGTATCAGGGGAAGTGCACTTTCTTGGATTAGAGCTTTCTTGGGAAACGAGTTGTTGTTGGTGGGGAGGCATCAACGTCGGCACCTGTACTGTCAGGTGCTCCACAAGGGTCGGTGTTGGGGCCTCTCCTAGCTATTTCTGCTCTACATTAACAACCTTCCTGCGGCTGTAAACTCCAATGTCACGTTATTTGCAGACGACTGTGCCATATACAGGACTATGTACTCTGCCCGAGATGGATTACAGTTGGAGGAGAATCTCAACAAGTCTGGCAAAATGGGAGCAGAAGTAGGAGATGAGCTTCAAAATCACATTAAATGTCACATTCTACATGTTTCTAGGACAAAGAGAGTGACTAATACAGTATACTGCATTACAAACATTTGTCAGTTGTACATCAAAACAACAAAAAAACAAAAATAATATCAAACAGGGAATGCCACGTACCAAAAACGCAGCCTCCCAAAACGAGCCCACAGCACCCAGAAGTGCACACCACACAACACACACACACACACACACACACACACAGCAGCACGCCACACGCACACACCAACACACACACACACAATCATGCACACACAAACATACACTACCAACACACAAAGCTACAAAGCAAACACACGAGGACAAAACGAACAATTAACGGAACACAGGGGCACCGCCTTGGAACGGTCAGTGGCAAAACACCACTGGGGAGCTTAAACCAGTTTATGGTGCACCCAACCTCACTCTTACCCCCACCATGTTCCAAAGTCACAGGACAGTGTAAATAAAAGTAATCCCTACTAGGTGAATCTCTAACACACGCAATGGAAACAAGCCACTTATCACCTGAATACCTATTCTCTTTGTGAATTACTATTGTGTTATTAGTCCTTTGTGTGATGTATAATAAAGTGAAAAATACTCCAACAAAATTATATATTGCTGTTTGTCACTACAGATACTCGCCTACTTCGTTTGTAAAATAGTGACAATAGCCGGTATTTTGCATTTGCTCGAAGTTTACTATCACAAACTGAACAAAAAATAATTAATAACCAGTGTGAGACTTCAATTTAATGGTTACAACGTATTATAAATACTATGAAGCACAAGGGGTGGGGTTCAAAGAGTGGGCAAAAATTTTTTTTTTTTATATAAAATGTAATGATATTTAGTTGTCTTATATGCAATAAGAATCTGTTTACCATATCTCATAAAAATATGAAGACTTTTGCAAACTTATTTCAATAAAATCAGATCTGAAAGTAAGTCACCATTTCTCAGATCGGCCATTTTTCCATGTAAAAACTATAAGCAGATAGTAGTCTATGCGATCAAAGGGAAAATAAAAATGATTTTTGCGATTTACCAGGAAGTATTGGCACCAGTGTAATTTTAAATAACTTGCAATCCATGGGTAATAGTACTGGGTTCAATTTTACAAAGAAAGGTATTCATATCGCAAACTTAAATATATGCCATGTGTTACCAAAAATGGATGAATTAAAGTATCATTTATGTCAATCATCTTCACCTAATGTATTAGGTATATGTGAAACCTTCTTACACCAAGATATTGATGACAATGCGCTACAAATTAAAAATTACACATTTGAAAGGAAAGACCGAAGAGCTAAAAAGGAGGCGGCATTCTTGTGTATTTAAAAGATAGCATATCGTATACGAGACGTTGTGATTTGGAAATAAATGACATTGAATCTGTTTGGATTGAAATAAATAATCCTCATAGCAAATCTTTTTTACTAAACTTTATTTATCGCCCACCTAACTCAAACCAGTCATGGATAGATAAATACGATGCACAGCTAGAAATTACAGACTCCAACAAGAATATCTAAAGGTAGCTCCACTATTATAGATCATGTTTATACAAACAGTGTGAATTTTATTAGTGATTGTTATGTATCACCGCTATCACTTAGTGATCATTTTCCTATCTGTTCACACGCTCTGCTACTAAAGGAACAATTAAAAGCAATTCTTGCAAGCATAAATCCATACAGTATAGATCGTTTAAGAAATTTGATGAACAAACGTTTCAAAGAGATTTATTGTTCTCTGGACTTGAACAAATAGACATGATTTCAAATCCGAATAATGCTTTAGATATGTTTTATGGAGGCTGCGTTTTTGGTACGTGGCATTCCCTGTTTGATATTATTTTTGTTTTTATGAATTCCTTAACAATACACTATCCAAACACGCTCCTATAAAAGAAAAACGTATAAAACGTGAACATCAACCAAAATGGTTCACAAATGAAATAAAAACACTCATATATGATCGTGATAGATGCCACAAATATGGAAACATAATTCATTATAAAATTCTAAGAAATAAAGTTTCATCCATGATAAAAAGAAGTAAGAAAGATTTCTTTAACGATGCAGTTAGAGATAACAAAAATCAGACTTATCTCTGGAGAAACTTAAGGGATATATCAAACTTGAATCAAACCAATAATGTTACATTGCCCAAAAGACTTACAAAAAATAATACATTTGTTGAAGGTCCTTTAAGTATTATAAATGAATTAAACAAACATTTTGTAAACATATCAAATATTATAGAAAGAACAAGGTTCTCAAACGAAAATTATTTGTCTTTGAAAGACATGCTTGACAAAAAGCTGGGTACAGATATGTTTGAGATAAAATATATAACGTTATATCAAGTTCGTAAAATTATTGATAAATTAGAAGTGGGAAAGGCCACGGGATTGGATGGTATAGGCCCTAAAGTTTTAAAACAATGTGGTGATATTATTACTCCTCATATTACATCTATAATTAATAATAATATTGCACAAGGAATTTTTCCTGACAAACTTAAGGAAGCAAGAGTTATACCAATTTTTAAAGCTGGTAACAAAGACGATCCAAACAACTACCGTCCAATTTCTATTCTTCCAACTATATCAAAAATTTTTGAGCGACATATTGCAACACAAGTACAGTCATACTTTGAAAAAACTGACATTATACATAAAACGCAGTCCGAATTTAGGAAACACCACTCTTGTAATACTGCCCTAATAAGATTAATAGATGCATGGTTAAAGGATATTGATAGTGGTAAATTGGTGGGAACAATATTTTTAGATTTAAGAAAGGCTTTTGATCTTGTAGATCACGAAATACTTCTCCACAAATTAAAATTATACCATTTTTCAAGTTGTACATTAAAATTGTTTAAATCATATCTTGAAAACAGGACACAAATTGTAAAAGTTGGAAATTTACAATCTGAGATACTCCCCATCACATCTGGGGTGCCCCAGGGGTCCATATTAGGGCCGTTGCTTTTTATTCTTTACATAAATGATATCACGTTTATGTATCCCGATCTAAACATGGATTTATATGCAGATGACTCAACCTTATATGAATCGGGGAATCATATATCAACAATTCAAAATAAACTTCAGGATAGTCTTGACTATGTAAATAAATGGTGTAAATTAAATAATATGGCATTGCATCCAACAAAAACTAAATGCATGATAATTGGGTCCGCTTATAAATTAAAATCTACACAAAATCTTCAACTATTTATTAATGACATACGTCTAGAAAACGTTACTTGTCATAAGTTACTTGGAGTATATGTTGACAATAAACTAACCTGGCACAATCAAATTGACAATGTCTGTAAAAAACTGAATAACAAAATTGCCCTGTTAAAGAACCTAATATATTACCTCACATCTGAAATGAAAGTCATGTTTTTTAACGCATATATATTGCCCATATTTGACTACTGTTGTACGGTCTGGGGCAAAGGAACAAGAAGTTATGTGAATAAGATAAATATATTACAGAAACGAGTTGCAAAAATAATACTTAATAAACCGATGCGAACACCATCGGCAGAGCTATTCCATGAATTAAAATGGCTGAGTTTTTCAGACCGATGCAAATACCACTGTGCTGTCCTGATATATAAAATTATGAATAACAATGCCCCATCATATTTGGCAGACATTGTAACGTTTTCTGACAATAAAACATACCAGTTAAGATCAGTATCAAACAAGGATCTTGTCTTACAGATAACACCTCGTACTAAATACATGGAAACATAATTCATAAATTATAGCAAAAATATATGGAATGACATTCCTTTAAATATACGTAGTTCGAAAACACTTAAAACGTTCAAAGGAAATTATAAGCATTATTTATTGAGTGAATGATAAGTTAATCTACATTTTCTTTAACATATTTATAATTATGTTTAATTTATATTCATGTCCTTTGAGTGTCTGTCAGTGAATGTTTATGTATGAATGCATTTATTAACAGAATGTTTGTCTTATACATAAATGTGTCTTAACTTTGCCAGGTGATTTATTTTATGTATAATGCTTTTTCTTTCGTTTCTTTACTTTAAAGGCCATATTGAAAATTAGAATATATGTTTTCATATGTCTAAATGTGTAACATTCGGTAAATAAAGCTTATTATTATTATTATTATTATTATTATTATAGATCATATACTTTGTATATGTTTTTTATCAAGAAGTTCTTATAGGTCAGCTATATCTCCATACAAACAGGGAGAAAACAATACAACAGTCACTTGAAGAAAGAAAATTTGTTGAAATAATGTTTTTGACCACAGATCTACATCTTAACTTGAAAGTGTAAAAAAGTAATAAGAAAAAGGCCTCAAAAGTAGGGTTACCCTGGAAATATCAACCCCATGATTAAACTGTCTCTGTCAGCACATTTTATTCCAATCTGAAGAAAGCTTAAATGGTATAGTTCACAACCCAGGTATAAATAGTTGTCCAAAATATTGCAATTAAAAATGACTGCATACTTTCAAAGGGTCACCGAAACAGGGCCGTCACCGAAACAGGGCCACCTACGATACAATATACGGAACGGTACGGTATGGCACGGGGATTCTTTATCAGAGTTTTACTTCCGGGGTACAAAGCGAAAGTAGAAGGGATAGCTTACTTCATTATATTAGTATCGCGTTAATTTTGACAGTGTGACTAAACATTGCCCAACATCTGACTTGTGAAATCTTCAACGTATCGAACTTTTAAAGAAAAAAAATACAATACAAAATCTATAGTCGGATGACCAACACTTGTGTCACAAGTTGTGAGTTTATTCTCCTGATTGGGTACAGCTGGACTTTGTAATAGAGAGTAGAAACTGTTTGCCATGATTCATTTTAAAAATATTCATTTTTGAAAGGTCGAAAGGGCACTTTCATCAGCCTGCTAACTGGTTAATATGATTTTAATTAATGTATAGCTTTTGACGGTAACCAGTCAACTCGTATCTAAGTCAACTCGTACCTTTGTCGTCTCGTACCGGAATTGGTCAACTCGTACCTGATTTTGTTTTCGAAAAAGTGAACTGGTACCTTAACATTTTTTATTCATTATCTGTGAGATAATAATATTTATTTATCAATCATCATTAAAATTTTTCATTGAAATATGTTATTTTGCTCTTATTTTGCAAAATTGTATCAGAAAGTGGTAGAAATGAAGAGAATGTTTTGAAAAAACGTCAACTCGTACTCTACATAATCATTCATTTGAAGAACTACTAAAATAATGAATAACAGGACTTTCGAAAATTGTTTAATTTTCATCATGCAAATGACAAAAATATGTTTAATGCAGTTCAACTTAATAGGTACTTACAACAAAATAGGCCCTCGAACATCGAATTTAGGTTTGTAGACACACTCATAAAATTAGTTAATTTGCTTCCTGTTTTATTTGTGTATCGATATATGTACAAAAATTTCTGTGTGAATTTATTTATCAAGGCGATGGAATTTCTGATCAAGTGACAGTAACAATTAACTGAATTTTGAGGAGACTACATTAGTTACTTCTCGAACAGCAATTTAGTTAATTTCAACTGTTTAACATCTGAAAATTATACAATATTGACTATTGAGCACTATAACACAGATCTCAATAAAATAATGATCAATTCCAACCTTTGATTACATATCAGTACCTTTTGTTCCTGGTTAAAAATATCAGTTTTGAAACAAAAGGTAGATGAAATGTAATTTTGAAACAAAGGTACGAGTTGACGACAAAGGGTACAAGTTGACTTTTTCAACTGTACGAGTTGACCAATTCGGGTATGAGATGACTAAGGTATGAGTTGACTTAGGTATGAGTTGGCCCGGAAGCCTTTTGACTTAGTTTCATTTCCTCGAAACTCTGAAACTTACAGGGGTAGATGAGCGTCAACCAGTGTATCTTTAGGCTTCCAAAATGTTTATGGATCAAATGTATTATGAAAGGCAGTGACTAGGTAGCTGGACTTAGAAGCGTAAATAATTCAGCGCGTCGGTTTGACCAAGGTCTTTCAAATACTATTTGAAAGACCTTGGTTTGACCCGTTTTTTTAACCTGATATTTTTTATAGTTGTCAAGCCTCAGAGCTGTAGAAGAAAGCATTCATCTGAAAACTGTCTCGCTGTCTTCAACGTCAAATTAATTTGATTACTGGACCTAGCTACTAGCCGGTATTATATTTTGTGACAGTATCTGGCTACCTAGACTTTTAGGCAGTTGGCACTATATTTGATACAGACTTAACAGAGTAAAATGTGGGCTCAGTCTTGAATTGCAGTGGCTAGGTTGCCGAACTATATCTTATTAGAAGTTACGCAGGATCATTATGGAATACATGAGAGTTTCACTTATATCAGATTAATGCAGAGTCATGTCTTTGGAAGTTTGTGTGAAAAAAGTATAAATCTATCAAATATATACTTTTCTGAGCTTTCTTAAAATGTTGATTTGTCAATTGGAATCATGTCACGTTTCAGTTTGTGACATGGTATAGTTTCGTGCACATGTCACATCTCTCAGTTAAATTTTCCTTTTTTTTTGTGAGTTTGTTAGACAATAATCATTCTCTCCTGGATTTCTCTACTTCTAATTTGAATGAATTAAATATTATCATATGAAAATGTAGTTGAAAACACAAGAGAAAGCAGCTTTCGATTAATAATAAATATTATACAGATTCGTCTACCTAGACCAATGGACTACCCATTTCCTTCTTGAATATGTGAAAGTTTCACTGATATCAGACTCATTTTAAGTCATGTGCTTGAAAGTTTGTGCAAAACAAAAGTATAAATCTATCAAATATGATTATGTAGGGGCCATTTATACCGTAGGTGTTTCCATCTCAAACAATTTCTTCCAAATGATTAATCATGCAGTTTTCCCCTAAAGTTGAACTTTACCTCAGGATTTATATTCTCAATTGCCAAATACCGAACTAATTTTTTCCCGAAATCAAGGGCGTTGCCCTGTCCTTTCTCTGTAAAAAAAGCCCTGACTTCGTTTTGCATAGCAATACTCTATCCACTTGTATTGTCTGAAAATTTTATAGGGTTACTGTTTCCATTATGCTACAAATGTAAGACCACAAGCATAGTCGTATCCTAAAATCTACTTATTTTGCAGGAAGGTCCCATCAAGATATAAGAATGGACGAGTTACACAGGAAGATACTTCGTGAGAATAGATCTTACCTTGTTGATCAGATAGATGATGTGGAGGGAATCAATGATATCCTCATGGAAAAACAAATTCTTACAAATAACATGAATCAGGAAATTCTAGTGAGTCTAAATTCTAACATTTCAAAAATTTAATGGCTATATACAGGGAGGTTCCTTGACTCTAACTCAAGCATGTGCATTCATGTACTGCCGTGTAATCCTTTGCACATCACGATAACTTTATTTCCTGTTTACTTCTAGTTTTACAGGAACAGGGATGGTGTTTAAATCTAACAAAAGAAGCATTATTTTACAAACTTGAGATTTGAATAAGCAACATCTACAGAAATAGGTCAGATTTCCTCAGCAGCTCACATGCTTGTATACTATCACGTTTGTGCTATTGACTGATTATCTGAGAAGTGTCTTTGTTCCCATGCAAACACTGGAATTTCTCTGATAGGTTGTTGACCTTGTGAAGAATGTTTCCAGGTCAGTTCAGACTGTCAAGTATAGTAATTACTGGTAAACATTGAATTCACTTTAGTCCATCTGTTCACAATCGTAGGAGCTATGTGCAATTTTCTTCTCACTTCCATATACAACACACTAATTATTCTGGTTATACCAATTACCGCGAGTCTTACTGGTTAATTTAGGTGCGCATTTAAGTACTCAAAATACATCTGACATCTATGCCCTTAATATAAAGTTTCATCATTGTTCTTCTAAAAAAATCCAAACGAAATAAAACAATGTATAAAGTGTAAAAAGGAGCTTTACTAAATCCATGTTGACATCATCTTCAACTTTGGATATACTATCCGATCTGAAAAATGTTTGAAACTTCACCAGTTTGTTTCTGCCACAATATAGTTATGCTTATCTGCCACTTGTCTTTTTCTAATTTTGATGAAAGAATTGTCGGACACTTTTGTCAATGTTTCTATTGAGGTATTTCCAGACCAGCTGTCCTCACTTTCATTCTATCTAAAAATTTAAAGTTTATTATTGCTTCCAAAAATGAACACACCTAGAAATAGATTTTTTCAGATAGTTTTGAATAGGAAAATTAAAACAATGAAAAACTACAAGTATATGAATTCATAAAATTATTTGACACATTTTAAAGGATTTTAGCCTCAGTGTTCTCATCTGCAGTGCCATCTCACCTTGGTTTAATTTCCGTACCACCCCACAAAACACTTACAGATATTGCTTTGAAACTTACCGGTAGAATTCTTATTTACCATCTTTACCTCAATCAACAGACAAGAGCACATAACTCTGTTAAGGTTTTTGTCAGAATAATGGCCCTTTTTCGACTTAGAAAGTACATTGAATCTGAGTAAAATCCACTTATTGACTTAAACCTATGAGATATTGTTGTGAAACTTGGAATTCTTGTTTGCTTTATGACCCACATCTGTCAAGGACTTGTTTTTAAATTAAGTCCCTTTATGGACATAGATCTTAAATTGTCCGTACCACTTAAACATTGGGGCACTGGAAATTTCAGAAATGCTTTTTAGTGTTTCCCACCCATTTAGAGATAAACTGGTTAGAAACCCAGAGGTAGTCTCACATGTATCAGTGCTTTACACCGTGCATGTAGAAGAACCAAGGGGTCTATTTGTAAAAGAACTAGGGTCTGGTACCTGGACTCCCTTGTATCTGCATCAGTCTCTCTCCAACCTGGGCGTGTCAGGAGTCTTGGCAAGTTCACCCTGGGAGAAGTCCCAGGGTCGGCCAGGACTTGTAAGCAATCAAAAAAAAAGAGCAAAGAGAAGGTAACTCTGTGAAGTATTTCTTTTAACTTATGGCCCTTTTCAACTTAAAATATTGGTTAAATTGTTTGTACCAGTCCACTTATTGACCTAACCAGTTGATGCTTCCATCACAACACCCATCTGTAAGCAAGAGTAGATAACTCTGTCAAAAAATTCCTAGTTAAAGTATTGTGTGCAGCTAGCGCTGTGATGCTCATATATAATATTAATTTAAAACATTGGTGCAGTGTTCAGGAGTATCAATTAATTAAGTTACATAACTCTTAAAGTAATATCTTGCTACTTATGACCCTTGTTTAGACTCTGACAAGCACAGAGAAAAGTCAAGCATGCAGCTCTTGTTACATTTGCTTGTATAACTTTAAGAAATTCATTCAAATTCCACACAATTAGAGATGGCATTCAGCAGAAGTTCAATGCTCAATAACTATAACTCTATATTGCTTTTATATTCAATGATCTCCCTTTATTGATGCAAAAGTATTAAAAGGAATTACTTGAAACTTCATAGAATGAAGCACAATGAAAGGAAGTGCAGTGTACAAGAGCTATTACTTTATTTTGCCAATTATAGTTATGCTAATTATCTTCCTTTGATACATTTTCTTGTTTTTGGTCAATATTCTATCAGATCTCCTTGTTTCAATACTGGTATGAAATGATTTTGCAAGTATCACCACTTTGGAGGCATTCATCACTTTTGAGTGACAGCTGTGTAGAATTATTAACAATATTCTTAAATCATTTGATAATTGAAATCTTTTCTTTGATTACAGGCTGAGAGGACAAAAATTGCAAAAACAAGAAAACTTTTAGACACTCTACCAAGGAGAGGGCAATTTGCTTTTGACATTTTTTGCAATGTCTTAATAAAAACTAATCAAAGACATATAGCTGAGAGACTGAACCCAGAACTTAGAAATTCTGGTGTAACAGCTCTACCAGCCGAACCTGTCCCTGGGTCAAATAAAGTAGATGATAAAACAGCTTCCTCACAAACAGCAAGCATAAAACAGAATAGCTCTAAACCTGCTTATCCTGTGCCTGTTCAGGTACCAATGAATGACAACAAAACAAAAAGCTCAGTTTTACCAAGTAGTACCAAAGGGTCTAGTTTGCCAAATCCATATTATCCAATTGGTGCAACTGGTACTGCAACTGGTTCCCAGCCTTCAACACCAAATGATGAGACGTACCAGCCTACATTTGGAAGGCAAGAATCAAGGGAAGCAACTCAGAATGCACCTTCTGATGAAGAAGTGTTACACAATTTTCCAAATCCTGAATCAGGTGAGAAATCAGGTTATATGTTGACAGATTTTAATGCAATTTTGTAAATTCCAGTAGGCAAAACCTGAAGGTTGATTTTAAGTATATACGTTTTTCTTTATGTTTTTTTGTTGCTGAGAAGCCTGTTTAGTTACCAACTAAATTAGTTTGTTGATGAATGTTTTCATCTGTTTTACAATACGAGGTGGCTACAGTGATACAGAAGTGACTAGAAGAACTGGAGGCTGAGCCAATGTTCAGATTGAAACCTATGTCCCACTATATTGTTGATTGTTCAAATTATACCCCAGGGGTCAAAATCGGCCACACTCTAGTGCATGGGAGGTGGTTATTTTACAAGTACAAAGACATATAGGAAAAGTTTTGAAAATCTTCTTCTCCATAATTGCTAAGTCTAGAGCTAAAATATTTGGAATGAACCATTTTCTAGTGGTCCTCTCCAACAACTATTTTTTGACCAACTTTTGACCTACTGTTACAGCTAAGTTTTGCAAATAAATTTCATGCTTACCTAGGATGACCTTGACCTGTTGACCTACTTTCTCGTTTTTCAAGTTTGAAGTTGAATAACCTGAATGACATTGACTGTGTCCTTTTGTGCTACCTTCTTGTTTGTGAACTAACAGTCATGAAATTTGAACCATTTGTGCATTTTAGTAAAAGAGTGTCAATGTTATTTTTTGCACCATTGCATTGATTATGTACAAATTTATTTATTCTCGATTGTGAAACAAGTTAATATATTAATCGCTCTTGAGACTCACTCCAGATGGAATCAACCTCAAAGAGAGAGAAGCAATGGGAAAAAATATGTTGCTTGCTTAGGGACACCGCCTTGGCATTGGTCCGAATTGAACCTGTGGCCTTGGACCCCAAGGTGAACAAGCTAGCACTGCACCATGGTGGCTCAACATTTGATGTGTTTTGCCACAATTAAAGAAATAGGTAGACTTTACATAGACTTGAAAATTGAACAACTGCTGTACTTTTACTTTGTTTTCTGTGACCCTTTGTTGACCTTGTATACCGGCCAATGGAACCTAGGTGAGCGATATAAAGTGAATCTAACATGTTCATGAGTTGTGGATAAGGAAATCCTACCCGAGGGTTGAGATACGTCCAAAAACGAGGCTCTGCCGAGTTTTTTGGACGTATCTCAACCCGAGGGTGGGATTTCCTTATCCACAACTCAATGGACATGGTAGATTTATTTTCTCACCGTTTAAATCGCATTTTCACACTAGTATAGAAGGAATAAGTGCAAATTCCGGATGGGGATGAAAATCAACTTTTTCTCGAATTTTACTTCAAAACTGCTATAGATGGATAGAAAATGATCTAACTAAGAAAATGAATACCAACAACCCTATGTTTATTTCAAAAATAACAATTTTACAGTCATTTTTCGATTTTTATGTCTGCTTACAATTAACGTAAAAATAGTCCGGCAGCGATGTGAGATAAGCGATGTGAGATAAGTTTATCTCACATGGGTAAATGCGCGGAAATATGTATCTCATAGGTGAGAAAGGGCCATCCTTGCTCTTTTGAACTATTACAGTGGTGCAAATAGTCGAGTGTACTGACATAAGACAGCTCTTTTTATACACCTTTTGAAGAAAAATATTGCTGACCTGGTCAATTCAAAGGAAACTCTTGTGAACATCTGAAAAGTTTGAAAATTGTCTTGGTATGTCTAAGTTTAAATGCTGAGTGTAATGCTAAATTCTGATAGTTAACATAAATGCTGAGAGTTATCCTAAATGCTGAGAGTTGTCCTAAATGCTGAGAGTTACCCTAAATGCTGAGAGTAATCCTAAATGCTCAGAGTTATCCTAAATGCTCAGAGTTATCCTAAATGCAGTTTAGATGATGAGGCAGAGTTGAGGCTTGGCTTTTGGACTTTGTGAATGTTCTTATTACAAATCAACATTTCTATACTCTGAATATATTGAATTTTCAGACTGGCCATATAAACTTGACATGACTCTATCTAGCTCATCATTTCAAGTGAAGAACTGCACAGCGGCAGAACTCAAACAACAGTTAAATAATACAAATGTGAGTATGTCATATACATCTGGTACAGTAGACAAAATTGTCTGTCCCCTTATAAGTTTATGTTGATGACTGTTGATGACTGTTACTTTTGTTTTTCCAAGTTGGATTGTTTATTGGCTAGCCCACTGGTGAGCTATTGAATGGTAGGGTACTTGAGCATTCCATGTCTTGTGTCTGTATCCCCTGTGTATCTATGAAATAATTTGTCACAACTCAATGAGTTTTTGGCAGATTTTTTTAGTCAGGCTTAAACTAAGTGAGTTAAGTCATAGAAAAGTCTTGAAATGAGATTAACTAAAAACTTAGTACACAATGTCAGGTAAACTTTATTTGTAGTGTCTTTGAATTGACCTCTTATTGACTGAGTTTCACACACACAATATTTTTGTAAAGCGAACATAATGCAACCAGACTTATTGTATAGGAAGTATTTATGAATATATTGTGTTTTGGGGCTCCTGGTGTCAAGGTCACTGTTACTAAAATAGGAAAACTACAATATATTCAATATCTTTAGTTACAGTTGACATAATGTTACAAACTTTTGTTTGTAGTAAATATTTAAGAAGATCTATAATGGGGTTGTGTTTTGGGGCTCCTGGGGTCAAGGTCAAGGTCATGGTTACTAAAAATAGAAAAACGGTAATATATTCAATATCTTTAGTGAAATTTGAAATAATATTATTATGTGTGTAATACGTATAAATAAGGACTTTCATTGGGATTGTGTATTTGACTCATAGGGTCATGGTCCAGGATTTTTTCTTCTTAAAAAAGAAAAATGGGAAAAATACAATAACTTTACTTGCAGTTGAATTATTGTGACCAAACTTAGTGTTTAGTATTTATTTACTAAAACCTGTTGTGGGATTGTGTTTCGGGGTCAAGGTCAAGGACACTGTTACTTAAAAAAATGGTACAATGTAATAAATAAACTGAAAAGGATAAAATCAGACAAGCGTCCAGCTCCCGTAGGCAGTGCTCTTGTTTAATTGGCAAGCACTGAGAATAGTCTAGCTCGCTGTCTTGTTCATTGAATTATTGCCCTTTGATGTTTTCAATCATATACATGTACTATACATAGAAATGTTTGTTTGTGCTATTTCTAAGCAATTTCTGGTTGGAATTCAATGGAAATCTTATCAAGCTGAGTTGGGCATGTCAGCATATTATGCCTAGATTATTATCAGAGATGTTATTGCGCTTTGATTTTCATTTATATACCGGGGTAGTGTACATAGAGATGTTTATTAACTCATCTAGCACAAAATTCCAGGATAAAAGTTCCAGGATAAGCTGTAAGGACCATCACTCAGCCATCTGTATATCAACCATTTCCTTCAAACAACATCTCTGAAACCATTGGGCCAATGTTGATAAAACTTGCCAGGCATGTTCTTGCACTAAGCTGTATCAAAGTCGTTGAATTCCATGGTTGCTATGGCAACAAATAGGAAGAACTTTAAAAATCTTCATCTCTGAAATCACAAGGCCAAGCACCTAGATATTTATCATGTAGCATTGCCTAGTTGACTTCTACCAAATCATGACCACCAGGTCAAAATTGACCCCACCCGGGGGATCATTTGATATCACATAGGCTTATGTAGGAAAACTAAAAAAAATCTTCTTGTCTACAACACAAGGCCCCGAGCTAAGATATTTGGCATATCGCATTGTTCAGTGGACATCAATGAATAATGTTGAAATTGTGACCCCCAGGTCAAAATTGACTCTTCCTGCGATGCAATTGTTGACCTTGTATTATAGCCAATTGTAGCGAGGTGTGCGATATATGGCCATCTTGGCCATCTTGTTTTTCAGTTACCACTGACCAGAGTACAATGAAAATTCAATGAAAATTCACAGGAGCTTAGTTCTGCAAATTGTCAGCATGTTACATGAGGATAAATTCCTTTGAATAACAAATGTATTGCCCTTATGACTTGTTCATACAGTCATATTTATGGTGTATATTGAGATATACATCTCAGCAGTCACTGATAGAAAATTAATGAAATCTTAGTTGAGCATATCACTGGCATGTTGTGCTAGAATTTTTTTTGGCTGGAATTTTTTTAATTTCTTACATATTCTTTGAAAAGCAGCTGCAACCATCAGCTTAGAGCACCCATTGGTCTTTTTACTGTACTGTGTCCAGTTTGGGTTGAAATGGTTAACAAAAGGGTAGAATAACTATGTCAAGACGTATCTGGGAGAACTGATCACCTTCAGTGATTGATCACCTTCAGTGATACCGTTAGTTTATCTTGATTCTAGGCATATCCAATGCCAGGTGATAAAGTGAGAAGGGCTGTAATCATTAGTAATCGGACGTTTGATGGGGACAAGTATGAGGAGAGGAAGCTGGCAGACATGGATAGTTTCCGTATACAACAAGTTCTTAAAAAACTGGATTTCAAAATTCAAACAGCAACTAATGTGGACAAAGAGGTAAAGAATAACCTGTATGAATCCTGTCAAAGACTAACTTATGAATATTTTTAAACCATTATTGTTTCATATTTTTTGAGCTCGGTCAAAATTTGATATACTTTTCCCATATCCAAGTGTCTTTTTATGTACACACAAAAGTCTTACAGTATGTTTTCATGTTGTCTTTTGTCATGTAAGTGATCGCTTTTCTAACTGGAAGCAGAAATGATACAACTAGAAGACTACTATGTAATTATTTCCATACAGGAGCTGCTGAAACTTCTGACAAAGGAGAGAGAGCAGGATGGGGAGGAGTTGTGTGTATTTGTATTGGTGGTACTTTCATATGGTGGAAATGGTACAGTCATGTGCACTGATGGAGAATTGTTTCCTGTCCAGGATATCCTCAACTTATTCTCTTCCAAAAACTGTCCATTGATGGCAAATGTGCCAAAGCTGTTCCTGCTACAAGCTTGTGGAACCATCATGAAAGGTTGGAAATTTGAGAAAAAAATAAACATGTCACATAGCAGTTGCATGCTTTTGATATAGAAAGCACTGTAAAATATAAATTGTAAATAAGGTGACAGTAAATTCAGAAAATTCATACCAACTGTAACAAGGTCCCCATAATAAGGCTGTTTCACCTATACTCTCTGTTTTCTCTGTATAATCTACATTTACAACATGTACAAAGAAACTTCAAAACGTCTTTTTCTTTCTATCCAGTTACTATATCTTCATTTACTACTGCACAAATGATGTTATAACCCTAGAGATGTAATAACCCCATATCAAATTGCTAAAATAAAGTTTATCCCCTTATTCCTGTAATTATTAAATGAATTCTATGAAAACCTTTCTCTTAGTATTTTGATTAATGTTTAAATAACATTTTATGATAATTTTATGATGTTTATATATTTGTTGTGTTATATGATACTGTTTTATATCCCCATGCATTATGTTAACATAACTGGGTGAATAAAGGTAATGTTGTTGTTGTTGTTGTAGACTTTCATGAAAGTTCTGGGGTAATGCTTAGTAAGAATGGCTCTGCTGAGGGTATTACTACTGGTATAGAAGATATAAATCTAGGTGCAACAGGGGGATGTAAGACTGTACCTGACACAAAGGGAAGTTTACATACCAGCGAATCAGCAACTTCCCTGTCAGACCCACTTACAACAGAAGATGATATGCTTGTAGCTGTGGCAACTACTGCAGGTAAAATACCAAAACGTTTATTACAAATGTGTGTGTAAAGAAGAAGTTGTTAACTGTAGGTCATGATTCCCTCACTATGCTAGTTTACCTTGACCATTCAAATAATAAATGAGCTGTTCTACTCACTGTGGCTTAAGCTTTGATGTCATTGACATGCATCGTCCATCTTCAAAAATTGCTTCACTTGACATCTCATTTTAAACTCTTAAATCACTGGGCCAATTTCAGCAAAATTTAAAAGGACTGTTGCTTGGATGATCCTTTACCAAAATTGCTCAAACTTTTCTGCCCTGTTGCACAAAATGGCAACCTGAACCTTAACCACTGAGCCAGTTTAAACCAAACAAGATTATTGCTTGGATAGTCCTCTTCAAATATAAAAAAAGTGCTCAAACGATTTACTTGACTGCAAAAAATGGCTACATAAAATAACCTTTAGACGATATCTCCTCTTTAACCACTGGGGAAATATCAACCAAACCTCCAAGGATCGTGCTTGGATGGTCCTCTACCAAAATTGCTCACTGAGTTTTGCCCCAGAGCACAAATTTATATTTATTGTCAGGAATTATGCAGATTTGATTATGTATTGCAAATCTTTCCACTAATGTGAGTGATACAGGCCAACGTGGCCCTCTTGTTTTAAAATAGACTTTTTTGTCTGACAATTTGAAAACCTCAGTTTATTGTTATGGGGGTAATGAAAAACAAATTACTGACCAAAGGGATTATGATAAGACTGTGCTAATGTGCATAATGATCATGATCTTCATTGATTACAATGGTTATAATATCCACAATAACAAGTAAAATGCACATATTTATAGTTCCTTACTCTGAACCTTGTTGGTTTGAATTCATCAGAACATGAAGAAAATGTGCAACAAAGTGAATATAGAAAGAAACTGTTTGCTTTTCAGATGTGAACCATGCCCAGTACAGCTCACTATTCATGTTGGGACTTTCGTATGTCATAAGTAACTATGCCAAGTCTGATCATTTCATCACACTACTGAAAGGGGTTTGTATATTTGTTTTTGTTTCTTTATTCACTTGTGAAGAAGGTTGAGTGGAAAACTTTATGTTGGGTTGCTGACTGGTCCATTTACTGGTCCATTTACTGGTCCATTTTCTGTCTCTTGAAAATAAACATACATACAGATTTTCAGTTTAAGAAAATAGTATTAAAACACTGATTCATTTACTCCGTGGTAGTACCTTACGTCGCCTTTAGATCACAACTTAACAAGACATAAGGCTTATGATATATTCACTTCACCCAGTATGATTGAGACAGTTATAGTCAGTTACACCATGCTACATGTACAAAGCATCTGCAAAGTCATACATAACCAACGGCCTCTTCTCAATCTTAGTTCACCTCCTAGTTTGTTTTCCTTTACATAGCCAAAAATTATATAAATTGTAATTTTTCAGAAGTCCGGGAATGGAACAGAACTAAATATGTCATCCAAAATAGTGATACATTAAATGCAAATTACGTACTGGTACTTACATACTTTATAAAACAAATCATCTGTTAATCTACAAAGTGGTATACAACTTATGACTCCTTCTAAAAGTTTTGTCTAACTCGTGTTCCTTTACATAAGCAAAATTTATATATAAATTGTAATTTTCAGATCTACTGAACAAAACTTAATATTCTGTCTGAAATAGTGATACATACCCTGCTGACTAAATAAATACTATAAAAAAACAAATCTTCTGTTAATCTGCAAACTGGTCCATAACTTGCAACTTCTCAAACCTTCTTCACCGACATTTTTGTTTCCATTACGCAGCCAAAAATTATGCTTAAATTATTATTTATCAGAACTCTTGGGAACAAAAATAAACTTAAACTTAAAAACAATTCTACTTACTTCAACAATTTGCAGTGGTTAACTAATAGTGAAATAGTTTTATATGCCACTACAGTTAATGATCAGTTAAGAGCCTGTTCTCCTTGTAATCTTGAAATTTGAAATGAATCACCAAGCCGGGACAGGATAATTTACAGGTAATTTCGTTTCTGGACCCAGTTATATTAGGACCCATGTTGTGCATATTATCAGCATTTGAAACTTGGATGATATTTGAATGAGTTGCAGCGGTTTGATTTTTTTAGTACATGTATATAGTGTACATAGTGATGATTGTCTTCGCTATGTTTTGGCAACCACAGCCAGAATTTATTGAAAATTCAATGGAGTGGTTGGTAACACTCTTTTTTGTGCATATTATTGGTTCTTGCACCCTTTGATTTTTAGCTCACATGAGCAGGAAGTGCTAAAAGGTGAACTATTGTGATCGCCTGGTGTCGTCTGTCTGTCATCCGTCTGTCCGTCCAATCTTATTCTTGCATATGCAATAGGGGCTGCATTTTTCACTAGATCTTCATGAAACTTAGTCAGTATGACTGTCTTGATGAAATCTAGCTCAAGTTCGAATATGGGTCATCTTGGGTCAAAAACTAGGTCACAAGGTCAAATCATAGAAAAACCTTGTATATGCAATAGAGGTTGCATTTTTCATTGGATCTTCATGGAATTTAGTCAGTATAATTGCCTTGATATAATCTATATGGTGTTTGCATATGGCTCATCTGAGGTCAAATACTAGGTCATGGGGTCAAATCATAGAAAAACCTTGTGCATGCAATAGCGGTTGCATTTTTCATTGGATCTTCATTGAAATTGGTCAGTATGATTGCCTTGATAAAATCTAGGTTGAGTTTGAATATGGGTCTTCTGGGGTCAAAAGCAAGGTCACAGGGTCAAATTATAGAAAAACCTTGTGTATGCAATGTTGTCTGTATTTTTCACTGGAACTTCATGAAACTTGGTCAGAAAGGACTGCCTTGATGAAATGTAGGTCAAGTTCGAACATGGGTCGTCTGAGGTCAAAAAGTAGGTCATGGGGTCAAATCATAGAAAAACTTGTGTGCAATAGAGGTTGCATTTTTCATT
This sequence comes from Saxidomus purpurata, assembly GCA_022818135.1. Classification (NCBI taxonomy): domain Eukaryota; kingdom Metazoa; phylum Mollusca; class Bivalvia; order Venerida; family Veneridae; genus Saxidomus; species Saxidomus purpurata. The sequence goes on along the minus strand of JAFMSR010000004.1, from coordinate 22,749,068 downwards.
GGATCTTTATGAAACTTGGTCAGTATGATTGCCTTGATGAAATCTAGTTTGAGTTAGCCAGATGAGCGATAAAGGGCCATTTTGGCCTTCTTGTTTTTATAAATATGCCATACATAGAGATGTTTTTTCATGTATTTCAGCTTAGCTGTGTGTAGTGTCAGCATGTTATTCCAGAATACATTTTTATTGAGTCATACAATGCATAAGTAGCTTTATTTGTCATCCAGTGAAATTGTTGTATTACTCTTCTTTCCTTCATCATAGAACATCTATAAACATGTTCTATGTTTAAATCAGTTCAGGAGCCACATTATTTTGTTGGCAAGGAGCCACATTATTTTGTCGGGCAAGAAGCCATATTTTTTTGCTAGGTTAGGAGCCACATTACCTTTTAGGCAATAAGCCACATTACTTTGCTGGGTAAGGAGCCACATTACTTTGTCGGGCAAGAAGCCACATTATTTTGCTAGGTTAGGAGCCACATTACCTTTTAGGCAATAAGCCACATTACTTTGCTGGGTAAGGAGCCACATTACTTTGTCGGAAAAGAAGCCACATTATTTTGCTAGGTTAGGAGCCACATTACCTTTTAGGCAATAAGCCACATTACTTTGCTGGGTAAGGAGCCACATTACTTTGTCGGGCAAGAAGCCACATTATTTTGCTAGGTTAGGAGCCACATTACCTTTTAGGCAATAAGCCACATTACTTTGCTGGGTAAGGAGCCACATTACTTTGTCGGAAAAGAAGCCACATTATTTTGCTAGGTTAGGAGCCACATTACCTTTTAGGCAATAAGCCACGTTACTTTGCTGGGTAAGGAGCCACATTACTTTGTCGGAAAAGAAGCCACATTATTTTGCTAGGTTAGGAGCCACATTACCTTTTAGGCAATAAGCCAGGTTACTTTGCTGGGTAAGGAGCCACATTACCTTGTCGGAAAAGAAGCCACATTATTTTGCTAGGTTAGGAGCCACATTACCTTTTAGGCAATAAGCCACGTTACTTTGCTGGGTAAGGAGCCACATTGCTTTGTTGGGCAAGAAGCCACCTTATTTTGCTAGGTTCAGAGCCACATTACCTTAGGCAACAATCCACCATACTTTGCTAGGTTAGGAGCCACATTACTTTGTCGGGCAAGAAGACACATTATAAGCTAGGTTAGGAGCCACATTACCTGTAAGGCAGTTAGCCATGTTACTTTGCTGGGTAAGGAGCCACATTACCTTTTAGGCAATAAGCCACATTACTTTGCTGGGTAAGGAGCCACATTACCTTTTAGGCAACAAGCCACATTTCTTTTCTGGGTAAGGAGCCACATTACCTTTTAGGCAACAAGCCACATTTCTTTGCTTTGTAAGGAGCCACATTACTTTGTTGGTCAAGAAACCACATGTCTTTTTTGGGTTAGGAGCCACATTACTTTGATGTGTAGAAAATGAGGTGTATTTTTATTTCAGGTGAATAAACTGAAGAAATCAGACAACTCAGATGATACTGTGAAGTTGTGTGAGTTCAAGCACTCATTTACAAAGAACCTGTATTTGTTGCCAGGTTACCCACATGATGTACAATCTGGTGCTGGGAACTCCTTGCCTCAGTTTGGAAGTACCAGACCCACCTAACATTGGTCCTTGAAATACAAGTTGTATTATTGTTTCTGAAACAGTGATAAATTATTTAGAACCGAAGTGATTTTTAACACATATTTACAGCACAGATAATCATTACTCAATGATCCTGTTTATACACAGGGTTCACACAGGTTTGGAAAAGTCTGGGAAAATGACATTTTTCTGGAAAACACATAGTAAATGAAAAATTAAATAGTTACCCTGTAGCATTGCCTTGTGGATATGTATCCAAGATTGTTCAAATAGGAGGAACATGTGATTTCACCTAGGCTTAAAAAAATCTTCTTGTCTAAAACCACAAGGTTAAGAGCTTAGATATTTAGAATGTAGCATTGTGTAGTGGACCTCTATGAAAAGTGTTCAAATCATGACCCCTATGTCAAAATTCACCCTACCTGTGATGTGATTTTTGACCTTATGTTATACTTTAAAGCCGATTGTAGCCAAGGGAGCGATATAGGGCAATCTTGGCCCCCTTGTTCGTAAATATTTTAACATTAAGTGCCCAGCATTAAACACTGTAAGTTATCTCTGTCCATGGTTAAAAGTATTGTAAAGAACTGAAAGTTTGTATGAACCCTGTGGATAGAACTGGTAACCTGGTTTGCTTGATTATTGAACTTGTGAGGTTGATGGCCAAAGCCTTTGATATATGTCCAGTGCATAATACTCCTGCTTGTACATAGATTGTTCTTGTTCTCATTTGTAATATTCAGTCACTATCAAATCAGGATGTCGAAATTCAGCTCTCTTGTTTATTTACCAGTATTGACAATATCGCCGTCTGCCTTCATGGCCATTTTAAGTATGATACAAATATAGCTATTGAGTTAGCATGGGCACAGTTATATAGTTAAAATGACGTAATGGGTTTAATAATAATCTTTATACCCCCACAAAACGAAGTTTGGGGGGAGGGGGTATATAGGAGTGAGCTTGTCAGTTTGTCGGTCGGTCTGTTGCTTTTCATGGTTTCCGGATGATAACTCGTGAACGACTTTACCCTTTTGAATAATTTTTGGTACACACATGCAACTTCATGAAATACAGGTCAAGTTCAACTTTGGGGTCAGTAGGTCAAAGGTCAAGGTCACAGTGACTCTGAACTGTAAAACAGTTTCCGGATGATAACTCATGAAAGGCTTGACCGATTTAAATAATTTTTGGTACACACGTGCAACTTTATGAAATACAGGTCAAGGTCGACTTTGGGGTCAGTAGGTCAAAGGTCAAGGTCACAGTGACTCTGAACTGTAATGTAAAACAGTTTCCGGATGATAACTCATGGAAGGCTTGACCGATTTGAATAATTTTCGGTACACAGCTGTAACATCATGAAACACAGGTCAGGTTCGACTTTGGGGTCAGTAGGTCAAAGGTCAATGTCTCATTTACACAAGTTATTGTATAATAACTCAACTCTATGTCCTTGTGGCCATTCCTTTCTTATGGTTGCCATACTTCTGTGACAAAGCTGTATTGTGGGGGTATAATTCGTCACTCTTGTGACAGTTCTAGTTTATCTTGTTGATGTATTCATTTTGACCAGACACAAACTGACTAACATTATTATTGTTGGCCACAAAAGCGGCCCACTATATTTAATTATGTGGTTGGAAAATGTTACATGTAAATGAAGTAGTGTATAGTTCTTTGAACAAAATGTTATGAAATGAATGAAAATCGCCTAGGAAGGAACGATAAAGAATGGGTTAAACTACTGTTCATTGTGTAGCTTTAAAATTGTCAAAAAGTTGATATATCACTTCAAATCATTTCATATGCTTCTGTAAATGTTTAATAAGTAGTGAAAAGTTTTTACTGTTTGGCCAGTATAAAAACAGATATCAGTCAAACATGCCGGTATCTTTCCGTATTGGGTAAAGTGGATCCATTACATTACTATGACTTGATTTTTTTTTAATTTAAAATTTACAATCACACTTCAGTTTGTTTTTGAATGGAAGTATCACTGTACAGTCACTGACAGTCTATTTCAATCAGACATTTCATGTTAGAGCAATAAACTGACAGGTTAACTAAATGGTCAGGAGGCACTTTTTATTTTTATCTAAGAATCACTTTAATGGGACATAGTGTAGAACATATTATACTATTGATGCATTAACTTTATTTTAATTAAAGCTGAATGAAAACAGGGATCCGATATACAATCTAATAAATCCTGATGAAAAAAACGAAAATAGCTGAAATATTATAGAAAGCTTTTTCATGAATATGTTTTTGTTTCTTTTTAAGTCTTATGATACACTGAAAATGAGAAACAGATACTAAATTGTAAATGTGCAAACAAGATAGTCAAGTATTTGCTTTACACGAACCTAGAATATAAATTTATTCTGTCTCTGTTAAAAAGTCTGTAAAGTTAATTTGCATCTTCCATTTCAAAATATTTATGTGAAAGCTTTGTTTCTAGGCCCGCTGTGATACTTAATATCACAGTTTTTCTTGCAAAAATACTACTCAGAATATGACATAAAAGTATAGTGTTTGCGTCAAACGACATCTGCTCCCTAACCATTGGGCTCATTTCAAACTACATAGGAATGTTCATTGGGTGACCCTCAACCAAATTGCTTCATATAATTTTGATTTGTCTAAAACATGGCCACAAGGGGACTTGGCTAGTTTTCTATATGGCAGTCTGAAAACTTTGAAAATCTTTTTCTCTGAAACCACTTGTTGCAATGTTTTTGACAAATCAAAATTATTTTAAAGAATTTGGTAGAGGGTTACCCAAAGTTTTGCTTGGATCCATTTTGTTTGAAGGAATCGGAGACAAGACCACCCTCATCCTGCACAAACAAAGGTTATGAGTACCGCCCAGATGCCACATTGAAAAAACAATTTACAAGGAACATTTCATATTGTTGCATCTGGGTGATATTTATTACCTTTGTAATATGTTTGGGCCTAACAATTTTTTGTGCATTTGTTGCTAGGAATAGAACTCGAATTCAAATCTGCACTAACACAGTTTGAACATTTAAAGAAATTAATAATGGAATGTATGTCTTTTCACCATAATGATGTTGTCTTTCAGAAAAATTATGTTTGGTTGTTATATATCATGAGTAGAATTAATTAATGATAAAAAATGTAACCAGTACTTGTTATGGCTTTTCTTTGATTTGCAATGTTGACTGGTTCAGAGACCCAGTTCAGACAGAAGAAATGAAGCAACGTAACCATTTTTCAACCATTAACAGTGCATCAAGCCGTACTAAAAGTTTACATGTTAAAAGTTTGTGCTGGAAATCATTTTATATACAATAATATTGTAAAGGTATTTGTTAACAATGAGAATGACAAAGTCAAAATTAAAGTTCTGATTTCTGGAAAATAATGAATATTTTTGTTATCAAACTAATAAATTGTTGCGATTGTTCAGGGTCTATTTTTGCATGTCCATGTCCGTTTTTGGGTGAATTGGCCAGGTCCCATTGATGTAAATGGATCAGCCACCTTCTTATTAGCCCACTTAAGCACAAAAGTGCTGAAAGATTAGCTATTGTGATTGCCTGGTGTCTGTTGTTTGTCCACACTTAAAATGTTGGACACTCTAGAGGCCACATTTGAGCATCAATCATCATAAAAAATGGTCAGAATGTGTGTCATGATTATCTCTAGGCTAATTTCTAAACTGGGTCACATGGGGTCAGAAACCAGGTCACAAGGTGAAATCAATGGAAAACCTTGTGGACACTCCAGAAGTCACATTTGATACCCAGTCTGGATGAAAATTGGTCTGGACATTTGTCATAATGATTTCTAGCCCAAGTTTGAATCGGAGTTAACTGAGGTCAAAATCTAGGTCACCTAGTCAAATCATAGAAAAATCTTGGGGACACTGTAGAATTTACATTTTATACCGTTTAAGTAACTAGGTCACAGGGTCAATTCATAGAAAAACCTTCTGTCTGCAATAGAGGTTGTATTTTATATTAAGCTTGATCAGTACAATTGACTTGATGAAATCTAGGTTGATTTCTAATATGGGTCATCTGGGGTCAAAAACTAGGTCACAGGGTCAAATCATAGAAACACCTTGTGTATGCAATACATATTGAATTTTTCATTGAATATTCATGAAACTTAGTATGATTATCCTGATGCAATTTAGATCTAGTTTGAATATGAATTATCTGGGTTTAAAAACTAGGTCATGGGGTCAAATCGTAGAAAAACCTTGTGTATGCAATATAGGTTGCATTTGTCATTGTATCTTCATGAAACTTCGTCAGTTTGATTGTCTAAATAAAATTTAGGTTGGTTTTGAATATGGGTGATCTGATGAAAAATAAAACTAGGTCACCCGGTTAAAAACCTTGTGGATGCCATACAGGTGACATTTACAACCCAATCATCATGTAGGCCCTCTTGTTTTAAGTTGCAGCAATGAAATTTGAATCATATATACAATTCTGAATGCAGATTTCAACTTTTACTGTGACTGATCTTGACCTTTGGCATAGTTTTTGTTTTTCAAGCTGGAGAGATGAAAGTTGGACTATTTATACAGTTTTGCGAACTAACTTCCAAAATTCATTATGACCATTTGACCTGCTTCCTTCTTTAAAGCGCAATGATACCGGTGGCGAAAGGGCCATCATGCCCTCCTGTAATTGTGCATATTATAGTTCTTATCATTGGATTTTAATTAGACTTGGCTAGAAGCATCAATATGTCATATTGTGCACAATATAAATTTGGATGACTAGGTCAAAAGTCAGTATGTTTTCTGTACCTCAAATTTTAATCTGTGATCACTGTGATAACAGGTATGTTGCCTTCATGCTTGGCTAGAATAACCCAGTAATTCAATGCCGTCACACGAGGCTAAATGATCCTTTTGATACCGGGTATGTTGCCTTCATGCTTGGCTTGAATATCCCAGTAATTCAATGCTTTCACGATAGGCCAGATGATCACTGTGATACCGGGTATGTTGCCTTCATGCTAGGCTAGAATATCCCAGTAATTCAATGCCTTCATGCTAGGCTAGATGATCACTGTGATACTGGGTATGCTGTCTTCTTCATTGGCTAAAATATCCCAGTAATTCAATGCCATCACGCGAGGCTAAATGATCTTTGTCATACCAGGTATGTTGCCTTCATGCTTGGCTAGAATATCCCATTAATTCAATGCTTTCACGATAGGCCAGATGATCACTGTGATACCGGGTATGTTGCCATCGTGTTTGGCTAGAATATACCAGTAATTCAATGCTTTCATGCTAGGCTAGATGATCACTGTGATACTGGGTATGTTGCCATCGTGTTTGGCTAGAATTAATATACCAGTAATTCAATGCCTTCATGCTAGGCTAGATGATTACTGTGATACTGGGTATGTTGCCTTCGTGCTTGGCTAGAATATCCCAGTAATTCAATGCCTTCATGCTAGGCTAGATGATTACTGTGATACCGGGTATGTTGCCATCGTGTTTGGCTAGGATTAATATACCAGTAATTCAATGCCTTCATGCTAGGCTAGCTGATCACTGTGATACCGGGTATGTTGCCATCGTGTTTGGCTAGAATTAATATACCAGTAATTCAATGCTTTCACGCTAGGCTAGAAGATCCCAGTAATTCAATGCTTTCACGCTAGGCTAGAAGACCCCAGTAATTCAATGCTTTCACGCCTGGCTAGAATATACCAGTAACTCAATGCTTTCACGCTAGGCTAGAAGATCCCAGTAATTCAATGCTTTCACGCTAGGCTAGATGATCCCAGTAATTCAATGCTTTCACGCCTGGCTAGAATATACCAGTAACTCAATGCTTTCACGCTAGGCTAGAAGATCCCAGTAATTCAATGCTTTCACGCTAGGCTAGAAGATCCCAGTAATTCAATGCTTTCACGCCTGGCTAGAATATCCCAGTAATTCAATGCCTTCATGCTAGGCTAGATGATCACTGTGATACCAGGTATGTTGCCTTCGTGCTTGGCTAGAAGATCCCAGTAGTTCAATGCCTTCATGCTAGGCTAGATGATCACTGTGATACCAGGTATGTTGCCTTCAAGCTTGGCTAGAAGATCCCAGTAATTCAATGCTTTCACGCTAGGCTAGAAGATCCCAGCAGTTCAATGCTTTCACGCTTGGCTAGATGATCCCTGTGATACCGGGTATGTTGCCTTCGTGTTTGGCTAGAATATCCAAGTAATTCAATGCTTTCACGCTTGGCTAGATGATCCCTGTGATACCGGGTATGTTGCCTTCACGCTTGGCTAGAAGATCCCAGTAATTCAATGCTTTCACGCTAGGCTAGATGATCCCTGTGATACCGGGTATGTTGCCTTCATGCTTGGCTAGAAGATCCCAGTAATTCAATGCTTTCACGCTTGGCTAGATGATCCCTGTGATACCGGGTATGTTGGCTTCACGCTTGGCTAGAAGATCCCAGTAATTCAATGCTTTCACGCTTGGCTAGATGATCCCTGTGATACCGGGTATGTTGCCTTCATGCTTGGCTAGAAGATCCCAGTAATTCAATGCTTTCACGCTAGGCTAGAAGATCCAGTAGTTCAATGCTTTCACGCTTGGCTAGATGATCCCTGTGATACCGGGTATGTTGCCTTCACGCTTGGCTAGAAGATCCCAGTAACTCAATGCCTTCACGCTAGGCTACTTCTTACTCAGCTCATCAGTTCCATGATAGTCATTCATTGCATTCATAATACGCTAGACGAGTCATCTTATCCGTTGCCTTCACACTAGACCGGTTATGTGAGCCATGTTACTCATTGCCTTCATGCTAGGCTTGAAGAACCATGTGATTCATCGCATTCACGATAGGCTAGGTGACTTTTTTATTCATTGTTTAGCCATTGTCCTACCACTAGGGTAGACGTTCCTTGTGATGTATCCCTTCAAGCGATGCTAAGTTATTTCTGGATGCATGGTCCTTACGCTGGGCTGTGGTTCTTCTGATTAATTCCCTTCATGCTAAGCTATGTGGTTTCTTTGATTTATTGTTCTAACACTCGGCATTTTCATTTTGTGAAGGTTAACTTTTATTTTTTGCCGACGTTTAAGCTGAAGAACTACTTTGCTGGAAAGCCTCTGGTGGTTCAGCTTGTCAAGGATTGGATTTTAGTATTTCAGAATCTGCATGACAAAAGCAAGTGGATGAACAACTTGATAATTTATAGATACATGAAATTTGTACAAATTAATACTAGTACAACAATTACATTGCAACAATTTAAAATAAAATGATGACTGAAATAAACTTGCCTCTCTTAGTGCCTCCTATCTCCCCACTTTCCCGAGTGTCGTGACAACCAGTATTTTACAGTAGGCCATACATTTTTTTAGCTCACATGACACAAAGTGTTCACTGTTGTACGCCGTCCAGCCACCATTTCTTCGAACGCTTGGCCACTCTTGATGCAACTTTACAGGCATGTTCCTTTGCATAAAGCTCTACCAAAGCTGTTAAAGGAACTGCATATATAACGTAAATTGCTATGGAAAGTGTCTTTCATGAAACTTAACTCAGGTTTTTTAAATATATATTCCAACTATGCTGGACTCTGGTTGCTGTGGCAACAAATAGCCTGAGAAATGTCTTTTAAAATACTCTTTGAAAACCACAAAGCCCGAGGCTAAAATATTTTAAATGTAGCATTGTGTAATATTCCTCTTTTTAGTTGTTTTCAAAGCATGTCCCTACGGTCTAAACTGGCCCCACCAAGATGGGGCATATGTTTTACAAAGAAATATATAGTAAAACTCCCAACTAAAAAATCTTGACAGAATCTGTGTGTAGCAAAGCATAGTCTTCTACCAAAATTGTTGAAATTTTGCCCCTGTTTTATGCAAGGAAACACTAGTGGCCACCGATGGTCATTCCTTTACACAAATATTTGATATATTGTATGTACAAATGTATCATTATCTAGGTCAGTGTTTTTTTTATTTGTCGTTACTCGAACCCGGCGCCCCTATTTTTTCGTATTTTAAAAAAACAACAATCCCCTCCTAAAATGATATATATCCCCTGCTCCCCCATTTTGTACACAAATTTAATCAAATGTTTGCCAAAATTGTTATAAAATGTAAGTTGCCATCAATAAAAACGTTTCCTAATCAATTTGCAATTATTTGATACCTTACATTTGAAATAGTCAGCCAAAAATCGCCGATTTTTCGTTTGCCACCTATTTTCGCGAGCCCGAGTTTTGTAACTTTTTCCGGAGAAAGCAGTGTTTAGAAGACTCAAAAAAGATAACAATACTTTTTTCATGTGTTTTAATACCAATGCTTGCAGCTTTGTTACTGACATCAGTATTTTTATTTGAAAATTTAGTGATTTCTGCGCCGATTTTGGGACAAATTCGGTCCCATTCCCCTCCAAAATGATAAATATTCACCATTTGTGACAAAAAATCCTCTAAAATTTTTTGACTTATCTAATCAAGCATTGGTCAAAATTGTTACAAAAAATGTAAGTTTGCATCAAAAAAAAGTTTAAGAATAATTTCTTGCAATCTCTCGATGTCAGATAGTCGCGACTGGCCCCGATTTTTGTTATTTTTTTTAAAGAAGAAAATGGTGAACAAAAGATTAAAAAAAGATCATATTTACAATGCTTTCGATTGAAAATAGCAATATTCGTTTTATTCATGTGTAATTTTAAATAACACCAATGCCTGCTGCTTTGTTACTTACACCAGTATTTTTATCTGAAAATATTATGTTCAATTTCTATTTCTTCTCTATAATTGGGAAAAGAATAATGTTATAAAATTCAACAAAACTTTCAAGGGCATTTTGCTCGGGGAGGGGATGTTCTTAAGTCAGATTTTAGAATAGAAAGCAGGTCCACGATGAAACAAATTTAAGTTTGTCATGTATGAAAAAAATCATTTCCCCCTCCTCCGCACAGAGCTGTTTAATTTCAAACTTCAAGAAACAAGAAATAAAAAAAAACTGGTCCTAGTATCCAAGATTGTAATTATAATACTCCTTCAGTCAAAACTGGCATTTCCCTTTTGACCTACTCGGGTGAACGATTAAAAGCCATCACGGCCTTCTGGTTTTAATAGACTTTGTTTTGTTTATCGGGGTTTAAAGTGATATTACCCTTCAGAGTGACCATCATAATTTTAAGGAAGTGGTTAGGTAACCGGACCCGGCTACCTAGGTTCTATATTATCATTAAAATTATGATTTAATCAAACTCCTGCTCTTTTCAACAAGATTGTCGTATGGTATTCTTTTTTTTTTCATCCAGGAGAAAATAGTTTTTGCCTAACTGAAAACTTAAAAACTGAAAATTTGGCCGAGAAATGCAACAAGTGCACGAAGTTGTATGACGTCACACACGTGATTAAAATGGTCACCTCTCCATTTTAAGAAAGCTTAGAAAAGTATATATTTGATAGATTTATACTTTTTCCTTACAAAGTTTACACATGACTCGAAATTGATCTGATACCAATGTAACTCTCATATATTCAAGAATGAACCTGCGTAACTCCGTATAAAATATATAATTTAATTTGGCAACCTAGCCACTGCCTTTTGAGTTACTGATCATAAGTTACTGATTCACACTACTTGAAAAAGAACGTTGCCGAAGTTATAACAACAATATCGGAATCTGTACCATTGAATATAGAGAAAATCAGTTAAAAACTTTTTTGACTATCCTAGTCAAAAATAGAGATTCAAACCTTTCTATGAAGTACTTTTAAATTTATATCTTCCGATAAGAGAATAACTCCACATAACTCACTCTTTACATGTTTTCAAAGCCTGTACTAAGTTTTCAGCTCCGTTCTTGATCATACTTCAATATGGACATTTTGAAAGGTAGTACAACTTTAAACACCCGTTTTAACTGTATTTCAACCAACTTTCTCACATACAGATACATGGTTGATATCATGGCTCGAACACATGGCCCTCAATGAATGAGATGATACAGTGATTTCAAGTCAGTGATGCCAACCACTCGACAATAGAGGCGGACTGCTGAAATAGGCATAATATTGAATTAACTTATATAATGTGTACAGTGTCGAGCGACCACACAAGTTTTCCATCTGATTATTTTATTGCTGGTGTTTAATAACTGCGTTAAAAATGAGAGAAATTAATCTAGGCTGTATTGTAACCATGAATAATCCGTTTATACTCATTGTGCAAGAACAAAAGTGAAAAACATGAAATCAAAAAGAATCAATCCATGCGCCATTCTTGGAGCAGACGAAGCGTTCCGAAACGCTGAATGCTGCGATTGATTTTTCTGCTGCTGCGCGAGGGATTTTTAGAAAGCAGCAGCGCCATCGCAATGAATGACTGAAAAATCAAATATGAAAGCACCTTCAACGATAAACGTTCATCAATGAGGGCGTATTATAAAGTTTTCCGCTTCGTAGAAAATTATTTTCCGGTCTCTCCACAGGCGCGCGTCTTTTGAAGGTGTTTCATATAAAATGGCTGCACCAAAAACACTTAGGAAGGACACGGAAAATGAATTGGAAATAACGATGTTAGGAGGTATATTAGCGGGTGTTTCAATTCATTTCCCGGATATTTAAAGTTATGGACCTGCTCCAAGGGGTTAGAAACAATTAACAAAGTCCATGTCATCGGATTACGGGCTTTTCAAAAATTCATTAATTGACGTACATCAGCAATATGGTGCACGACGTTTAGTACTCCATCAGGAAATGGTGTTTACTGTTAAGTTAAAGTAATTCATAATGCAAACAAACTCATCGATTTGCACTTAATGAATTATTTGATTGGAAAGTTAATTATTCAAATAGTTCAGTAGAATATTTATAAAACTTCAAGCAATGAATTTATTCTGGCTTAGGCCGTTGAAATTTTATCCAATGTGGAAAATCATATACAACATAAATATGTAATTCTGTTTTTCTGTTAAGCGTTGCTTCGTGTAACAATTGCTTCTGTGTTTTTGTAGCATAACTAATCGGTAAATGTCATGCATGAATGTTTACGGTGAAGTCCGAAAAAAACTTCTAAAATCTGTATGTGAGAGAAATATCGCATGAATATTATGAAACGTTTCCCTTCCACTGACGTATTCTATAAACAACGACAGTATAATCTCCTCGTCCGTTGTGTGTCTTCAACATTTTACTTCAAACAACATCTACACTAATTGTTTTGAAACTTAGCAATCATCGTTGTCAGTAAGATAATAATCAGACGAACAGTTTCAGATATTTCCATCCCCGCTCATGTTTTTCCCCTCTCTCTTTTGTTTTTGAGTTACTAAAATGGGTTAAAGGAGTCTGCGTTGCCCATTTGTTTAAAATTATTTACGGTATCTGTGTTGACGAGTATAATGCATTTAGGCTTAACCAATGCTAAATTTGCTAAGACAAAAATACAATTTGTCCTGTGTGTAATTCGTGATCTTGGATATATAATAATAAAGTATAAATCTGTCAGTGTGTATTTGTTATGTTATAGAAATATTGTTCCTTATACTGAGAAGATGTTTGTCATTTGTCCTGTATTCATTTTTTTGTTGTTTGATTTTTCGCAGTATGAAACTCCTAACCGAAGACGTCAGTTATGGCGTGTTCAGTTGTTTCAAATGTCGTACTTGAAGGTATTTATTTGAATTAACTTATTTTCTACTTTTGTGTGAACCATAGCCTTTTAACACCGTGGGCATAATAAGAATAGTCTTGGGAAATGACCACTAGACAATGATCATATCAAACACCAAAGCTCTAGACCTCGCAGTTATGGAGAGGAAGATATATTGTTTTAAATTCTTTAAAAAGTGTAAAATAATAACCCGGCCAAATTTGACTCCAGTGGCATAATTTGAAACATTTTTGGAAGAAGACCACAGATAATATATCTTTATCTGCTAATTGCGGTTTTTGATAAGAAACTTTTAAAGCCTTTGATAAATCTTGCTAGATGACGGCTACAGCCCTGTGCATTATGGTTCTGAACAAAGGATTTTTTAGTGTTCCTTGTGTGAGTCTATAATTAGATACATTTAGTTGTTGCTGTATACCAAGGTCTTCTGCTTTTGAACAAGAAGTTTTAAAAATGTGTTTCCTTATATCAAGTTCATATAGACAACGGTATTTTATATTATATATCTATGTAAAATATGCTAGTTTTATAGGTGATGTCGTCTGGAATAAAATAGTGACGACGCTCGACGAATGAAAAGCTGATACAAGTGAGCTAAAACTTAAGACATGCCAATGACAACTATTGTGAGGTGGCCTATCTAAACTGTACGTGATTACGTGATGTAAACTGTAATAGTTGTCCGTGCGTATGTTAAGTGTTTACATTGTACTTTTATTCAGTTAATTCGGCAGATTGGGTTTAAATAATAACAACAATACACATTGTGCAGATGGTACAACTGCTCATGTTGTCAGCTTGCTAGAAATCAGGGATAAAACCCTCAAAATCCATACCAATGAACTAGCTAAACTTTGATTTGTTTTGATGCTGTAGGAGATTTCTTTGTATCCTATATATCCGAAAGCTGTCATCTTTCTTAAAGTTCTTTATCCAGTGTTTTCTTCGGTACATGTTAGTTGATTTTATTATCAATGTCAAGTACTTACAATAATCTACCTTTAATTTTGTTTAAATGCTTGTACATGTCAGTATGAAACATTATTAATACAGTAATGTCATCATTCATTGTATTCCTGTATGGTTTATGATCATTCTTTCAAAATGAAAAGTGTTCAGATTTATCCGCCTGTGTGTTCAATATGGTGATATATTTCTGCTGTAAATTAATTATCTAACGTTCGTGTTAAGTTACTAGTCACCTTTTAAACATGTGCTTATATTTTCTATAATACGAATAAGAATAAGAATAAGAATAAGATTTTATTTAAAGTGGAATTATCCACATTTTTTCAAGTAAAAATCCAACTGAAATAGGTGTGTATAAAAAGGGTAGAGGAAATAATAGCTTTTAACCCAATACACCAAACTCTTCCTGCTACCAGTACGAAATAATAACTTTCCAAATATTACTTTTCCTATTTTGACTGGGAGCGTCTAAAATCAAAGCGCTGTGAGCGCTGAAGGCCTGGGGGCTATAGGTTAACTCCCCAAAAAACAGCTTTTGACCTACGTGTTTTGCGCTGAATCTTACCTAAAGCACGGGTCGAAATGTGCAGAGGACGAAATTCAATATATGACACAGAATGAATGATTCACAAATATATGGGTGGCAGGGAAGTTTGTTTTATTATAAAACGTACGTTAAATGAAAAATAATCACATAGTCAACATTATAAAATGTTTAAGCCAATAAAAATAATTCGATCTGCGCTTTGTACAACTTCAAGCGATATGATCTGCTGATGTGGATCGAAAATTATTGTGTACCAAGGACAAGACCTTGAAACAGAAATAAACAAAGCAATACCAGCAATGAAATATAAATACAGTACTGTACAATGTGTATAACAGAGAAAAACAAAAATGATTCTGGGTTACCTTGTAGTTGTAATCGGTGAAACCGTTCACTGGGCCTTGACATACAGCATCCTTGATAAATGGCGGGTGATTTTGATCACGTGAGTTCCTTCTCGGGAATGTACGTAAATTATATCTTTTTTAGAGACATTTATTTTTAGGTAAATATATATGTAATCGTTCGTAAATAACAAAGTTGTCAATGAAATAACATCGGAAATTTGAAAATCAAACTACAAACTCTTATATCGAGCTTCGTACGTTTTCGTAAATTTCCGTAAATATCCGTACTTTTCCGTGATATGCATATGATTATCTTCCGTAATCAGCTAACAGCGCATTAATTTCTAAAAAATAAATAAAAAATGTGTAATGCAGTCCGTAAGCTATATACCTTCCTGCAGTCGTTTGAAGTTGTATGTACTGTTTTTATTTGTAATATGTTCTTATCATATGCGACATTCAAACAGAAGATTGATCTGGTCTGTCTTGCACTACTTTCGCATAGCGCATGTTTACAGTTGTTATTCGCACATAGCACAGTTATAATTTTTGCAGGGTTTGAAACGTGGTATACTAACTTAGGCCTAGGGGACTTTCAGTCCCCAGGCCAAAAACTGTATGCAGGAGTTGCTTCCCTTCCACTGACGAAATCTTTACCACCACCAACAAAAACAAAAGGGAGATCACCGCGAAGAAAGGAACTATAATTTTATTAGTCCATTTTTTTTATTTCTAAAGCACCAACTTCAAATACTAATGCGGCATAGTATAGAAGGGTACACATTTAGACATACACATAAACATACATTT
This sequence comes from Saxidomus purpurata, assembly GCA_022818135.1. Taxonomy (NCBI): domain Eukaryota; kingdom Metazoa; phylum Mollusca; class Bivalvia; order Venerida; family Veneridae; genus Saxidomus; species Saxidomus purpurata. The sequence goes on along the minus strand of JAFMSR010000004.1, from coordinate 22,733,132 downwards.
ATACTAAACAAGATAAGAAACTTCCGCACAGTTTGCTTGATCATAGCTGGATGAAAACAAATTGGGGAAGCATTGTAATATGTGCGTTTAAAGAGTGTTTCATGATGCATCGTTTGGTGCAAAAATGATGGCCAAAGGTTAACAGAAAATGGGGGACATTTTGACCAAGTGAGGTAGGGGATAAAAAAAATTAACTTACTAGATAACCTGGCGCAAATAATCAGTGGTAAACTACATATTCTCTTTATTTCCACCGAAGTGATTAGTGATGAACACTGGTCGTTGGATGATATAGGACTAATGGAACAAAAATTGAAACAACAAGTCTCTCCTAGTCTATTTGTTTGATATTCAAGACTCCACACTCCGGCGTAACAAACGTACAAAAGAAATGGCAACTGGTATGGAAGGCGTCATCAAGTCCAGATGCAAATACACCGGCGAAGTCACTTAACATGCTATTTCTTGGAGATCATTCTGAACAAATCTAAATGCATTTTATACCAACTTCCCATCAGAAATATAATGATTTTAACACAGCTACATGCATCTTGCTGAAATGATGGGTTACGTTACTGTGTGATCAGTAGTTTGATGGGTTATGTTACTGTGTGATAAGTAGTTTGATGGGTTATGTTACTGTGTGATAAGTAGTTTGATGGGTTATGTTACTGTGTGATAAGTAGTTTGATGGGTTATGTTACTGTGTGATCAGTAATTGATGAGTTATGTTACTGTGTGATAAGTAGTTTGATGGGTTATGTTACCGTGTGATCAGTAGTTTGATGGGTTATGTCAGTAATTTGATGGGTTATGTTACTGTGTGATCAGTAGTTAAATTATTGCAAGAGATCAAAGGAAACCTGTCTTACATTCTACTGAACTCTTTTATTTTACTCATTCATTTTTCATAAAAATGTGTCCCACCCAACAGTGTGAAATATCCTTCTATGAAACTCATTAGTACACGAGAACGACGATTATTGCTAATGTACACACATGTGGTATAATGAGTGGAGTGATGTGTGGAGTGATAAATAAAACTAAGTACAAAACAGTCAGTGCAGAAGTTTTTAAAATATTGACATCTTCATGGCCCAGGTCAATCAACATAAATTTGCAACGACGGGGTCAGTATGAAATGATTTATAACGAATTTTATCCTCAGAAATCCTCAAAAAAGTTGATAAAGTTGTCCGACTTAAAACGATGTGTATAAAAATTTCCATACATAATACAAGAAAATAGAACAACGAAATGTCGTATCATGGAGAAAATGTTGTCACATGACGATATGGTGCAACATAGCACAAAACCTTTCACTTTGTGTCGTCTGCCTTCCCTAGAAATGGTACATACAAGTCTGCATTTTAGTGTAACTGAAAAAAAATATGAAAAAGAAACTATATCCAGAATAAACTTTTAGAAAAATTAAAAATACGTACAAAGAGAGCAAAATGTTCTGGAAACGACGAAATGTGTTGACTCTTCTATAGCATTTTCATAGTAAAGTTTTAGAATCTGTGTCTCAGAAATCAAACCATTATATTTTATATAAAATAATAATTTTTCATTATAAGGAAAGTTTCAGTATAATTTTTTATTTCTAATTCGTTTGAGAAATTAAGTGCAATTTAGCAATATCCCGTATATTTTCAGTCTTGTTGCAGTTTCAGTATATACATTGTAAATATACTGTCATTGTTGAAAATTTGGTTACATGGCTGTTCTGTTCTGATTTATATGTCCTTGTTGTAACGAAAGTCTTTACTCAAGAATATTTTCATTATAAAAGATGAAAGAAACAATGGCTGCTACTTGTATATGAAATACTTGTAGTGCCCAGGGCGATTAGTTTCAGTTGTAAACAAAATATTTCCATGAAAAAGTCAGACACATACAACCGGTTACTTCTAAATGGACATTTACGGCGCCATAATTTTCTCTTACCGGTCAACGTCTCAAAAGGTGTTTGTTTAATTTACAACGTGTAATTTTCCTCTATGTGTAACTGAGAGACGGGTTTAGCCATTTTAGAGTGATTAATATCAGATTTGCTTGGTCATTTTTGGGTTATGCTGTAAATAAAAAGGAACGACTAATACCCATAAAAAACAGTGATTAAATATAATTAAAGATGTAAGGTGGTTGGGCGCGTCAGTGGTCACTTACATACTTGTTGACAAGACTGTGTCCTGTGCTACACCAAACGTTAAGGTTCATCTTTGTGAAATTACTTGAAAATTGATCCATGCATGTAAAAGTTACAGCCCAGACACGAAATTGTTGAAGGGTTGATGGACGGACGAACCGCGCAAACAAACTATCTATGACCAGTATAGACTGATATAATAGTACTAACCACCAACACAAAAAGCCCTGTACATAAGAAAGATATATTGAGATCTATTGATTAAAATACTACAAATATCAGTCAATATAGTTATACTCACTCCTCTACCATAAAATGACTGTTATAGTATTGATGGTCTTAAAGAAATCCCATAAAGAAGGATCTACGATGCCTAGGTACATTGTAATACATCAAAGGTATGAATTATCTCATTCAAATTTAGTAAGGTGTTGAGTAATGTAAATAAATTATTCATATAAGTCACTCTAGCTACATTCTGTGAAAACTTTATAATATTTCTCTGCCCCAAACAAATTATTTATTTTATTGATAGAAGGCATACTTTACTTCATTAATAAAAAAATCGAAAAAAGATAAATGGTTTGGTCAGAATATAAACATTTAAAAATTCTTCATTTTAAGTAACATCTAAACAGCTGACCAAAGCTAAAGTTTCGGCCGCTAAAATCTTCAAACATTGTTATTTATTTTGTCATGTTAAGAAAGTATGTAAACCCATACATGTCTAGAAGGTCTCGTCAATTTCTAAACACATACAATAAACAGGTGATGGCGCTAATGGAAAAAGAAAGAGGTCACTAAATGTTATACTACTTATCTATTTTCATTTATGTACAGCAAAGGGTAGTCCCCTAGACTCAAAACGTTTTATTATATTTTATGCATTACTACCTGGGATAAGGAACCGTGTCACGGATATGTGTAATCTTTATTCTGTTGTTTCAATTTCATGGCCAATTTTGTATGGTTATACCTTTCGGCACAGCACAAATATGAGCATAACATTAATTTGAAGACTATGACATGGTTCCCTGAAGTAAGGAATAGCCTATAAAATGCAACACAACTTTCCTGTACCTTGTTCAAAAGTTAATATTGAGTAAGACATAGTATTATATTTAGTGTCACATTTCTTTTTGTTATAATGAGTTTCGATTTCTTGGTTTGGAGATTCAAAAGAATGTCCAAGACTGTATAGATATACTGTACATACTTCCTAAACATAATGAAAAATGCAACGGCATTTAAAGATGCTGGTGAGTGAAAATTTAGCTTTCAACACGGGTTACCTTAAACAAAACATTTTATTTAAATAAACCGTCTCAACACTCACAAAATTCTATAAAGTGAAAAAGTTTTCTACAAATATGATGTATTCGAGGAATCAAAGTGTTGCTTAATAAGCCCGGAGTCGCTACAATCAGAATTGAAACAGAGATAGGATACATCGAAAGTACACATCTTGTAATATGCCATGTTATGGTGAAATGCAACCTGTAGCATGACCAAAGAGTAACCTTATTTGAGAAGGCCATACATGTTGATTAACTTTTTCACAATATCAGCCGTTTAGTAACTAGTCACCTACTTAATATTTGCGAATTTTATAATATAGTGGAACCTGTCTAAACCGAACCTGTCCGGGCCAGAGGAATTGTTCGGATTACAAAGGTGTTCAGATTAAAAAGGTTCTTCACCAGGGTGATTAAGTACTGTGTATTTACATGTATGTCTGAGCCAAAGTTAATACCTCAGTATGTTACCAAGTTATCAGAATAATTGAAGAAAAAATGAGAAAATTATGTCATTACAGTATATGCTATTAAGTACATTTTGACTGTTTTCAATTCCTGTTTAATTCTAACAACACGGTGTTAAAAACACGAATAACTTAAACTCATCTTGGGCAGTGTCATTCCCTAATTGTATTATTTTTTAGTACTTGTGAGTAAATTTTGTCTGGTTTAAATTACTGTTTAATTGTAACAACACGGTTTTAAAAAACACGAATACCGGTATTTTAAACTCATTTTGGGCAGTGTCATTCCCTTATTGTATTGTTCGTACTTTGCACCATGTATGAGCAATAATTTTACAAAAATTATAGCTGATTCATGACATTTCACATCACACAGAATAATAATATATTGCCAAAAAATTGGTTTCAATTCTGTATTCGAATTAGACAGGTAAATTTTCACTTATGTATATGAAAGTGGCCACAAATACGTGTTCGGTTTTCGGAGTAGACAGGTTTCGGATTGCAAAGGTATTTTTGCATTAGATAAAGATGGAAAAAATTCGGGACCTTGGGAAACAGTTCGGTTTACACAGTCTTCCGGATTAGAGGAGTACGGATTAGGAAGGTCCCACTAATAATAATAATAATAATAATAATTTTTCAGTACTCTTGTCTGTCAAGACCAGTATTCATAGTCTTAATATATTTACTTATATACTTATACTTTTGACAATTCTTCAATTAAGTGTATATTGTTTATACTTGCATTGAGTTTTACTCTTACGCTTCGCTTTCGGTAAGGGTAACATTTTTAAATTTTAAATTTTCCAATGATTTTTTATTTTTCTTGTAACTTCATGGAATGAATATCCATATAGTTGACCTTAGATTTTGTCCTCTTTCGGTAAGGTTAACTGTTGGTTATACTATTTCCATTATATGGGTTATTGAACGTATATGTGTATGTATGTATGTATGTATGTATGTATGTATGTATGTATGTATGTATGTATGTATGTATGTATGTATGTATGTATGTATGTATGTATGTATGTATGTATGTATGTATGTATGTATGTATGTATGTATGTATGTATGTATGTATGTATGTATGTATGTATGTATGTATGTATGTATGTATGTATGTATGTATGTATGTATATGTGTCATGTGGGTATACTTATAGATTTAAATGAGTTTTAAATACTCGTTCACTTAATTGTTGCAGTTAAGTGGTGTTTCTATTTTTCAATGCATTCGTAAAACACCAAATCAATTAAAAAAAAAAAATATATATATATATATATATATATATATATATATATATATATATATATATATATATATATATATATATATAATAGTTTGCTCTATGTACTATCAAAATGAGTAATAAGTACTATCAAACATATGAAAAATATTGTTTATCAATACCCAAGGTCAGGATAAATTTTATGTTTATTTCTGACCTTCTCCGAATTCATTAATTTTCAGTTAAATTGTGTTTGTATTTTTGATGTGGACCACTGTTTGCAGCATGTCTTGTATTATGTATTGTGTATGTCATCACGGGCTTTTTAGCCTATATGGATGCAATAAAATCTCTCCCTATTTAGGTCTTTTATCTTATAAATAATAATTACAATGTTTTATGTACTGTGTAACTTTTACCCGTACCCCGGTACTGCTAATCAGTTCATTTCTGATTATTCAGAGGTTACAACTGACATTTAAAAACAACATTTTGTAAGTGCACAGTAGTTCACTGTTGCAATATTATACCTTTGATAAATAGTGTCTATCTTTATGTATTTAATCAATCTCGTAAACTATTTATTGCAAACAAAAATATTTATTCAAACGGTTTCCTGTCGTTTTTTTTCATTTAAAACAATAGAAACATTTGAACCAGAACACAAACGCGTGCAAAATTTAAAAAAACAACAACAGAAAAACGAGTAAGCGCAAATGCAATCTACAAAGCATCTGTGACTTTTATAGATCAATATTACAATAACTGTGTTGCTTGCCCAGGACAAAGAATATTTCTTTTTCTCCTGAAACTTGCTAATCCATAACCTTAAAACGTAGGTTATTGTTGCTTTGACTGAGCATATTGGCTAACAGTTGTCCTTGATTTTTTCAGGTTAAATGTAACAAAAAAGTGTCCGATCAACAAAATTATGCCTACCATTGTCTACCGACACCAAATTTCGCTGGGAATATAGATTTGCAGTCATGAAACCTTGTTATTTCGGTCGTATATACAATGTATATGTAGCTAATGCTACTTAGAAGTGGTGCGAGTTTCAGGTACACTTAAACACTGTTTTATATATATAAACCCACTTTCATTTTTGACCAGTACGAACAAGGCATTAAGACATTTTAAGTGGTAATAGCTAAAATCTTTAAACTGTTTAAAACTGCATGATTTAGAGTTATAAGACGATTTTTAATACGAGTAGCAATAACACTTTATTTTATTCTTACTTGAATATCACATTATATTTTCCTATGTCGTTTTCATGCATGTGCGATTAATTTTATTGTTATCCGTTTCAACAATATTGTGAATACTTTCGCGTTTTTCTTTCTCTAAAGAGGACTTGGTTGCAAAAATCACATTAAGGTCCATTAATGTAAAAATCATTTAAATTTCTTCCATCATACGTCGAAATTATTCGCAAAATTTGACCATTACAGAGATCAAAAGAGTTATAAATCGAAACATCTACATAATTGTGTTTCTTTTCATTTTTACAAGTCATTCCAAATTCTCCATAGAATCCTACGGTAAGCGTGAAGCTGATGGTTGGCGGCCATTTTCACTGCTTTAATCGCTCATACACTATCCCTCCCCCTTTACAGAGATCAACCTTTAGATGTTCAATATAATCTAACATAATCCCGCCTACTTGGACGAGCTCAACATTGAGACTGTATCAGTTATCGGAACATTGATCTGCTGTCTAAAATCATGTAAGATTGACAGGCGAGCATCCAGCCTCTTGCATTGTTAAAATTCTAAAACATCAAATTGAAATCGTCACACCTTAGGCGCGATGTTTATGCCTGATAGCATCTTATACGGGATGATGTCCGTTAAAGAGACTGTCTTAGTCACGTGGCCTGAATCTAACCAACCACTTTAAAGATTTTTTCCAGGGTTTAAAGAAATTTAATGGTTATGGAAAAACACTTTATGCTACATTATAATCAAGTGAACGTATCGGGTGGCCATATTCGCGGTGAATCTTCACACCTTACCGTCATATCAGTTGACATTTAAGTGCTAATTGAAAGTGATATTTACATCAAACACTTAAGATAACCACCCGATTATCAATTAATTAATTAGGCTATTTATTTACTCGTTGACTTGTTGCTAGTATGGTGCACTGATACGCTATAATTAACACGATCGGACACATCAAAGTAACTCTCACGATACGGACAGTTATTTCAACAGGGATGCTTAATCCGGTGTTTCCGTATCATCTTGCTGGGCTCGGGCTCATGTCCAGTTTTCCTCTGGAAGGTAATTATATATTAATACATTTAAAGTTGCGGAATTACTCTTACATTACGTTTCTTAGCTTACTTTTTATATTCAGAAGAGTTTTGCACACTTGTAAATGTTCAATTAATATAGCTATATAACACTCATACATTTTAGTTGATGACTCGGTATTGAAAGCATAAGTATGTGACTGGACATTTAATTTAAGTCTCCTTTATACATGTATAAATAGTTGCATTTCTAACTGTACCAATTCATTTGCGTACAACTCCAACAAAACTAATGCATTAGCACGCTTACAATCTAAATTTTCTGCAACAGCCATGCATGAAATTGACCTGCAATCTTAACCTCGCATAACAGATCATCTATTAAAACATTGTTTTTTGACGCCATACTTTAACACTTTCACTCTTGGACATAACGTCGAAGTAAAATGATTAACCACTCAAGTGGTTATTAAATGGTTGTAATTGGTTTTTATTGATTTCTAAGTACATATACCACAATCAAATGTTCAGGATTCAGTCATATATCACGCATATCAGATTGCTCATTCCAGATAAATAACATATACTAAAAATAATATCTGCCAATGTTGCATTGTAAAACCAGCGAACACTGCAAACGAACATTGACATTGACATTGAGGTTTTTTGACACAGTTTTTGACAGTAATCTTTGATAGTGTAAACTGACCATTGAACTACTTGTTGCGTTTTATATCTGATTCTAAATTAGGCATAATGCTAGTACTATCGGAATATTTGTCATGATATATACGTTCGCCCGATGTGCAGTTTTTTACGTACAATTTGTCTCTTCCTTATCTCTATCCTATGTGCGGTACCCCATTATGGCTTCCTGCTTTTATTCCCTTTTTTTCAAAACATTCAGTTTTCTCAACGTCAATTTTTTCAGTCCTTTCATTGCCCACCCGAACTAATTAAAGGATTCATGCAAACAAAATTCCAATATAATTTTTACAGGAAGACTCTTAACTGACCTCTATCTCTGGGAGCCATCGGGACTGGTTAAAAGACCACTATGTTTAGCTAAAATAGTAATGAAAACATCATATCATATTAAGCCGAAACTATCAGATCAGCCAGACCGATTTAAAGGCAGTATGAAGCATATACTTTCAACATTTATGAATCCTTTCAACTTGGCCCCTCCCATGCGACTGAAGGGAACGGGCGAGTGCTGAATTCGTATGCAGTTTGTTGTTACCGGTCTCGTGCTGCAGGAAAATTTGATGTTCAAGATACATCAGTGTTCGAGGAGGTGCCACGCTGATATATAATGGTAGTACACACTACACAGGGAATCACTGAGGTCTTTATATACTTTCTTGACTTTATGACGTACTTTTAGGTGCCCGTCAACTTAGGTTTACTTGTGTTGCTCGAGTAATCTACTCAAAGAATAACAAACTGGCAAGTAAAAGTATCTTGTTGTGGACGTTTGTTCTTGTTATGACTGAAACTTATTTAAAATGGTATATCGTGTAAAAACACGATATACTACCATTCTAAATAAGCTTCAGTCATAACAAAATGTATCCTTTAAAAAGACACTCCATTGTAGAGTAGGTAGTGTTAATGATATTTGGTGCAAAACAGCTGGAAACAACGAAATTAACTCAGAACTATTATTCAATGTTATTTTATTTGTAGGAACTTTTTAATTATGTAAACTTAAAGGTGTCCTTCGAAATTGTTGAAGAAATAGATGTAGAAATGCTTTCTGTTTTAGTTTTTGCGATCATGTGAGATTCTTTACTGTATTTGCGCGTTCATTTTTATACCGAGTAGTACGCGATACAAATGTACATCGGTCGGCAAATATTTTTTAATTTACCATGTATAATTTCTAACGTGTGTACAATTATAAAATTATACAAAAGTAATGTCCTGTAAAACCGTTCATTTTACTTGTAAAACAACTCTATGTGATCTTTTTCCTACTTTCTCGTTCACGTTCCAATGAATGTAAAATTCCAAGTACCAGTTTCCGAGGTGTAGATAAATCTTAAAAAATAGCAAAAATATTTTCATGCCTTATTAAAAATTACGACTCCGACAAAAACACGGCATCGAATTTGATATTACAATTTCAGCACTGCGTTAATAGTTTGGAAGACATATACAGCATTTGTCTGATTTCCTACCCTACGGTCAAGAAAGTTTTATGTTTTAAGTTAATAACTGAACATGTAAACATTCAAAAAATCTGAAAGCCGATACAGTTTGAGTCTTAGGGCAATGGGACCACGGACCTATATACACATATGTGATGAGACGTAACGGGCAGTATATGAAAAATAAAAAATGTAAAACTTGAGTGTTCGTCTCATTATTTTTTGTTCGAAATCCAAATAAATATAGAGTTGCGGCTGAATAATCCGTTCAGTTTTTCGATCGACCAATCAAACTTTGCAGTACCGATAAGATGTTAAATGACCTTCACCCTAAAATAGGCCGAAGAGTAAAGGTGAAACAGACGGCCAACGGCGGAAAAAGAGCATATTTTCTTACAAAAACTAACCGTTTATAACGTTTTCACTTTACGTATTAAGAAACACTTTATACTGTAGAACAAAAGCACTCACCTTGCAAATCGAGTTTTATATCGTGTATGCAAGACTTTCAAATCAAAACGCTCTTATTAAAATAAGAAGTTTATAACGATGTAAATATAAATAACAATTTTACGTTCAACCATCGGAGGTAGCGTGAGCCCATTTGTAATGTGCGTGCATGCTGGCTGTCTCGGCGGGACACGTTCCCGACATGCACACGTATTATATATTCACTTGAGAACTGACACTAGCAGGAAGCCCTTTGGTAGTGACGACTTTTATGCATTAAGAAAGATACCTATTTTATATAGTAAGCTTGAAGCAAAAAGGTCCAGTATATTGGCTAGACTACAAACAGGTCCGGTATATATACTGGCTAGAACTACGAAAAAATCTGTACAAAAATAACTAAATAACTTGTTACAAATAAAATTGATGTGGAAACACTTTTTGTCAGTTTTCTGTTAATTCGCAATAGAAGACTTCAAAGTAAGGTGACAAGTCAGTGAGTGTTGCGACAATGACCTACGGTACTGGTCATTTAACATGAATGCCAAAGTTTTATTTATGTTAGTTTTTCTTACACTTTCCGTGACAAGTTATGAATTTTATACTATTCATTTAATTGATGAATATAATTATGTAAAGTAAATTTTGATGATGTTTTAATTTTTCATTTTCATATGCTTGATTCAACTTCGTATCACCGACAAGTTAATTGAATTCAATAGCGAGCGATTTTAATTTCCCGCCAATTTCATTCGTTAATTTCTACTTTCACTTTGAACTCAAATAATCACTTTCTTGCACACTTTTCTCACATAAATTTCACAGAGTTTTAGGAATAAATACCTGTTTAATATTTCAAGTTGTGAAATTGTGTCATTACCAATTAAGAACACATTTGATCGCAGAGATTTTGTTATCATAAAAGGGCTGAAAGTTATCAAGATCCTTTCATCTCCCCACCCACCGGTTAGTGAAAACAGCCATGGTTAAGAGAGCGACACATTAAAATTTGGGGACCAAATTTGATAGATGCGAATCAATTATTTATGTTTTTAAAATTTCAGGGAAACCTAGAGCGATGACTTATTCATGCAAATTACGAAAAAGTCATGACCATTGACAAATTATGATTACACTTCTATGTATTTTCGAGCTTGCATGTTGTGTAATAGCATGCATACGGAAGAATGTGGCTAGCTAGCAGCACCGTAAATATCCCAGTATTGTAATGAATGAAATACTGTCCGGGCCATAAACAAGCGTCCAGTTGACTTCAGCAGACATAAATTACCTGCAATCGCTTTCACGGTCAGCTATTCCCTATCGGTCTAATTAATTTGTCCATTTGTTTTCCGAAGAATCAAAGAAAATTAGGGCTTATCGAAATAACCCGCTAAGGGGGCGGCTAACTTTTGATGATGTCATTTAATGGATCCTTACTCGTTATGACTGAAAAGGGCCAGATTGGACCCAGTATGTTTTCTCATGCAGATCAAAGGGAATGAAAAGTGCCACCTTAGTCTTCAGCAACGGTAAAAAGCTGATTAATGAATAAATGAACTAATGTCTGTAACAAATAACTGAAGATATCTTTTTATATTTTAAACACGTCTACAATAAAAATATAAAAGTTTGAACAGTGCATGAGTGCTTCCGTAGTTGGGTGGTTAAAGTTGCTGAATTAAAATTACTGTAACCTCTTATGAGTTATGGTGTTAGATTCGAGACCCCGCTATCAACTCTGACCTTTTATGTGAGAAAGTTGGCAGTATTTTACAGATGATGGGAGTTTTGTGCTTTTCCTTTCCAGGAAGGATGGTTAGGTAAAATGGTCGCCTATAGATAATTTAAATACTGCTAAAACCGGGTTAGACGCCAAGAAAAGGAACAAAGCTCTAAGCCGCGTTTTTCTGCTATCGTATGCTTACTATGAACATGACCCGCAGACGACCCATACCAACGGTCAAGTGCTAGATCTATTCTAAACATGGCTTTCTGGACATTTGCATTTTAAATGTAACATTATGAAGACCCAAAACGTAAAATGGTATCTATGCGAGTTCAAATATCATGCATCAACAAAATGTTCCTTTTTTCTCTTTAAATAATATTTTGCATGACCGAGAATTACGTCGTATAAGGTGGACGTTATGTAATGACTGGGTTATCAGTTTGGCCACAGACAATTATGCAAGTCTACAGGACCACATCCGGTGAACTCCCGCCTTTTGTTTCAACATATGCATAATTCATTAGGTCATTTGCATACTAATGAATCCGTATCGTATTCTGAGCACACCTCAAAACTTTCTTACAACACAGAAAGTAGACCCGTGAAACAAGTGCCTTGTAAATTGTGAAATTAATTTGTGCCGCAGAATAAACGTATAATTTTAATTTAACATGGAATACACACACTTAGAAACAGAAGTATTTCTTAAAGGTATATTCCGTCACTCGTATTATACTTTGCATTAGTTTGTTGTATTTGGAGAGGGGCATTTTCGGTGCAAATAGTGGATATTTATTTCAAACCAACCATTTTCTATATGCAACAAGTGAATCTTAGAATCATATTATTTGCTTCGAAAGATTAGATTAGATATATATAACATTTGTATCAAAGGTGTCGGATTGAGGATAAAACAAATCTTGGATATAATTATGAAATGATAAATTATTTTACGACCCTCTGATATTTTGAGAAAACTTAAATTGAAACAAAACGTTTTCCCGTCCGGTATGTGGAAAGACTATAATAATTAAAATGATTTAATTTCAGTTGCGAAGAACAGAGAAAATGTTTTTTAATATTCGAATTTTGGCATTAGCATAAAGAAATTATACAGAAGGCAATGTTTTTTTTATCATATTCGTGCAAAAATGCAATTTTGATCTTTCTAGGTTCTATGTGGTTGTTTTAGACTTATATAATTGAAGATGAATTGTGATGTTTTATGTTGACGTTATTTTAATAAGTTTTCTGAAAGTATTCTTCCATTTTTATACTTTTTCCACACACATTATGTTAATACTTTCTGTCTATATACTTTGATTCGAAAAAATGCAGCATGTCTCTGCTTATGATTGAGAGTGCTAGTTTTAATGCACTCAGACAATTAGATTTTTGTGACAACTTGAAAAAATATGAAAGAAGACTGCATATAATTATATTTATGTATGTTCGAAAAAATGATCAGTTGCTTTCAGTAAAAGACTCGACGTCTTTCTCTCTCTGCGCGTTCGCGTTTCAGATTTGATGTCATTTCAATATCAGAAAAAAGATTTGATTTTGTATAAACCATAGAATATCATTAAAAACTTACTTTATATAAAGGACACTTTGAGTTTGACCTATGTATTTTAGAAAAAGAACATTATTCGGTTTGCTTTAAATACGGATTATGGCAATGTTTGTTCAACCGAAACCGTTTCATACAGTTGCTGGAAAAAAGTTTAAAATATATGACACCAAATCAAAATTTCAGTACATGATGTTTTGCAGGTCAGGGGCGTGTTAATCAGCTTGGTGGCGTGTTCATTAACGGGCGACCTCTCCCAAACCACATCCGATTGAAAATTGTTGAGCTGGCCGCACAAGGTGTTCGTCCATGTGTCATCAGTCGCCAGTTAAGGGTTTCGCATGGCTGCGTCTCCAAGATTCTCCAGAGATACCAAGAAACCGGAAGTATTCGCCCTGGAGTTATAGGTGGTTCAAAACCTAGAGTTGCAACACCTGAAGTCGAGAGGAAAATAGAAAATTATAAGCGAGATAACCCAGGTATTTTTAGTTGGGAAATTCGTGACAGACTTCTGAAAGATGGACTTTGTGATCGCAGTACAGTGCCGAGTGTAAGCTCCATTAGTCGTGTTCTCAGGGCCAAGTTTAATATTAAGGGTTCAGATGGAGACTCGAGTGAAGGCCATGACAGTGACGTAGAGAGACCAGAGGTTAGGGGTAACCATGACATTGACGGTATCCTAGGAAATGACAAGAATGAAGACAAGAGTGACGGTGACGACGGTGAGTTGTTTATATTTCTTCATCTTTTTCTGAGTGTTTATTTTTTATGCAGAAAAGCTATATATAAAGGTCATAAAAGTTTGGCTAAAACAATTGCAAAAAGGCATTCATTACGGACCAAGTTTATACCAATGTTCGATGTCATCAGTGGTCATGTAGAAAACTAGTGTTTTCTGACTTCGATTTCTGACATTAAACTAAGGATATATTATACTGCATGAGTTTAGCAATTGTAGATTGAAACTTACAGATCATGCACATAACATCTCCATAGCTTAAAGTTCAAGGATCACATTTACAAGTAGCTCTCATTTGATCAAGAAAGATGTCTTACTGACAGAAGTGACTATCGTTTTAGAGTGAATAGAACATGGTTATATCATTATTCTATAAATAAATTTATGTTACTATATCAGTAAATTCAAAGTGATCCTGGGACTTTGAACTATGCAATCTAATTGTGAATATTCTAATTTTGTGTTTACATCATGCCCTGTAAGATACCCCTGAACAAATTCTACATAAAACTTGGCAACATTTGTACTTTTCATACTTATTTGTTAACATGTAACTGTAAAATAAGTGCCGTTTATATGACACCGCCCGTGATCGAACCAATCACTAACGACAGAAAGTGCCACTAAACGTGCATTACTTGTATAGCATTTGGCGGAGGCACGTGTGGAGTACAATGACTTGCTCTAAGCCGCACCTCGTACAGCCTGACCAGAGATCCGTACTATCAAATCGTTAGTTATAAACCAGCATACTAATAATATAGTACTTACCAATTCATTTAGATTGCTTGTTAATGCATGCAACGACAAGAATAAAGAGACAACAACTAGCAAACACTTAGAAGGACTGAAAATGACGATTCTATGCATAAGAACAGTTCATACTAAAGTTTCAATAAACCCGTCCAATGGTTTGAGAGAGAGGCAGCGATGACTGATATACTAATATAATGCAGTAATATATTTAAGTACTGTTATGTTTTCCACATAGTTCTTGTGGTGGAATCTCCAACGTTAAGAACTGCATTATTAACCGAGAAACGTTTCGTTTATTTCCAATAGTTTAGATGAAAACCAGAAATTTATTATTAAATGCTTATAATAAACATTTCAAATATCGAATATAATTTGTAATATCTATGGGAAGTTTACGCATATATGTATTCAAAGTGTCAGAACACTAAGTTGTTGTGAGAGTTGTGGTATTGGAACTTCAAATATCAGGTTACATGCGAACAGTTCCCGAAAAACAATCTTATCTTTTTTATTAATCGATTTATTTAGACAAAAAATTTATCGTAAATATATTAAATTATATTGAACTGATCAAGTTGTAACTGTCCATAATACCCTGGGTAACAGAAGTCAGTATTTCCCTGTAAAATTAATAAAATTGACAACATTTCCGACGATTCTTGTAGACCGTTATTGACTTCTTTCACGTTTTATTCAATCAAAAATTTGAGAAGGACAGCAAAGATTTAAATTTTTGGAAATTTGCATTTTACCGGACATAAATAAATCAAAGGCAAAATATGTGAAACTGATTGATATAAAGTTCTAATGTACAAAATGTTCACGTGACAGGGAAGACAAAGTTGGATTGGACTGTACGACAACGGCATGATGGAAGCTGGAAGACATTTGTTACCTGCTACATATCATTTTAATGATACGTAAAGGCATACAGCACTCTTCAACTTTTTTCATTCACTCCTAAAGAAATGAGAAAAGCTTTTTAGGTTTGCAGACCTGTAAAATGAGACAGGCTTTTGAAAGTGATTGCGTAAATAGTAGATATTCTTTGAAACTGTTCCGCTCACGTCAACTGACATTGCTATAGCGACCATAGAACGTACGTAACGAAAAGACAGTAACGAAGATAACATATAGATTTACGTCAATTTATTTGCTGTAAAAATGTTGTCAAATCATGGTGCGATATAAGTCTCCTTTCTCTGGTATAAAACAGTGTCGAAAATTATAATTTACATGACACAATTTCCTTTCTAGATAAAAGTCGTTCTAACTAAAGATCAAAATAATTATGCAAAAATAACCCGAAGCGTTTCGTTCACCGTTTCCTTTCAATAAGTTTGTACATATCAGAACTTTATCACTATAAATAATAACCCTAATATTGCACGTCAAAGGTAACCGTAAATTACATTATCTATTGTCTGATTATATTATAATTCTTACTGTATTGTCGATATAACTATTGTAACAGTCATCAATATTTTTTAACTCGTATATTTTTATTCAATGTGTCGTTATTCACATAATCATAATTATAAAACTTGTTATAGTTATTCTGTGTACAGTTGCCGTTCGAAAGTATTTCACACCGATTAATATTTCATATAGAATCAACATATTGTTTAAAAATTTCCCTGAACTGAGTTTAAACGCTACCATTTCAACAATAAACTGAAAACTTGCAAAAAAATAATTTTTCTCAGGGTAGTTAAATATAATTTCATAATCACATATGTTGAATCTGTTGATATTTAAACGGATAAACGTGTAAGGGTGTCATGTATAACGTTTGTGATGACTTTATGAGAACCAGACTTAACTGCGATCTATTATTTTTGCATTGGTGTGTATCTCATCATAATACTCCTTGCAGATAATTATATAATGGTTGATTTTTTAATGAAATATAGAGATGATGCCGTGGAAACAATTTTGAACTCGAGACTGTACAGTTAACTCTGTATATAGCGAACACCCTGGGACCATTTAAATTTGTTCCTTATCATGTATCTATAGCTTGTTATATTTATATAAAACGAAGAAGAAAAATATCGAGCAAATAAAATGTGTTCATTATATCCGATACTTCGCTATATCCAGAGTCGTAATATGCGCTTTATATACGTTATAAATTTACTGTATTTCTTACCATTTTTATTGCATGTTGATATTTCGCCTGTATCATTATTGTTATTCAACGTCGTTCTGTTGTAAAACATGCCATTCATTTTCTATCTCTTGGTATTGTCGTTGAATATCTCGTTAACTTTATCGGGTGTTATGTACAAAAAAAGTAAAGAAAACTTGAATAACAATGTCAAACATACAATGACACTTACGAACTTTAGAACTTTAATACACGTATCAGTAACAATGTCAAACATACAATGACACTTACAAACTTTAGAACTTTAATACACGTAATAACAAAGTCGAACTTACAATATGAACATGCATATACCATGAAAAGAAAACAAAGTAATATTTCAGCAATGCTTAAAATGCCATATCCTAATGAATGATGACAACGCTCAAAAACAAATCCATTACTACTTCAAATCTTATATAGTATCTTGTATTTGTTTTCTGGCACTCGAGCATTTATCTGATTTATTTATCTTTAAGTTTCATCTTGATATGAATAAAGATTTGACACCAGTAGTATACTATAGCGGAGATTAACAAATTTTTAATTAAATAATCACATATTTTTGTTGCTGAAATGTAAATAACACATGCAATCAGCGTGTAATCGCACACTCCGTAGCATGCACAATTGCAATCCTCATAGTGTCTAAAGCTCATCAAAATATTAAAAGGATACGGTGTAATTGTCTCAGCTGGCTAACTAAATTAGAAAGAAATGCTTATTTTAACAAGACTCTTAATTGGCAATCAGTGCCTTGCATCTTGTATTGAAACATATGGGATGTTACAACCTCTCTTATAGCGTTGTAAGGCGACCTCCGACCCCCTCCCTTCGGAGAGGACATTATAACACCTTGTTGAAACTTGCCGAGATTTGTGCGAAGTCTTTGAAACTGTTAAAACAGATTGGTTGGTAGAAAGTTCACCTCTCTTAATTGCCAGTGATTCGTTGTTGACAGGGTGCATGCATATCCGATTTCAATATACTGTTTTCTGTTGTTCAATCATATTACACATTGGAACCAAGACGGTGTGTTGTGCAAAGCATCGAGGAAGTTGTAATATTTTCTTGGACAATAGCTCGATATCTGTCCCAAGCAATCAACAAGTCAACAAGTCAACCGGTCAAGTCAGGATAATTACTTTAACTGTGAACAAGTAGCACATATGCTCTTATTGTGACGAACTCCATTGGCAGTGATGATATTGTAGACACATGTAATAACGTACAAAAAAATGAGGTTAAAACAATTCTTTGACTGGATTTTGCAGAGCCTGAAGGCGACGTTTCTATGAAATGAAAATATATAATTGATGAACAAAGATTAACATGTACAATGTACTTACTTTACACGTTGAGACAATGCATGGTTTGGTGAGTGCATAGAAGTTTTTATGTTATGACATAATTTACCAGATAGTTATAGTTTAGTTTGTACCAATGATTCAAGTCGAGTCCCTTTCTATAGACATGTTCATGCAGCGCACAAGAGTATGTAATGTAAGCCTTGACAAGGACGGACCGTCATCCGAGTCAGATATATTTGTTAATTAATAACAAATTCTAGTATAACATGTTTTATACAACGTATTGGAGTAATGTTCCTTGAGCGAAAACTAAGTGGTAAAAACGATTCGTATGAAGTTTTTTTTTGCGCCAATACCCCTAGTTGATGTCAAGTCACATTTTATCTCGACAGACAGCGATCTGTCATTTACAGCGAATGATGATAGATAAAAGACGCGATTTTATATCAGTTACAGCACAGCAGTTTTGATTTTCAGTAAAATTAACTTTTTCATCAAACAACTTAAAGAATGTGAAATTTTAAACTATTTAAAATTGCTGATTGTTAAATTCTTGTTTCGTCTGTATTTCACCGTAGGAAACAACTTGATTGTAATCGACACGCCACCGTAATTGACGTATTGCAAGATCGTTACGTCATACAACTGAGGCATGTAAAGGGATCAATTTCATACGCAATTTCGTTGTCAAATTTGAGACGGGTCGCTCGCTGTCATTAAATCGACTGGAAAACTGTTTGAAAACATTATTATCTGACGAGAACAAACGGAGAAGATTAAGTAGAATGACTATTACTGTAGTAATAACAACAGTTACTGTAGTTCTAGTGTATAGCGGTAATAGTGGTACTAGTGGTAATAATAATAGTAGTGGAGGGCAATAGTGGTAATAGTAGTGATAGTGGTGGGCAATAGTGGTAATATGAGTGGTAGTGGTGGGCAATGGGCAAGTGGTAGTGGTGGGCAATAGTGGTAATAGTAGTGGTAGTGGTGGGCAATAGTGGTAATATGAGTGGTAGTGGTGGGCAATAGTGGTAATATGAGTGGTAGTGGTGGGCAAAAGTGGTAGTGGTGGTAATAGTAGTGGTCGTGGTGGGCAATGGTGGTAATAGTAGTAGTGGTAGTGGTGGGCAATGGTGGAAATAATAGTGGTAGTGGTGGGCAATGGTGGTAATAGTAGTGGTAGTGGTGGGCAATGGTGGTAATAGTAGTGGTAGTGGTGGGCAATGGTGGTAATAGTAGTGGTAGCGGCGGGCAATGGTGGAAATAGCAGTGGTAGTGGTAGGCAATGGTAGTGTAGTGGTGATGGTAACGGTAGTGGTCATAGTAGTGGTAGTTAGTAGTGGAAATAATGGTTATACCAGTAGTGATAATAGTGGCAAAGATAGTGGTAGTATAAGTGACATGAGTAGATATAGTACAATGTAATAGTTGCCGTGTTGGAAGTGACAGCATTTGTTGTGGTATCAGGGGTTGTAGTAGTGGTTGTATAGTTGTGTTTGTACTCCCAAGTTCGTGGAGTTTCACCAGGCTGCGTGATTGTTTTCATTTAGTTGGTCTATAGGTGTAAGTAGAGTCGTAGATCTTCGTGGGGCTATGCGCGGATTCAGGGCTAATATCATGGTCTGCAAGGCCGTAACACCGGCATACGAGGTTACATGGGCTGCAAGGCCGTAACACCGGCACACGAAGTTTCATGGGATCGTTGGAAAATTCTGGACTTTATTTATTTGTTTAGTATAAATTGTGAGCTATTTTATGTTTGACTTAGTCCTTGAGCTTTTGTTCTTACAGATGTCAATCAATGTACATTCTGCTCGCGCGCCGTTTTTATCATGTAATTATCTGACAAACGTCCTGTCAAATTACTGACTAATTTGTTACATCATTTCTTATGTATTATAGAGGCAGAGATATCATTGATAATCTAAGTGATAAAGGGACAAGATACAAAAATGTCATGTAATATTCTTATTTCTGTTCGTGGTTTTCATTTAAATAGTTTATGATACTCAAAAAGGTAACAGTAGCCTAGACCTTACAAACATTACAGAACTCAGGGGTTGAAATATATATAGAAAATACCCTTATGTTTTCTCAAGTTATACTTTTTACTTTTTGGTGCAAGTTGATAATTTTATGTTTTGTTCGAAAAGTGTGTACCTTACCTTGTTTATGTTATAAATTACTTTATCTTGGCAAACATAAATACTCCGTTCTTTTTCGTTGTGAAACTTGTAAAAAAACCTTTTTTTTTCTTCTCAAATGCATGACAGTTGGTTTCCACAGCAAAAGTCCAGATGTTGCGTTATGCTTTTGAAAACTTGTTGTCCGCGGGAATTGAAACGAAATAATTGAAAGAATGCACAATTTCCGTACATTCATGGACACCCATCGTGAACCGATTTAATTATTCGTGCAATGCTTTACGCTGTGTTTAACAGTGTAAATAATTTTCCCCCTTAAAGATTTTATAAAATCAAACCCTTCAGACTTTAAATGTGTGGCTGAGAGCTGACCACTTAAAAAAAATCACTGCAAATGATTCGATATATGAAATAAATGTTGCTACAGTAATAATAATTGCATTTTCTGTATCTCTGAATTTATACAACGCTATAGTTACAAGTTGTAAGCAGATTATATATTTACGGTTACCAGGTTAGATTACTGTCCTGAGGAAAAGCGTCAGATTACTGTCCTTACGGTGACCAGTGAGTTTCAGATTACTGTCCTTCACGGTGACCAGTGAGTTTCAGATTACTGTCCTTACGGTGACCAGTGAGTTTCAGATTACTGTCCTGCCCCACGGTGACCAGTGAGTTTCAGATTACTGTCCTGACGGTGACCAGTGTCACATTACTGTCCTACGGTACCAGTGATTTCATTGTGACCAGTGTCACATTACTGTCCTCGTACCAGTGAGTTTCAGATTACTGTCCTGACGGTGACCAGTGTCTCATTACTGTCCTTATCAGTGGTTTCAGAACGCCCACTGTGACCAGCGTCACATTACTGTCCTCATGGTGACCAGTGTCACATTACTGTCCTCCATGGTGACCAGTGTCACATTACTGTCCTGACGGTGACCAGTGTCTCATTACTGTCCTGACGGTGACCAGTGTTAGATTACTGTCCTGACGTCCTACGTGACCGTGGGTTTCCATTACTGTCCTGACGGTGACCAGTGAGTTTAGATTACTTGTCCTGACGGTGACCAGCGTCACATTACTGTCCTGACGGTGACCAGTGTCATATGACTTTCTGACGGTGACCAGTGACCAGTTTCAGATCAATCATATTTGTATTTCAAGTTTTATCGTTTCTACCATGTCACTTTTGTCCTATGACGTGTATAATACTGTGTCCTGACGGCCATAAATTATTTTGACGGTGAGGTCTATTTTAGGGTGTCTATGATTGGACGGTTTTACATGCCTATGGGGTCTCTGGTTGTAAGTGTCACATTACTGTTGTCTGACGATGACCAGTTTACATTACTGTTAGTGGTAGTCCGACGGGTGTCGAATCTTCCTGACTGACCAGTGTATATACTGTTGTCCTATGCTGTTTACTGTTGTCCTGACGTTGACCAGTGTCACATTACCGTTTACGGTAAAGTGTCAATCGTACTACGGTAGTGTTTAGTGATCTTGCTTTCATTGACCATGGATCTGTAAAAGAAATTACATCCTAATAGTTTGAAGAGAAGTACCTGTTAGCTGTACAAAAAGTACGGTCTTAAGGAAGGCATGAAACAATCACGATACCTTGAAAATAAACAGTTAACAACATACAGTAGCGCAAGGAACAACAATAAAATGTTTGATGCGAACAGATGTTATCTGTGACACGAAATAAATACATAAGTGATTACATAATTTCCGTTTTTACAGTATATTTGCCGCGGTTTGGTAGAGAAAGTATTTTTGTACGGGTATCTTACAATTAAATTACAGCCACGACATACTCATATCTTGTATTCTTTCAGTGTTTTAACTCTTTGCATTTTCTCCGTCATGCAGCTTTTAACGTAGAGTAAAAAGATGTGACACCGTGTCTTATTATTTCGACACTGATCACACACGCGTTTGAATATAAAATGGCTTACCAATATGAAATCCTCGTCCAACGAAATTGAAATTATACAAAATAGGATTATATACGCGGTAAGTGGTCCATCAATTCTTTTTATCAAACAGATTTGTCAAAAGTCAATTCAGTTCACTTTCTGAACATCTTCGCTTAATTTCAAAGGTCCAAACAAGTTGAGTTTTTCATGCACAAGGAGTCCTGCTGGCCCTTAGTTTCGAGGATCGGAGGTGCTCGCTAATGTCATGAACTGAGGTCAGAAAGTCTCCTCAGATGTGACATCGGGTGCACTGAAATTAATTCAATCTGTCATCCCTTAATGCTATTTAACAACTGTCCTCATTTTACTACATTTATTTTTCACTGATATAATTTCTAAATTGATGTCCTCGGCGCTTTTGAGGAATTGTTTAGCTCAACTGTTTATGTACGTGTCTGTTATTTTAAAGAATTCAATACTGCATTGTTATTAAACATATAATAATATGTAGTTTAATAACATATTAGATTTATGTTCTCAGAAATGTACTTCTGTGACGCTACGCATACCAGTTATAATACCCGCTACTCGTTTGAATTGTTCAGCTTTCCGCCATGTATCTACATGTACAATTATCTAATGTTTCTGTAACAGTCACCGAAGACTTCATTTTGACTGAGTAACTTTCAAAAAATACTTTCTATAAATTATGTGTGTTAACCAGAGTACAATGTAATAACAAGATTTTCTTAAATCACGGGAAAATTCATACAAAGACGGGATTCTAACAGGATTCACACAGGTAATAAATGTAGGGATGCAACACACTGCTCCTACAATCCCGCGGGAACCAGATGCATCTATTTTTGTGAAACTGTTGCTAAATGCTTTAAAGACAAAAAAGATGGATATTTCGCTTTATTCATTTTAATATAAATTTGTATTTTTAATCACCATTTCTTACTTGTTTGCGCGACGGAATATTTGAAACTATCACTAGCTGTGGGTGACAGGGTTACACAAATTTAGGTAACTCTGATTGGTCACTTTTAAACATAATGATTGATAATGACCTATCCGTGATTGCCTCCTGGACTGCAGAAACTTTGATCCGTCATTTTGATTGGTCCTGCTGTGCTTTGATATCCGTGCTTCCTTTGGCGTGATTGATGGCATTATAACATCCTTGACGTGTTTGGAAATTAAAATTGAATTCCGAATAAATGATGTTTATTTTTCATGGTAGTTTTTATTTCAATTGGAGTGAAATCGTTTAAAATTCAAATTTCTTTATCCTTAAATTTGAATGCGTCTTATCTTTAGTATGTTTTACATCAGCAGTCAGCTAAAATAGCTAGTGGTGTAACAGAAATTAACCATCTAAAACTGAATTTGAAATAATAATAATAAATATAATAAACGTAATCGAAATTAGGAAAATTGCTGTACGATATCTCTTTAAGTCAAACAGCTATCTCCAAAATAAAAACTTTCGTAGAAAAGTGCTGTCTCGCTAACTTATAAGATATCTCTAATTTGGTATATTATTTTACTGTTTCTTCGTCTTTGACTAGTTTTTCTTTGATCAGTAGCCAGTTTTATTCGCAATACGAGTAAGACCTCCCAATGTGAAAATGGACACATATGTGAATCATTTTAACCTATATGTAAAAACTGCCTCACTTTTGTCGACAATTTTTACCGTATAATACGGGATAAGAATATTTCACATTTTGGGGTTCTACAGCCATCCCATTGAACCCGATATTTTGGTCTTATCATTGTATTATGTAGTTTTACCCGCTCAGTGATAACCGCGAAAACTCCCGAACAGAGTCCGTATCTGGTACTGGGTCCGTATTTTAACACGGATAATGATTGTTACGGCTCTGTATCGCTGAGGGTTAGATGTCTGGTATAAGAACATGATATAGCCCCGACTAAAGACCTTTAATGCCCATGGATCAAATAAGGCCCACCAATTAACATTCTTTCATCCTACATGATGATATACACTATTTTACAAGTGATACGTTTTTGTTTACATGGTATTGAATTGTATTGTAATTACTGTTGTAGTATTAACGGAGATTCAACTTTCTTGTAACATACTTTGAACGATTGACGTCAGTTCGATCTAGACCTGGTTGACGCCTTTTCTCATGTTTTCAAAATTAAAAAAGTAAATACAAGCAGTCTGTCAGAAATGAAGCATAAAATTGCCCGGAAAGGAATTATAATCCTCCGATTTATCGTGCTCATCCCTTTTAAAATAACCCACAAAAGTCGCCACCAAGTCTAGGTACATCACACAACCTTATGAAATAAAACTTTTTAAGTCAGTTTTAATGTTAAGATTCGATTATGAACGCTGATCAGCTAGCCACACTTAGACTTATACAACATTGTACACTGAATGGAACGAGGACGTCCTAACGCTTATAGCCATGTAAATTGGTGTCATAAACTGTGAAAAGAAAACTCATCTTTGTAAATCGTCGTAAATGAAAGCGTTTTAAGTGTAAAAGCAGTATTTTCTGATTTCTTGTGATCTCTCTAAATTTGCATGACATTAAAAATGATTTGTTCGCGAAAACATGATAATCTACTTTATGTACGGAAGACTGTAATAAATCTTTTAGACTATATAAATCAGAAAGGGATACAACGGCAACTTGTCCACTATATGGTGAGAGTCACGTGCTTTTAGAGTGAACTTCCTTATCAAGCCAAGTTAGGGATTCAAATACACCAGAAATGTTAAGAAATCCAGTTTTATTATAATCATCCGGACCAACCGGGTACTACATAGGTCTGACTTTACTGATCCCGCTTGTGGCTCCGTATTTGAATGAATGGATGAATGAAGGTTGATGTTTGAATCCCAGAAGTAGAGCGAAGAAATCTTTGATCTCCTTCCTACTTTCTTTGTAATTTAATTCCTGAAGCACACTCTGAAAGTTCACTCTTTTAGTGACACTAAATTGTTTATTAATTATTTGTTCCAGAGCTGTCAGACTGTGAATCGGAACCGGGATTGCAGTTGAAACGCAAACAGAGAAGAAGTCGGACTACATTCACGGCGGAACAATTAGAAGAGCTGGAACGAGCCTTTGAACGCACACATTATCCTGATATTTATACGCGAGAGGAACTAGCACAGAGAACAAAACTGACTGAGGCCAGGGTGCAAGTGTGGTTCAGTAATCGGAGGGCGAGATGGCGTAAGCAAATGGGAAGCAATCAAATCTCAGCCCTAAACAGTCTTCTTCAAGTTCCACAAGGCGTCCCTTCCAACCCATACATGATCCATGATACAACCAGCTATAGTTTCCCAGCTGCACAAGGTAATTTTCCCTTTATGAATTAAAGTATTTAGTGAGTTAGCATCTCTATTTAGTTTTCAGCTTTTTTTATCGAAGTATGTAATAATGTGTTGACACTGAGGTCAAATATGTTCATGCTGAACTACGTCACAACATTTGAACATAACAAATATCAGTTTATGTGTCTCAACGTGACACGGATGAGTACAACGGTAAACAGGCTGAAAATGTATATGGCATTATCTAATAAACTTTCTTGATAGACAACAATCGTCAGAAAATGTCTTTACACGAGAGATTGATACTTTTTTCTTTAAAATTGTTGACTCACATTGCTAGCAATTTAAAAACACTTGATCAGATATTGTCCCTTGATTATATTATTCATTTCTGATTGGATGGTCTCCCTTATAGTGACAAAATAATTTAACAATAGACAGAAAGACACACAGCTACTAGAATTTTTTTAAACAGAATTATTTGACACCTGAGTTAAAGTATGTACACATTAAACTACGTCACCATGCATAAAACATTGAATTTGAACATATTTCACTTGGACGAGTACAACGGTAAACAGAAGTTACTTCCTATGTAAAAAATGCACACAGTGACAGTTGAAACAACCAGCATCTAGTAAAATTTGTTTATAGGTAACAGTTCTCAAGAAATGGACTGTGTGTGGAAGACTGATATGTTTGTTTTTTTCTGCAAGCTTCGATGTCTGAATAAATTGTTTATTCCTAAAATTGTTAAATTTAGTGTAGCAAGAAAATTTGAACATAAAAAATAGAACGATCGATTCCAAGGAATGTCGAAATATATTTCATAATATCTTCTATTTCTTCTTCATATTCTCCCCGTGATGTACATGATTCCACATTAGGGCATCATAATCATCATTATCATAAACATCATCATCGTCGTCATCATCATCATCGTTTTAATTATCATTAACTTATGTGCATTTTAAGTTTCTTGGACATGTTAGTTCAGAAGTATAACAGCACCTACTTTATACTACATGTAACTGTATTTAAAATGCATTCATCCGTTACCAGGCCAAAGTAAACAATCGTAACTGCTGCATAAATGTCATACACAGTTCATAGTAAAACACACTTAATGGCACTTAATCCAATTAAAACTAAATGTTTGATTATTTCTTCCTGTTCCAAACAAAAGTTGCTAAAATATCAAGACCCTAAATTACATCTTTCAATTGAAAATATACCTATTGAAAATGGCACTGTACAAAAAGTCCTCGGTGTTTATGTTGACAACAGACTACCACTAAAGTGATACCTAAAATAAACTCCAAACTTGCCCTATTCAGATGAATTAACTATTATCTTTCTGATGAAATAGAATTTATGTTCTACCAATCATACATTTTACCTATCATGGATTACTGTGCCGTTATTTGGAGTAATAGATCCAGTATCACAAATAGATTAAGTAAATTACAGGGTTATATTAAGAAACGGACAAAACTCCCACATAAAAGAGCCATGCATGCTTAGCTATTCGAATAGAATTAAATATCACATTGCGCTTGTTGTTTATAAAACTACAAAAAAACTAGAGCCAATATATTATGAAACTTGTTTACCTTTTCCAGCAATGAAATCTACAATCTAAGATACATTAATTACAATAACCTGTCTTAACCTAAACATAAAACAAATACATGTATATTAAAATCGTCATTTTCATATGCTGCAGTACACATCTGGAATAACATTTCAGTCTAGATCTGCAACGTTGTTCAAAAAGAATTATAAATTGTTTTTGTTACATAATCAAAACTAATATACCTACAAGTGACACATTTAGTTTATAATGAGGTTAATTTGTAAATATATTATATTCTGTCATGATGCTATTTTTTCTGAGTGTCTGACTGTCTGTTAATTATAAGTGGTAGACATACATGAACCGTAATTCATAAGAAATATACTTTATAATTTGTATGGGTTTTGTATAAAACCAAGTTTAAAGTGTGACTGTGAGAAAGTGTTTGTATCTGCATGTGTGCAATTTTGTGAATGTACGTATTTGTATGAGCGTTTGTCTGTAATTGATGGAAGGCCACAATGAAATTGTGATGTATATACAAATTTGTATAAATGTCTATTTGTGCTACCTTCTTGAAATAAAAGTTTTTTATTATTATTATTATTATTATTATTATTATTATTACACCTGTCAAATAAATCGAATAACAATGATAAAAATAATAAGAAGAAGAATTATAATAATTATTACTACATGTTCTTCTTTAATTTTGAAAGCATTGTTTCAGTGTTTATACATATATCTGTAGCTTGCAATACACTGCAAATGAAGTTTACGTTTTTTGATATATATTTTTTTAAAGTTATATTTTACACGGTTTTGTGTTTTTATGGTCCTTCGAAATTTGGTCAGTTTTCGGAATTCGGATGAGTATTTACTAATTTAATCCAAAAAAACATTTGCTGGCTAAACATAATTTCACGACATCTATACAGTAGTCATGTGATACATGTCTTCCTATTTTATACGAAAATAATAAAAAGATGGTTAATTACTTTAATAAGTTTTATTGAGAATTTATTTGAATGATTTTTCTTCATAATTAGGCATTTTTTTTCCGTTTTCTGTGAAAATCACCATTTTTACTTCTTTTGGCAACATTTAAAAGCTATGCAAAGTTACGAAGGTCATGCTCTAAAAGAAGATTGTCAGTCGATGAAAATGAATAATTTTTAATATTAAGTACTGACTTATACACTTTAACTTTTCAGACGCAATCTGGCACCGTTCTTCAGTGTCGTCTGGGATACACCATTCAATGCCGTCAACAAGTCTCAAACAAGAACATGGGCACGCACCATATCATGGAATCATGGATAACTATTTAAATCACGCAAGTCAGGTTGGTCATAGTTTACTTACTACTCATTTCTGATTGTGAAAGCACCAAATGAAAATCGTATGTTACAGGTGATTTTTCATATCATGTACATAGTCCGAAATGATAACTTGACACAATGACGCATACACATGTAGTCACGAGTACATATACTACATTTAAAATGTTTAAATGTGCATTTCCTACAACAGGCAGATTAGTTTCTCAAAACATTAACACGTATCTTTCAAAAAGCCGCAAGAGTCAATGTTTTGAAGATATTTGGCGCAAAAGAATGGACAGAAAAATCTGATTGTAATCGCACCTATTTACTTTAGTCCACGTATTGTAGAAACCAAGACACATATTAGCTATTCATCAGTATCTGTAAGAAAACGAATAATGGACTATAACATTTTAGTATATAAGGTAACTATATGCTCGTTGGACGAACACACCACACGCACAATAAGTGATTATTTCACAGCTTGAAAATCCTAAAATTGAAACGGAATATACTTATTGATAATTTTACAGTAAATTTTCATTTTCAAGTGCACTTTGCCCAGTAGAACCTAATGATCGTTTGCTGTCAACTGTTAAAACTGAGCCAAAGTGAGTTATAAAAACATTTTACTAATCAAATGATATCGTTTCAGATGCACAATTTTGCCAGTTTACAGTCCAGTCTGCAGTCCAGTCTTCATTCCAATTTACCACCCAACGAAGCTTTCCCATCGCATACATCATGGTCAAACTCGAACACGGCAAATACACAGCAAACTCTTGCCGGATACACAGGATCAAACCATATACCACATATCAATGACGTCACAAAAGGCAGTATCCACTACAATCCACATCTTTCAGCAGGTACATTACAATCTGAGAGTATAAATTTACATTTATAAAGGTGTCTAGTTTCAGAAATGATTGTTTTGTCAAATTCAGTATACATTTTCCTATAATAAATAATTGTAAAGAATTAAAAAAATGATAATCAACATCATTTAGGCCGTCAGTTCAAATATATAATTATACAGTTTGGAAGAAACAGTTTCTTGTGTAGAGGTAAAAGTCTTATCTAAATTTGTATATATGAACATAATGTGGTAAGAACGCTTGATGCGTATTTTCAGTGTCAAACATGGAACGCTATGTAGCAGACGAGAGTCTTGCGGCTCTTCGGATGAAATCAAGAGAACACGCGGTTGCACTAGGACTAATGAATACAACAGACAGTGGTAGAGTGTCGGCTGGATTTTGAGGCTTTCTGGTCATACTTACAGGACTGTTTTAGTCAAAACAGTGAAGATAGATAGACTTTCAAGGTATTGAGACCAATGTACTGTATTTGGCCAGTCCTCATTTTGACTATGTATTACCAGAAGCCTATACAGACACTGAAGGTGGATTACTCGCACAGGACGATAAGGTGATGTGGCTATGACACAATTAAAGTGAGACTAGTTTCGGACATAACACGTGTTTAACATGCATTTGAAATGGTTCAGACATTGTTAATCAGGCGGCATACACTAACAGCTACTGTTACAAATTGCAGTTCTGAATAAAACTGCTGCCTCATTGACGTGTAGTGATGTTGTTTGTAAATCATTAAGAAACCTTTTACTATTAGGGTAGACATATCTATATGCATTCTAGTGCCTTATCCTTGTGTATAAAGTCTGTATATATTTGTATATCTAAACTGTATGTCTTTGTGAAAAATAATGTCACCAGTTTGTTATACTTCCGAGCCATGACAGAAACTTGTAACTACGTATAGGACGTCTATCATGTTGTGTTACCGCTGGCTAGCTTGGGTACTAATATCCAGTTGTTAACTACATTGTATACATTCGTTTTTTTTTTCAGAAATTATATTTATTGTAAAATTAAACTGCATTTTGCGTTATGCAAAGCATTTTTATATTCCCCCAAAAAGAAGATTTGTGGACTGAGCGGATATAGGAATCACATTACCCCCGTTTTTTCACACAGTATATCTACTAATGGAGTTAGGAATGAGATAGTGTAAGAACATTTGGAACATAGGCAGCTCATACATCTGGGGTCACTGAGACCAAACTCAAATGCATGCTTAGGGGTCATTTGTTTTTTTTATGTCTACTTCATATCTTCGAATCCCTTTGAAGGATTTTCATGAAATGACCAGGACGACATGGAAAACCCCTGTCCAAGCCGCGTTGTTTCGATGTCAGTATCGCACTCGGGGGTCATAGGTCATGAGACTAAATCTCCTACACCCCTTGTAGGATTTTCATGACACTTGGGTCAAGTGTTCACCTCATGTTCCAAACTTCATAGGGTTAGGGTCAAAGAGACAAAGTCCCTTGAACTTTATTTGATGAAACTTGGGTCAAGAGACAAGGTGCACTTATTCCGGCTCTTCAGCTCAAAGTAAAGGTCACACTTTTGGTAAAATTTCATTAGAATATTTGTTCTGCCATTCTTCGAACATTTTACAAATGATTAGTATCTTAAGATACAAAACTCTGCTGAGATTTACCAGCAAATCATCATCGAGTTTTCTTCTGGGCTTACGAAATGTATATAACTGGTCAACATGTTTAAAGCTAGCTATATCTTGCCAAACCTCACTGTATATAATTATGTAGTGCAGTTGGAACGTGGTTAACTAAATATTTTGTAAAATTATGAAATATTTTGTCTTATCAGTACATGTGCAATGTGTTACAAAGTTTTCATCCTTTAATAACAAAACAATTTTCCATCATTATTCCTAGACCTACTTAAGTATGTTTCTACTGTACGCTTTTGTTGTGTTAACGCGTCTTCACAGCCCGCAGCTATACTTTTCAGGGTTCTTTGTGCATACACTTTTACCTCCGACGCTATTCTTATACGTCCTGAAATAAATGGAAATAATATAAATATAAAAAGTTACAATATCACCTAACTGATACCTTTAAATGACGTATAGTAGACCGATCTAAGATCAAACAAAACCTAGTTGTAACGCATGAGGTAAAAACATTTCATATTTGTGACTATTTTTCACATTTGGGACCAATTTCACATTTGGGGCCCCTACACACATTCCCGACTTTGTTCTCCGATTATTACAAAAGTAAAAGGATATGCAGATGGCATAAACAGAACTTCAAAGTATCTGAAAAGAATAAATGTTTTGTATGATATATGACAAATTAAAAATTATCTGTAGTCTCATTTATTGATTTTTTTTTCGACACGTGTTTTATTGTGTTTGCTGATGTCTTGTTTCAGTAATGAAGAAATAAACATTAATAAACATTAAATAGATATTACGAGTTTGTTTCTTAAATTAAGTAGTCCTTAATAAACATTCTAGGAATGGATTTCAATCTGCTGATGCATCCCATTAAGTCATCGAAGATACATTAAATAAGTCAACACAAGAAACATACAATTGTTATAAGTTGTGTTCGATTTGCACAAAATCTTTTGGGTTTAAAAGGTATGAAATAACTAAGATGTCCGAACACAGCCAGTTAAAAAGATATAAAATAACTAAGATGTCCGAACCCAGCCAGTTAAAAAGATATAGAATAACTAAGATGTCCGTACCCAGCCAGTTAAAAAGATATAAAATAAGTAAGATGTCCGAACCCAGCCAGTTAAAAAGATATAGAGTAACTAAGATGTCCGAACCCAGCCAGTTTAAAAGATATAGAATAACTAAGATGTCCGTACCCAGCCAGTTAAAAAGATATAAAATAACTAAGATGTCCGAACCAAGCTGATGTTTATTACATCGGTCTGCTCATAAACACATTTTAAAAGGTTTATAGTTTAGTTATTTTACATCTTTTGAATTAGCTTGGTTCGGACTTCTTAGTTATTTTATACATGTTAGAACATCGAAAAACTACATATAAATAATTGTAATTATTAAATAATTGTTTCATATATCATAAATTTTGAATGCCATCTCCTATACCATTTTTTCAACTTGAGTAAGTGCCTATCAGAATATATGCTCAATATTTGTGTTTATCGCAATGAATACGAACTGTTTGCTTGTAGTAATATTTTTGATGTGGTTTATATTGATGTTTCACCGTTGACATGTTTTGTCTCATTTAATTCAGCGTTGAAGACCAAATTAAAAAAAAGACTGGCTGTTTAATATGGTACCTTTGTTTAATAACATATGGCTATTTATCATTATCATCATCATCGTCGTGATCATCATCGTCGTGATCATCATCATCATCATCATCATCATCATCATCATCATCATCATCATCATCAAAACCCTCTTGTTTTAATTGTACTTAAGTACAATAAATCGAGTACTTACTGTCGATGAAAACTGTACAGTATTTATACTGATGACCCAGTTCTTTTGCTGACTTATTTAATATACGAATTGAAATGCCCTGGACCACCCAAATCAGTTTTAATGGATTTTGTGAAAAAAAATGAATTGATGCATGGATCAATTTTATATAAGGCAATTTCACCGTTTACGTCCTTGACTAAATATGTTGATCAGGTATTCAAACATCGCGTTTCCCGCATACTGATTTCAATGAAACTTATTAATAAGCATATCATACGCGAAAACTCGCAGATTTTCCCCACATGAGGTCAAGCTATTAAGTACACACTTGAAATTTTGTCTAGGGTTTAACAGAATAAGGTGCACCCATTTATAACTCTATTCATATGTCGTTGTAGAAGGGATTTTAAAGTGAAAATAGGCATATAATTTCAATTAATTCGATATAACACCAATTCAAAGAAATTGAAAAGCCTCCCAATTTGAATTTCCTCGATCTACTAGGTTTGAATGTGGATGTTTGAGTGCGATGTTTTCCCGTATTTGGAACAGACTGTTGTCGTTTTATTGGTTTAATCATCTACGGCGCCAATGGGCTTAAGTCGCTGATTTTTCTTCAATTTTAATTATTTTAATGAAATCATCTTTAGAATTGCTTATCCTGCACTCAGAAATAGAGAAGAAAATTGTAAAATATGACGTTATTTCACACATTTTAATTAGTTTCGGTGATTCTGATTTTTCATTCCATATTGTTTTATTAAAGTATATAAACGAGATTCCTTAGACGTCACATTTACGTTGGTTGAAGAACTTACTGTGGATTTTCTGTCATTCGTTATAATAAAGCAGAGGAGAAGTTATTTAAGGTGTGAGAATATTGCCCTTGAAGTAAGCTGTCATTAAACACTTCAAATGGCAGCCAACTTCATGCTCCACTGGGAAATGCAAAAATTTCTGTTTGGCTAATCTACTTACTAGTCGAATTCTTATTTCAGCTAGCTGCCTAGTAGTTTTTATCGTGAAGTAGAAACGACAGGATGATGCAATATTAACTGGAATGTACACTGGCAGCTGGCAACTGACAACTGACAACTGACTGCTATTTCGAAATAGCTAAAGAACTGGCAATCGGCAACTTGTAGCTGGATATCGAATTGATTTTTCTTTAAATCGAATTTAACCCGACAGTTCGACTTACCTAGCGAATTGATAACCGGCATCTGAAAGTAACACGTAGCTACTTATTAAAACATTCTTTTCTTGTCTAAAACTAACAGGCACAAAGGTTAGGTATTTATTGTGTGTCATTCTCTAATGGTTCTCTAGTAAGAGTGTTTAAATCAAGTCCCTTATGTCAAAAGTGGATCCTACATAAGCTCACTTGTGCTCGGTCATATCCATGATTTTTTTGCGAACTATGCTGATTAAAATTCTCGCGAACATTTTCTTCACATGGTTTTATAGTAACAGAATTCTTCTTTCGTGGCTTTTAGCTTCGTGAATCACTCTGTCCCCAATGAAATTGCGAAATTTTGGACACGTAAACAATTTGTCAAAACATGGCCACCGTTCCTTATATAACCCTTTGCTTATGTTGCCTCAGAGGTATTGACTCGTATTATGGCAAAATTATAATAATAATAATAATAATAATAATAATAATGTCTTTATTTTCAGAAGGTAAAACTCATAATGCAAATACAAAATTAAAAGCAAAATGTACATTACAATGAGGCCTTCTATATATAACAAAGTAACAATATTAATCATACAAATGCATAACCGACTTAATAGGCCTATCGGCAAACACCTGTGTTTTATAATGTGCTGTAATTACTCATTAAAAATAGTTTGTAATGGTACTTAAAAGCATTTAAAGAGACTGAATTTCTTGTGGTTTCTGGTATGGAATTCCATGTCAGCATGGAAACGATTTTAAACGTTTGTTTAAGGTATTCTGTTTTTGGTCTTGCGTGTGTTAAATTTCTCTTTGAGTTGGACCGTAAATTGTATATTTTGTTATCAGAAACAGTAATAAATTGGCATATGTATTCAGGTGCAATTCTGTTAAGAGCTTTGTATGTCATTACAGCAATATGAAATTTGTGTCGATCTTCTACTGTTAGCCATTTTAATTCTTTAAACATAGCGATTGAAGGTGTAGAATACGGTTTTGATAAAATCCACCTAGAAATACTTTTTTGAAAAACGGTGAGTTTTGAAAAAAGTTGCTTGGCGCAGTTACTCCACGTAATCGACCCATAATCAAAATTAGGAAGAATGTATGCTTTATAAAACATCTGTTTCATTTCTTGTGTAAGATATTTGGATATTCGCCGCAACAGTGTAAAAGTACTTGACAGTTTTAAACACAATTTGTCTATCCGAAGGTTCCATTTCAAGTGTTGGTCGATGTAAACACAAAGTATTGACTTGTTACAACCTTAATAGGACATTCATTTATAGTCAGGTTAAGAGGCGGAGACCGTTTTACGTTAAATAGAGAACCTATAACCATGCACGTGGTTTTAGTAGGATTCAATGCCATATTGTTTATAGAGCACCAATTCTTTATACTGATTAATTCTGATTGCAGTTTCGTTTCAATTAATGACATTTTTTTGCCTGCGAGGTAAAGTGTCGAATCGTCCGCATACATAAAATACGTGAACTATGTAACTCAGGCGAGCGGTAGAAGGACTTTCTTACAATTTCTATGGAATAGCCACTATAAAGAAAACGAAATATTTATGCAGCCATATGAATCTGAGGGAATTATAAAATTTAAATCTAGAAACATATCTAGATATTTCTGATTACTTGCCTTTGAAGATAACTAATATTTTGAATAAGTTAAAGATATGTACTCACTTTTGCAAATTTATAGTTAAATGTGGAAGTGACTTCACGACGAATAAAATAAATACTTTCAGAATCTGTTTCACGTAAGATGTTTTTCATGCACTGTTAAGACCAATAACTAAAATTCTGCTTTTTACCTGTATGGCCCAATAACTAAATTCTGCTCTTTACCTGTATGGCCCAGTAACAAAATTTTGCTATTTACCTGTATGACCCAACAACTAAATTCTGCTCTTTACCTGTATGGCCCAATAACAAAATTCTGCTCTTTACCTGTATGGCCCAGAAACAAAATCCTGCAATTTACCTGTATGGTCATATAACAAAGTTTTGCTCTTTACCTGTATGTCTCAATAACGAAATTCTGCTCTTTACTGCATGTCCCAATAACAAAATTCTGTTCTTTACCTGTATGTCCCAAAAACAAAATTCTGCTCTTTACCTGTATGGCCCAGTAACAATTTCTAAAGATTTTATAATCCTTTTTTTGTAAGAAAAAAAGTGATACTTGTTAATGATTTTCTAGACAGAAATGGAAAAAAAATTGTGACAAATATACCAATATACAGTTTTTACGGTATCAGAGTATTACATAGAACCAGTGAGAGCTGATCATACCGCACTATGCAATTAAAGAAAAATAATTGATTCAAGCACACACGTCTTCCCTGCTCTAGAGGCATACTGAATATAAATGTCAGTTTTAAATGAAAGTAAACTCCCGTATGTCATACAATACCAAGCCCTGTGCTTATGAAACAACTGAGTTACATGCTCAGACTTTGGATCAATAGAAAATTGTAAAATTTTATAAATAATTTATAACAATGTGTCACACAAGTTTTCCGTAAATATTTAGAAAGGCTTTTAAACTTTAGCTCTTTTTTTCTGATTGTGTATTGCTAGAAGTTAAAGTCGTTTTTGTGTTCAGTATCTGTTGAGCATGAAAAAGTTTTATAAGCACGAGACCAAACTTGTAAACATTTTGTGATTGTTTGTTCGTTATTTCAAGATATAAGACTCGAATTTTTAGAAATATTCCTTGAGAGTGATGTTTGTAGAACGATGCAAGACGAAGAGAAACTGGCTTATTTAATAAAAACTCACCCTAGACAGTGTGCTAAATTTATCGTGAAAGCTTATCTATTGAAAAGACGATCTTTATACATAAGATAGACACAATTTTAATAGTATTTCATATTTACCATATCACTTTATCCATATAATGCGAAATAAATTTGGATCAGTCATTTGTTCATCATGATAGGTTCAAGGTTTAGAGTGGAAAAAGTTTATTTACAGTTATTGATTGTAATCGTCAATTTACTTGTTAAATGTACATATTTCTGCCAAAGGTGTATATTGAAAAGAACAGTTTTGTTCTGTGTGTATAGTCGATCATGTTATATTAATACTTGTAATATTGTAGGTGACTTATAGACCCGTTTGGGTCGGGTGCTTATACATGTATATGCGTATATTGTAAATAATTTTGTATGTACATAATGCACATGTCACTATAATAAAAAAAATTACGTAAAATTACTTACTGTAAGATTCCAGTGACAATGGTTTTTGTTCAGACTGTAGCATAATTTTACGTCTCTGTAACCGACAAAGTGAGACCATAAAACATTTGTTTCGTGAATGTCAGTAAAGTCGCACATGAAGGAATATACGTTGTAGTATAAATCATGATAGATATTGATTCACTTCAAAGTCTAGAAGTGTTACAAAACCAAATAAAGTTGCTACATTATGCTAAATATAACTTTACAACATATACGAAATGGAATGAATGTGTATCATCAAATAGCAAATTTCCAAATTAACATTTCCCAAATACGGAACTGCCTACTTCTCTCTTTTACTCTTTTATTTTACTATCTTTTCTCGGCTTGCGGTCTTTGCGATCTTATATTAATTGTCTGGTGTACTAAGTGAAGGGGAATAAGGTTTGTAGACCATTATGTTTACTACACATAGAGTTACTTCCCTTTATTCAGTAGTAATTTCAGTAATTTTGCAGCACTGCTCTCAGACCCTCGTTACGTGCACGTCGCAGAGCAGGCGTGGGGTCACGACGGACACTGGATCAACACAACAGACATGACTTCGGTCCAAAATCGATCCGGTGGCTGTCGGGGCCTCAGCTAACGGCGAGGGGAGTGACCCTGACAAGGGCCGTTTGTTCATCGCAGCAACAAAGACGCACGGTGTGTGATGGCCACCAACCTACCAGAATCCCTGCGTGCCGATGACGTGTGCCGGGTGGCAGGGGAACGACAATACAAGACAGCACGATGGTTGCAGACGGCTACAAGACAGAAGACCTCCCTTACAGTGACTGTGCTGGGGGGGGGGGGGGGGGGCAAAGGCATCCTTACTTGCCACGTTTCGGACAGGTCACTCACACCTCGGTCGTATTGACCGCGTGGGTGACCTACTTTTTGAAATGGGGAGAAGGAAGATGAGTGTTTTGGTAGCATGTGCTCTGGGAAGCTTTCGGGCTGGGGCTGGTACCCCTGACTCCAGATTAGGCTACAGAGTCGCATCACATGAAGGACTGCCCTGGTCTTATAACTTCGAATTGGCAGTCAACTTTAAGCTTTCCGGTTGACAGTTCGCTAGTTAATTCGAATGGCAGCCAACTACAGTGAAGCTAATTGAAGGTTAAGTCTAACTTAAATATCAAATTGGCAGCCGGTTGTTTTTCAAAACATAATTCTACATAAATCAATTGGCAGCAGGATTAAGAAGTATGGTAGCAGTTGCCAACACTTTGAACGTTTATCCTTTAATCTAACGTCAATGTATTTAAGGTCTGTTGTATACGAAATTAATTATGATTCTATTAATTGACTATATAGCCAGTGTTGCCATGTATTATACATAACCTATCATATCGCTTTTCACATCCTGCGATTATTACAATCGTTGCGTTGGTCTAGTGATCTAAGACCGTTTGACTTTGCTTTGCCAGACGATATTACCGCACTGTCCAGGGTCAACTTCATCTTTAGTAATTGAAGAACTCCAGTTATTGTATGTAACACCAACAAGGATACATTAAGAACAATTATGTAGAAGTGATTGCATGCTATTATGGGAGATGTACTGTTTAATAGTTTCATTTAGCCAGTTACTATAAATGATTGTAGGGTTTACCATGTTTAACCTTTGTGAAAACAAATATTTCAGAAATACTGTACGGTTCGTTTATTACATGACATACATGACATGTGCATATTCTGATGACTGTGGTATTATAACAATACAACTTATGTTTAGTGTCTTATTGTCATACAGTCTATCTGTAATTTTCAATTTTTCATTTTAGAAAAACACATGAATTGATTTTAATGACTTAATCTGATATTATACTGCTAGTTCATGACATATTTTACCATCAGGGAAAAACAGTTTTAAACTGGCTTCTAAAACTTTACAATAACCGTTGAATATTTTCCATTTTGAAATACTGCTGCAGAAAAACGAGTGAATATTTTTGTATTTCCTTAGATTGACATGGGTTGTCTTTCTGTCCTACTTTCGCTTTATCATGTTGTAAACAGTCAGAGATATACGTTGCACATCATTGGAAGTAAAGTTCTTTCAACTATAATTCAAAATAGGAATGCTTATTCATGTACAACATATTTACAGCCCTTTTCTGGGAGACTTCTGGAAAATTACAGAGATATTTGAAAAGTAGGAAATCCTACTTTCGTTTTTGAAAAGGCAAAATACAATTTATTAATTCTTTTGTTAAACTCAAATTTTCAACACAGTATGGTCACATTCGATGCAGAATGTCATATTTCCCTTCTGAGAAGACACCCGTTACAATTCCAGATTTAAAAGAAAATTCGATTTGGTCTTAGTAAAGTGCATTTAAAGTCCGCGGAAAGTAAGCTTAGTCAATATAACTATTTTATGCGGAAGTAGTGAGGAAAATGTCACAGAACTCATGTATCAAACACGGATCTAATTATGCATGTTCAGGTAAAGCATACAATACAGAATCCGGGTCGGCTAACATGTGTAGGTGTTTATATAATAATATATACAAAAGGATGTGGATTTTTGGTATAAACACCTGCACCATCTTCAATAAAATAAATTATATTTCATTAAATATTTTGAAGTATAAATATTTTGAAGTATGGCACGGTATTAATGTCAAATTTTGATAATTGCAAAATTTGAGGGCAGAATAATACCATTATGTTCATATTTGAGCACAAAGCATCCTGCAGTCTGTATGCAAACATAATCTTCGTACACCATTGCACTACAATAAAACTTCACTTTTTATCGTTAAAATTCGTTTTGAAATGCGTTTGAAAAGAAAACAGGATACTTGTCACGTTTTATAAATTATTTGCTGAAATAACTAGGGCTGTAACGAATACACTAAGGGGCGAATACGATACGTATCACGAATACAGGGTGACGAATACGAATATTTATTCATGAATATGAATACTATACTAAAATCATTGAACAAGTGAACATTATATGGCTTTTGCCAACAATATATTACAGTCTGCTGACTAGATAATAGTACTTTCTTTGTACTCAAATTACTGTGAAATAATACTGTTCAAACGTAAAAAAACACTGAGTAAACATGTAACTTAAAGAGCTCTGGGTTCAAATGACTAGAACTGTTTAGTAAAAAATAACTAGACACGACTATAGAGTAAAGAGGATCTACGATTTCAACGGTTCCCTCGATGCTTGACATGTTGTTGATGTAGACGGTTTTTGGATGCCGTAAAATGGGAATTCACACTTGTTGAAATCAAATTTTAATTGAATGTGAAATTAATTTAAATGAATTCAATCAATTTAAAACCCAGAAAGTTATGAAAATCATTTATTCAATTGTAAACCAACATCAAATATCGGCCCGACGACTTATTAAATAAATGTCGTGACAATATCCGTCAACCGTTGTGGGTGGGGTATACGACGAAATAGTGCGGAATGCGCTACGAAACGGAAGCGTTTTCAGTAGATTTCTTCTGTTTTGGGTAAATTCAAATGATTTTAGTTTAAATCACGCAATTTTTATTTATTTTCGTAAATATTCGGTTTGGCACATGGCGAATACTGTATTCGACTAAATCGAATATTCGAATGTATCGTTACAGCCCTAGAAATAACACACAAACGGAAAACAGTTTTAATTGCATTCTACATTTACAAAAGTTTAATGATTTGTCACTGTCTAGTTTCACGTCTTTGGTACGACGTGGTTTGAACACAGTTACTCTTATACGACGCCAGCATATCTAGGATTTCTGACACCGATTTTTTTGCCTTATTCCCTTAGTACATTTATTTGATCGATTTGTTAAAATTTTCATTTTGATTTCAGTAAATATCGACTTAAATGTTACCCGTCATGTTACAGTTTATTATGTTATTTTTTCATTAGGGA
This sequence comes from Saxidomus purpurata, assembly GCA_022818135.1. Classification (NCBI taxonomy): domain Eukaryota; kingdom Metazoa; phylum Mollusca; class Bivalvia; order Venerida; family Veneridae; genus Saxidomus; species Saxidomus purpurata. The sequence goes on along the minus strand of JAFMSR010000004.1, from coordinate 22,691,944 downwards.
GAGGAACTCCATAAGACATAGTCTTTCGTTTCAATCCCTTTCAGTGTTTATATTGTTACACATTTATGTATGTTTGTATTTCACATATACTGAATAAATATGTTTAAACTTAACATGTACACGAATTTTCATCAATAAGGGTTGTGCATTAAAGTTTTTCGTTGACTTGCTTAAAAAATTTGGAAATGTACTTTTACTTGCTCATAATGCCAAATTTGATGCACGCACGTGTATCAAGCATGGACAACATCATATCTGCCTTTGCTATTTACACATGGCCCTTTGAAACGGAGATTTCTTATTCGTGGGTCGATTGGTTATAACCATTCGGTGCTAGTAAAGGGCTGGATAGTTTTAAGTCACAGCATTTAAGACCTGTATTTTCGAGAAGTTGTGAAAAACGTTTAAAAAAGCTTCTGTGAGACAACACTTGAGAAATTAGTAAGCTGGTAGAGTATTTTGTCATGAATATATATTCGGAGTTTTTGGAAGTTACGTATGAAAAGTGAGTCCAGTGACTGTTTGACATTTTCACTCCGTTTATGTAAACGATCACTTTACTTACCCATATCTAGGTGCGTGATCACTTTTTCACGTTATAGTGGCAAAATTCAAGAGCGCTTACTGAAAAATCTAAGTCGAACACGTCCCATTTTTATCAAATTAATATTCAGTTTCAGAAATTAAAAATAGTAAATTGTCAAAATTTAAAAAAACTTTCACAGTCTAGTTTTTTTGTTATTCTCTGAAATGCCAAAATTCATGGAGCAGAAAAATGACGTTTCTGACGTTTTTCTGTACGTTGTCAACGAAATGTAATATATTTATTTTTTTATAAATAGGAATAGTTTGCATATCGATTGATAGAATATTTTTAAAGAATTATAGCAAACAAATGACAAAATGACATAACTATAACCACATGACGGTATTCTTCTGGTACGCTGTCGCCATATGGCCCAACGCAGATGGGCACGATATGCGCATGTACCAAATTTCAAACAAGTGTGACAATTCTAATTTTACTGACGAAAGGTACTGACCTTCCTTAAATAGCAAAAACGGGGCAGCAAATACGGGATAGAAAATACGGGACAGCACATTTTCATATTTTTCACATCTGCATTGCAACAATGTGTTCTATGCTTGTTTCATATGTGAACGTAGTATATCTATACAAGCAAAGGAAATCCAGCGACATGCAATTAACATATAAGAAAATATTAATTCACATTCAATAAAAAAGACAAGACCCGAACCTACATTTCCATTTCGCTTCCATAAAGTACATGTACTCTAATTACTTCAATTTGTTATTGAGTTCATCTTATGTAGCACAAAAACTACACGTCTTTTGCTATACTGATTAAGATGACCGACTTTAATTCTGGATTTGCTCTTTAGCCAAGTTACAAAATACCGATTTAAATCTTAACATCTTTCATTAGAAAGATTAAAAGTTTAATCTGGTCGTATGTTGGACGTATGTTTTAAGTTATATATTTCACATGTATCTTAATCGTAATCCCGCTATAGCTCTCGTGGAATTAACAGTTATGACCTAACAGTGCAGATGGTGAAATAATGGCAGAGTGAATATTGAGGAGTCGTTTCAGTGTGTTCATTTTTTTGAATATACCGACTGTGTAACATATGTGAACAATTCACTTAAACGGATATTTTCTATTGTCGACTAGCGCTATCTATCCAAAATGAAAGTGAGATCTCTATTCTTAATTATCAGCTTAATAGCAAGCATCAAAAGTGCGCATGCTCAAACGATGCCAAGCGGATGTAGTTACGACGCTGGACTGTACGAATGTGACTACACTACGTTAAGCGGAAGTAGTTTGATACCCCTTCAAGCATCTGGATTCAGTCCTATAGCGCAGAGGTTAAAACTCACCGGTCTGCCTGCCACACTCAACAGTGCTGTATTCGACACAGATTTTGCTTCATTGGACAACTGTAAGACATTCGATTTTTCTGGTCTTTTACTCAAATATTTGAACACATAGATCCAGTCAGCATCATGTTGATGTTGGTTGTTTTCCGCAAACATGAAATATATATTGTTAAGCAATACAACATTTCCAATGTTGCAATACACTATATGCAAAAATGTGTTGTCTATTTTTTAAATAATTATTAAAAAAAATATTTTTCTTACTTCATTTTAGAGATAATATCCGTTCAGTTGATAAAACTAGTGCCAGTATAAGTGACTTGTTAATCTTTATCAATGAAGTCTAAAATCTTAGATCCATTTAATACAATATTCCATCACTAGATCTGTTACGTTATTTAAAACGAATTCTTAATTTATTTACATTAGATAATACCATTTACAGGCCCCGTAATCTACGTCATCAGCAGGTGCGCCAAATGATAGAATGCACATTTTCCGGCGAATCTAGGTCTTAATTAAATCAGCACTACTACTTTCAGACAACATGAATCTTAAGTTTCTATATAGAATAATTATGTGAGAAAAGCACTACATCCCCTTAAAAACAGAACAGGGCCTCATTTCTGTAAAAATCCAGTTCCTAAATTTTCTGTTGAAAGAGAATTTGTGCCAAACAAAATCAAATTCTGACAAGCCTTTATAGAAAAGAAAACATTTTCAAAATTTCACAACCCCATTGGGGCCTTATCTCTGAGAGGTAATTCATTTTTCTGCATATCACAGTGATACAGAACTCAGTTGTTAAAAGTTTAATTAAGTCAGTAATATTAGTTTCAGAAAACAAGTTTTTTAAGTTTCTAAATAGAACATTAAAGAAAAGTGCTACACTCTACTGAAGGGCCTCATTTGTAAAAAAAAATCAGGAAGTGTAGGGATATCAGCAAGAGTGATCATTTAATTATTGGAGCTAGTTACAATTTAATTTTGATAACCGGTTTCAGAGAAATAGAATTTAAATGTTTTTATATTGAATATAGAAGAAAAAAAAAACAACTAAAGGGCAAAATCTCTGGAGATACTAATCCAATCTTGACAAAAGTTGCGCGTGCGCCGCGTTGTACTTATTTTAAGTTTCAGGAAATTCTATCTGTTGTTCTTGAGTAATGACTCCGGACGGACAGACGGACAGCGCCAAAACAATATTCCTCCGCCTTTGGCGGGGGATAATAAATGAAACACATATACTATTAGCATCATGGGATATATTTGGCTTCTGCTGCATCTGCCTAAGGCAAATTTGACCATGTCTGCAAACGATGGACAAAGGGGGAGGCCATGTTGATTGAATTCGTTCTAGCAGAAATAGTCATACATCTCATGATGCTAATCATACCACATACATATTTCTATTTCTTTTCATTTTGTAAAAAGCATTTTTAATTTCTGATTTGTTAGATAAATTGTAACATTCAAAGTTCTGCGTTGGATTGTTTTAGTGACCTTAGACCAACCAGCTGATCAAGAGATAAATGTTAATATTTCAGCAAGTTATGACACGAACTACCCTGCCTCCCTGGAACTTGAATGTACATATGGCGGATCACTGTCCGTGGCGTCTGGCTTCCTTGCTAACATGGATCACATAGAAGACTTTAAGATAACTAACTGTGACCTTGGTAACATACCGGCAAACGCCTTCAGGTAATATAAATTCAATCAAAACACTTCGAAATTAAAGTAAGAGCAATTTTTCTATATGTTTTACTTTTCTTTCCAAAAAGTAATAAATGTATGAAAACAGTCTTTGAAGCAATAAACAATGATTCTAATTTCTATCTAAGCGATAGTCTGTACGAGTAACCTTTCCCCAAATGCCTACTGAAATTGCTTTTTGGAGATGTTTGCAAATTGTTTTCATTGTAAAATCCCCTCGTAATACTGACTCCTTGATGCGAGCAAGAATTAACTTACTTTCTAGCATGTTTGCATGTCAAATATTTTCAGCGAACTTGGGGTCTTAGACCGCTTCATGATTGAGAACGGAACTGTCAACTCATTTGGTTTAGGTATGTTGACCGGAATTACAATTGTCCGGAACACTTCGGTGTTTCCTACGTATCCGAAACAACACGGAGCACTTATCTTCAAGAATACAAAACTAACCAGCGGAAGTTTACCAACAGATCTGCTTACAGGCCAGACTGACCTTTATCGTGTAGTATTTAGGGTAGGTGTGTTTAGTTAATCTATTTGCTGCAGAACGTTCTTTAAAAACCAAAAGCTTAGAAGGACTAACGTGTCGATTGTCGTCGTACATTTTCTTTTTTCACTCTCAATTCTGCTTCAGTCTCAGACTTTTGGCCAACACTGGGTTATATAGTTTCATACATTCATCATTAAATAATTTCATAACGTTTTTATAAGCATAATTACGTGTTGTAAATAGCGTCAATGACCCAAATTTCATGAAAACTCTTCAAATCGTGGGGGATATATTGACCTATATATGTGACTTGACCTTGAACGAGCAAACCTGACCTAGTTACTGCTGTAAATCACTGTATTGGTGGATTTATGGTTTCAGAAAGGATTAACCAGATAAGTGCCATTTTATTGCATTGCTTGTGTAAATTTACGAAAAATAGTGATACATGTAAAACAGGTTTTCTCGGGTTGGAGCAATTCAACAAGTTTTTAAAATGTCAAAAATTTCCGTGTGTTTCTAAGGAAAACGTCAACATTTTTCAGTGACATTTTTTGCCTAAATCAGGTTATGTTTGGATCATATATCATTCCTGCGTAGATTTAAGTGAATGCCATTGGTGTATTCGAACAGAAAATGTACGATTTCAGACCGGGAAAGTGTTCATGTGTAAATGTCTTTAGTACATAGATGATACTCGGATAACCGTGCGTAACGGGTAAGGATTAAGTCTGCATGTGAAAACTTGGTAAACGGACATTATCCCCTAGGACATTATCCCCTTGGCTCTTTTTTGCTTAGGAGGACAATATCCCCTTGATGAATTTGCAAAGGAGGACATTAGCCCCTTGCTAAATTTGAGAAGGAGGACATTATCCCCTTGATGTTTTGCCAAGGAGGACTTATCCCCTTCTCCCTAGGACATTAGCCCCTTTCTTACATATGTGATATGGTACCAATATTGATACCTTTAACATCCAAATTAAGTGTTGATTTTAATGTAAAAACTAAAAAAAACACTTGATTTTAAGAAAATCTGATACAAAAAAACAAACGTGAAAAACTAATATTGAAAAATATTGAAGTAAGGATTCACAGTTTTTAATAACATCAAAAGGAGTTTGGAATAAGTTTTGGTGAAAATTAGTGCTGATTATGTCTTTTAATGAAAAGGATGTGCTATTAACTGTGATTAGTAATAATTTGTTTCAAAGAAGGAACATCAAAGAAGTTTGGAATGACGTTTTGCTGATATGTAATGTTAACTAATATAATGCTGATAACTATGGTTGAAAATGGTTTTAAAGCCTGCTCTCTCTAAGTACCATTGAAAAAAATTGTTGTTTCTTTTTAAAAATTAACATACTTACTGGTACATTAATATAAAATTAAAGGATAGAATCAAAATATTAGCAAAAATCTAGGTAGAAATTTGCAGAAATCATTGAAAATTTGGTAGCACATTAAAGAATTTTATACTGGAGCCTTTTTATATGACTACATGTTCTAAAAAATGTTACTTATATACATTTTGAATAACTTTGTTTTTTTCCAAAATCTGAGAGCGAGCAGCTTTAAATGAAAAGAATGTGTTATTTAATCTTATAATTGTGTTAAATACAAAGTGTATTAAATTTGCAGTATTTACTCATTTCCCATATATATTATCTGGGTAAATGAATATTCAATCATTACTTCTGTAATCTGAATTCATTCTAAGTACTTGTGTAGTAAAAAACTCTGCTATGCAGGGCATGCGTACACTTTTAAAGGCAAGACCAACCTTGCTATAAGAATGCATATTTAAAAGTAATAATGGATGCGGTAGATAGATTTTGATATTCTCATTAAGGATACAAAAGTAGCCTTTGATCCATTAATCCATACATTTAATGTGCTAATTATGGCTATCTATAAATTAGTCTATCATAAAATAGTTGTTGACTTTTGCCAACATCTGTCTTCCTGCAAAAAGTAATTAAATTTAAAAACAGTACATAAGCTCTTTGTATTTCAAATTTGTTTGTTAACACCTTTTTAACATAGACATTATTCCTGCAAAAACTCTCACACATATTCTACAAATTAAGTGATAATTACATTCAAAAAGAATAATTTTAAAAAGGCTATTGTCCTAGGATGATTGAGCTAATGTCTCCATATGCAAACTATAGAAGGGGCTAATGTCCTCCTTGGCAAAATCATCAAGGGATAATGTCCTAGGGAGAAGGGGAAATGTCCTCCTTCGCAAATTTAGCAAGGGCTAATGTCCTCCTTTACAAAATCACCAAGGGATATTGTCCTCCTAACAAAAGCCAAGGGGATATTGTCCAGAAGCCACATTCGAAAACTTAATTTTCCTATCTTACTGTAATTTTGATTTCGCAGTATTGTTTTGCTTCTTAGCTAACCATTGAGAATATATTTTTTAGTTTTGGTATTCATGAATGGTGTTAAAGTTGAATATAATCACTTTGATATAGTAAATAGTAAGTAGACATTTGTGGAAATGTCTTTTGTGACATTTTCGAATTATCTTCAAATGAGGGTTGTTCCACAAATATTTTTCATGACAAATCCTTAAGCAAGGTTCGTTTCTGATTTACTTTTTGTGTTTTTAAACATTTCTTATTTTACAGAATATGAACCTGACGTCAGTTGACGCTGCATTGTTTGATAACGGAACTGCCACTAACATCCGCTATCTAGACCTCAGTCACAACTCCTTCACGTCTCTACCAACCACCCTCTTCTCAAACTTGAACAATTTAGGTGTAATAAAACTGTACGGATTTGATATAGACTGCAGCTGCACAAATTTATGGTTCATGAAACATGCCCATGAGAATTATCTTTCCCTGGAGGGCGACATTATATGTAACAGTGACAGTAAGTGTAAATTCTCTCTTTAAACCGTAAATGTTTGGAATATTAACTGACTGAATGCACGTACAGTCTAGGCACTTTTTATGAACTATAGATAAATTGACAAGCCTCGTGTCTGAAGCAAATTTGCTGTGTTGGTAATTTCAATCTAACCAAAGTGCGCGATCTTCCTGAAGGGATAGTACTTCATACTTTATACAAATGGGTGTAGACGTATTGTTTTGCTGATAAACCTGTTAGTCATTTTTTGTGTGTCCTCGATTACACGGTCATATCGTTTACCGTGGATCTATCGTTGAATTGAGTGTGAAGAGTGCAACGTACAAAGTTATCCATATTTTAAGGAAGTTGATAATAGTTACTGGTAAGTTTGGTTGTTGATTTCTGCAATTTCGTTCTCGCGTGTTGGCGCGTCTGAAGGCGCCAAAACTCCAGAACGACAAAAAAAGCGCGATAAAACGACAAATGTCATATTTGTCGTTTTGGCGGGGGCGCCAAGACGCCAAATCAAATACCTTATCTGTCGTATCGGTGCGCTTGTTTGTCGTTCTGGCGTGTAAGTGCCACACTAACATTTTCATACGCGCCAAAACGCCAGACGGATAAATTTTAAGCGCAAACACGCCAATTATGGGGCACCAGAACGACAAATTTCAGTGTCGTATTATCGTCTTGGCGCGTATGAGAATGTCGTATTAGAGCCCTTTTTGTTGTTTTGGCGTGTTGGCGCCTAGTAAATACACAAGAACGCCATGGACAAGAGCGTCGATTCGACGAATAAGGCGTTTGTCATACTTTCGGGGGCGCCAAAACGATAAGTGTGAATGTAACGTGTGGCGAATCGGCGGGGCGCCAACACACCACAACGACAAATTCTTAATCTTGCGTGTTGGCGCGCCTGCCAAAACGACAAATATGTCATTTGTGTTTTTTGCGCGCTTTACTTATCGTTCCGGCGTGTTCGCGCCCTTCAGATGCGCCAAAACGAAATGGCAGAAATCAGCCACCATATATAAGGCGTTTAACAAATGTATTTGTAAATTAAAATATACATAAACCTTTTAATTAACTATTTTTTTTACAGAGAAATTGGCATGGTCTTATTATTACTCTAACTGCGTGGAAGAGAAGAGTTCATGTTCAAGTGGTAGGTAACTTCTTCATGCAATGCTTATATATACCTGGTCGTCTCCGGAAGGTTTTGAGAGCAACAATTGCGATAAATGCCCAGTTGAAACACTAATAGTACTGAATTTATTCAAATGTTTATTTGGCATAAACCAAAACAGTTTTTGCAGATTTGATATGTTGTCATAATTGTGTAACTGTGTACAAAAAATTGAATACCTCGCAGATTTTGCATAATTGCTACAGTTGACACAACGGAACGAAGTTTTTCTTTTTAAACTCATCCATTCATCCTCTCAGAATATTTCTTACTTTGAAAGACAAATTTGAAAATTTGGTACACAAGTAACACATGTAGACGTGAGACTCTCATACCAAGTACATTTTTCTACTGAAAACTCCCGAAGTTTTGTCAAATTCGTGCACATTGAGCAGTTTCTGTACTTGAACTGATATAATTACGAACATGCCAACCTAAACCTTTCCACTTCTGTGGACCCAAGAGCCCCTATTTATAAAATGTGCCAATTTTTTCCTTGTTTAAAAGATGTATTCATGTAAGATCTTCCCCTAATAGGCCTACATGTTTAGTCGTTAAAAAAGATTCATCAAATGCATGTAATTTTAATGTTTCTGTGTCTAAACCTGAAGTTCCGATTAAAACGAAAGTGAATTGAAGTATTCCTGCAAGCCTTATACCAAAATAATGAAATAATGGAATAATATTACCCGCCTCGACAAATCATCACCCTCGCAAAACGTCTCGAGTAATACTAATCTAGACGGGAAACATATCTGCATATACCTCGTCAAAAAACAAGCAACATATAATGTATTATCAGAAAAATTCGCAGATTTTATGAGAAAAAAGTATCTAGTACATAAGTGTTTATTTCAGGTATCGAACTAATGGATGCTTGTTTGACCCCGATTGATATGGCAGGATTTTCGGTTGGATTCATAGCCTTTGTTATGGGATGGGTGGTACTCGGCATAACAATCCACACAAGAAAACAACTAAATCCATCTAAAGGTAAAGGCAGCAGGAAGCCAGGAGCCAAACGTACCGCACCTAGTAAACCACCAAAGGCCGGATGGGCGTAAATCTGCTGGATACACAATGAATTTAGCATAAGCATTCTATTCCTTTTATTATACAACTTTGTACTATAAGTAAAATATGTACATGAGATTTGTTTACAAATTACAGTTACTTTAACAATTACTTTAACAATTACTCGATGCGCTTAAACTAAATAACAATATGGATTTACATACGTCTTTATTTTAGAATAAAGGTTAAAAGGCTGTACTTATATCTCCGCCTCTGTACCTGTACTACCAGTCACAATGCAGAATACATGTTTATAAAGCATAAAAATGTGCATTGATTTGTTTCAGATAGAAATTTTGGTAATAGTTGACAACAGGTTCGTTAATGTATAAAAGATGTATCCATTGTAATGGATGTTTGATTTTCAAACTGAAACACAGGAAGTGGAGGTATAGACGCCATATTTGGCTTTGGTTAAACAATATAGCAGCAACGTCACGTGATTTATTTGAAGAAAATTTAAATATAATGAACATTGTAACGCAGTATTTTTAGAGTTCAAATTCTAATGCGACAAAACACTCAAAAGTGGAAAAAAACTAAAATTGACGAATAGATCAAGCATCCAGAAAAATGGAAAAAAGAGGACAAAGTGGTATTATATAATGGCGTCAGATCTCCTTTCTTTTGTTTCAGATTTACGGTTTGTCTGACGATCACCAGACATCATATTCCAGTTTGCTTTTTGTACAAATCTATTGTTCCATTAGGCAACTTAGATACTAGCATTTTACATGTAGATACTATTTATAAACCTGCTTCAAAATACTTTAAATTATCATACATGTCATGTATGTACATTTTGTTAATCCACTTGCTCCAGATTTAGGTCAAGCCAATTCTTGTACTTGGTCAGAACAATTTTGTCTACTCTAATGCAGTTACGCCTGTGTATGTTGTCAACCTAAATTTGACTCTTTCTCTCTCTCCATGTTGATTGAATCGAGAGCGATTAATGCAAGAACTTGTTAGGAAATCGAAAGTAAATAAATTAGTATAAATTAAATACATGTAAACTAAAATACTTTGTACTACAAATAACACTATTAGTTGGCACTTAAATTCACAGTTTATGGATGAGTCTTTCTAGAAAGATTAGTTTAATAAATGCATTTTAAAGCTAATGAAAGTATTGTTTTTGCTTATTCTACATTAGTATGTATTCTGTTCATTACAATAAGCACCATTCTGCAATAAAGCTTTGATTACATTTCAAAACTACCTTTTGTGGTACAAACTCCATTTCTCATACCAAATGGTAATGACAAGGTATACTTAAGGACAAAAGTTCTGCCCGGTTCGAAATTGTTTAATTAAATTTTAATTGTATGTTACTTTTAATTTCTTGTTCGTAAATTTATATTTTGAAACTACTTGCAACAACACTAGGTGTTTAGATTTCTATACTAAAGCATCCAATGAACCATGACGGCCTAATCATGAATTTCACGTTTATCTCAATTTTATGTACATGAAGCTTATAATCACAAACATTTCGAGTGGTTATTTTTACCAAAAGATAATCCTTTAGAAAGACGTAAATATTTTAACAAATACTCAACTTATGTTGTTATTACGAACCTTTCAATTGAGCAACGTTTCGTTGAGCACTTGACGCAATTTGTAAATTGATTTGAAAATGACGAAATTCTTATCTTTTCTCTAATTATGAATAAAAATATTCGAATTCAGCCTTTGTGTTAGTTTAATTATACCGGACAGAACTTTTGTCCTTAAGTACATTTTACACGTTTTAAAGGTGGAGCTATTAGACCTGACCAGCGCACTCGCATGTATAACGTACAAGAAAACCATTGATGCAAAGCATCAAAGGTCGCCGCTAAAGAATTGAACAAGAGCAAAGGAAATGTAGAATTTTTTATTTGTAACAGGAATACAAAAATAATAATACTGTTTAATTGTGTTTGAGCATTAACATCTTACATAGATTGTAATAAAGAATATAACATAACATAACATAACATATAGTTTATTCGACATTAAATTGTAACATCCAATTCATAGTCGACAAATAACATTCCAAAAACAAAGTATGAAGAATGAGAAATTTTCCCAGAGAAACATTTTATGCATTTCTAAATCAAAACAATAACTCTCCATAGACTCTCCATAAACTCTCCATAGACTCGACGACAAGGGGATCTCCCTTGTATCACATTTCAAACATATTCGAAGATGCATAAGGTTGCATTAACATTATTTGAGATGTTTGAACATCGAAGACAGTGTTAATTGGCATTGTAAAAATCGGACATTGGGTAAAAGTTGTATTGCATGAATGAATAGGCAGAACATAAAGTAGTGCATTATACATAAATAGGTGATTCACTGACATCAAGTAATTTCATGAACGTTGAGATTCGACATAGCATTACTATTTACCTTGTATAATAAAATAACAAGGTACTCGTGATTCAAGACAGTATTCATAATGTATATTAACTAACATAGTACCACCAATACTACAGTTAGCCTTATCGAAAGGCGAAAACAAGGACTAACTCATTGGTCTAGACCAAGAATTTAGAAATGTTTTACACTCAAGTAGTCTCAACATTGTTCATTCTACATATACAATAAAATATATAGTTGATTTTCCTTTTTGGAAGCCGTACTGGTTATCTATAATCTTTTTGTGTTTTATTGACCATTCTGTTAGACGATTAAGTAAAACCTGTGAATAAACTTTTGCAATAATGTTAATTAATGTTATACCTCTGTAATTTTTAACTTCTTCTATGTCACCCCCTTTATAAATCGGGACAATAATACCTGATCCCCATGCCTTAGGATATTCACCTGTGAGGAATATTTTGTTAAAAAGAGCTAATATAAAATGTGATATTTCATCAAATGAACATTTATATATTTCTGCAACTATAGCGTCGATACCACTACTTTTATTGTTATTCTGTGAGAAAATGGTTTTTCTTAGTTCTGACATGGTAATTTCCTTATCTAAGTCAGCATCAATTATATTTTGATTGAATTCTATATTTTCATGTGCAGCGTCTGTACCATACAGTGTCTTAAAATGTTCATATAAGTCATTGGTTGTTAAAGTTTCAGCTTGTTTTGATTTTTTTGCATATTGACGCTTAATTCTGTTCCAGAATTTTCGAGGCTGCGATTTACTCATTTTGTTGAGATTACTTCTCTTTTGAAAATTATAGTTTTTCTTTTGAATACGTTTTATTTTGTTATATTTATTTTTTATAGTCACATACTCCCTGCGATATTCTTCATTGTGTTTATTTTTAACAAATTTATTTCTAGCTTTTTTGAATTGTGTTCTAGCAGCATAACATTCTTCGTTGAACCAAGGTTTTTTATTTACTCTATCTTTTGTTGCATTTTTACTAGATATGTAAGTTTTACCAAAAATATCATAAGAGCATTCATGTAGCATATTGAAAAACGATTCGGAGATTGTATTAATGTCTTCGTCATGGTTAATTCTATCGTGAAGATTTTTAACGTAATCTCTTTTTGTAGTTAAAAGCTGCTGAAATTGGTTATTTTTTGTGTCATCCCATTTTATAAATGTATTCTCGTCAATATTTTCAGGAAAGGGGGTGCATTAATTTTACTCGGCAAGTTAAACTGTATCCCACTGTGATCAGAAAACTCATTCGGGGAGACAATTTCAAAATTACATATACAATCAAAATCATTTACATGTAACAATAAATAATCGACAACGCTAGATCCATTCACTGAATGAAAGGTCATTTCGCCTATACCAATGTCATTATGTAATCTAGAGTTACCTAAAATAAACGAAGTAGATTGACAAAGCTCGATCAAGCGTTTGCCCGGATTGTCAATGACTTTATCACGTGAAACACGTGGCGGTATATTTACATAATTTGACATATTTGACAGGTAAGTATCGTGATCTATATAATGGTCGTATTCTAAAATATCAGATACACTGGAAGTGCGGCTATTAAAATCGCCGAAAATGAAACATTTGCCATCTGGTTTATACTTTTCAATACCAGTCTCTATTTCTTCAAGGAAATCGAAATTTTCTGTGTTAATTACGGTAGAATTATAAGGCGGTATATAAATACAGCACAAATATATATGTTCATCAAATTCAAATAAATCTTTGGATATTCTTACCCATAATATACCATTTTGGTTTGTCTCTACGATATTTATATATTTATGAAGTGAATGTTTAAAGTAAAGGGTTATTCCTCCACTGTACCTCCCTCTACGCACATTGTGAGTTTTATTACCAAATAAATGCACACTGTCGTAGCCTTGTATATCGAGGTTTAAGTGATTATTTTGCGATAACCACGTCTCTGAGAGAAAAATTATATCATAGTTTGTAATAATATCTATGAAATCTGGGTCATGTATCTTTCGTGAAAGCCCATTAATGTTCCAGGTGAGTATAGTAATATCCTCCTGACAATCCTAGTAGCTCACATAGTCAATAATTTTCCCATCTACGTACTTCTTGGTAACTCTATGCTTCACGTACAATTTGTTTCCTACTATTCGGGTAGTATCTTCATCCATGTTTTCTTGTTTGATGTAATCGCTAAACGCTTTTCTAGCATCTCGATATGGTTGGGGTGATTGGACACCAACACCCTGCTTTTTCTCTTTGAGCAATTTTTTAATTTCCTCGTCATAAGATTTGTGTCTTACCGTTTCACGATCTCTGAAGTTCTGAAATTTCACCACTATTGGTCTGGGTTTTTTGGCTCGCTCTCCACCTAGCCTATGTATTCTGTCGAATACCATATTTGTATGGTCAATATTCAAAGTATCTCTAATGAGGTCGCGCACAAGATTTTCACAGTTATCTGGTTGGGGAGCTTCATCTCCCTTTGGCTTTTCTGGTTCATTGATACCATAAAAGATTAGATTTTCTCGCATCGACCTTGCTTCTAGGCCCAGCAGTTTGTCTTGCATTCTATCTTCACGCTCCTGATATTTCTGTATATCAGTTTCTAGATCTAAACACATGGATTGTAATTTATTGATTTCTTTCTGTGATTTTTTCAGGTCTTTTCTCTGTGTCTCATGTTCATTGTTCATAAATGTAAGCGACTGGTCAGTTTCACTAGCTTTGGTTTCTAAGTTTGATACCTTTGTTTCTATTTCAGTTACTTTGAGGTTAATTAATTTAACAGCCTGTTCGATCTGATCGATCTTCGGAAGTGCGGCCTTGATCTGTTTGACATCCTCTATAAGGGATATGGCCCAGCTCGGGGGTACCGATGTATTTTGTGTAAATACCGCTGGTGATTGCGGCGACGGAGGCACCTGCATTCCTGGCATACTCATCATACCCGGGACACCAACCGGATAATGACCGTTCATGTTCATAACTGGGGATTGCATCACAGATTGTACATAATCCGTACTATCAGTAAAGCCACTCGATAGCGTTCCGCTTGATGAACTCAAGAATGTATGTCCAGGTGTGTAATGGCCGATATCCTTACCTGGTGAACCACTAGCTTTTCTCTTTTCAGCCTTTTTTTGTCTTTTTCTCTGGCTTTTAGTTAAATGTTGTTCCTGTGACATGAATAGTTATCACTTTAGATTCAATTTGATACAAAATTTATCCGAGCACAATGTTTTATTCCAAAGAAATTTCTAAATAATCCCGGAGAAAACTCGCACATGTCTTCACACTTTGAAAGCATACGTACACGATATAATAAATAAGTTCAACCATATGACCACTTCAAGACGTGATTCATTTCAATTTTCGTAAAATACAGTTGCGTAATATTTAAAAGAAATATATAGCCATAATTACTACACCGACAACTAAAATAGTTTAGTTTGTATTTTCTGTTTCTGTTTTCTTGAAAATGACCCAGCTGAATCAAAGTTTTGTGAAAACATCGCGAGTATAACATAGACAGATCGGACCGTTGCAAGAAGACTTTCAGTGCTCTAAGTTAATACTTTGAGACTGTACAGCCTAGATATCCGAAGCGTATCGAGTGAAGTTAAGAGTTATCTCCCTTGAATTTCGGGTAAACTGACTGTATTACGCTTATAATCAATAGAAAATAAGCTCTTTGTAATCTGTCTGTCTGACATGGTTTCTTGTGATATTGTCACAATATATGCATCATTGAAAAGCTTACGATCTTACCTTTCTTATTATATGCAATTTAATACATTTTATTTAACCACAAACATTTAATCAGTTGTTAAACCTGACCATATATCGGGAATTTTACATAGAAGTTACAGTCGATAAGAATAGACGTGAATTGCGTTACAACAGAGCGGATATCTTTATTGTTTACATCACGTGAGTTCTAAAAATAAAGTATGATTCACTTTCCGTAGACTGGTTTCAAATATTTTATCAGTCAAAATAGACCTTGACCATTTGAAATCGTGCTCCACATGAGGGAATAAAGTAAAATATTTAAAAAAAATAAAATAAAATAAAACAATAAAAATATTACAAATACTTTTTCTGTAAAACTTTATTGTCAGTGGGTACAATTATCTTGCATCGAATAATCTTGGGGGAAAATTTAAGTCACGTGCCCCTCCACGTACAAAACAAAATCCCATTCCAGACAGTCCGCCGCACTTAAGTGCGGCGACAACAACTGCCTAATTTCGGGGGTGATCTCAAACGATTCTAGCATCAATATGAAATCTTGGTTACGTTCATTATTAAAAAATCTTCATCATTATATCATACCATTCACCATTATCCTAACAATAATCATTACTATCGTGTACTGTAGAACTAATACAAAATTGAACATATACACCATCAGTATAATCATCATGAAGAGATTCATCCTTGCAATTAAATTAATTAATAATCAGTTTCATCAAAATCGTCGTTTTCATGATAGTCATTGTCTCATCAACATCAGTGGTGCCATCATAAAAATAAAACAAGTAAGGCCGCAAAAACCAGGTTTTCAATGGTGCCGGGAGAAAATCTAGAATTAGAAAAAAAATCTTCAAGTGACCTTGACCAAAAAACAACAGTGATATGACCAAAAAAATGAGAATAAAAAAATTAAGTGAAATTGACCCCGCCCCATCCCCCTAAAAAAAACAGTTGTTTAATATAAAAAAAATCATATGTATACATGTAATTACAGTAACCTTGACCCCCATCCCCCTAAAAATATTCTTTTATTTATTTTTTTCAGAACAATTTTAGAATTAAAAAATCTTTTTTAGTAACGATGACCTTGGACCACCAAGATATATTTTTTAGAACAATTTAAGAACAATTTTAGAATTTAAAAACAATTTATTATCAATAACACTGACCTTGACCTAGACCCTAGTTATCTCAAATGCAATCCAAATCTCCACGCAAGCTACCTACACACTGGTTTTCATTATAATTTGTCACTCCTAACCTGAGTTATTGATCGGAAACTATTTTTCTATTTTAGTAACAGTGACATTGACTTTGATCCTAGTGACCCAAAATGCAATTCCAAGCTTCCTCTCCACACAAGCTACCTACATACCAAGTTTGATTGCAATTAGTCACTCCTAACTCGAGTTATTGAGCGGAAACCATTTTTCTATTTTTAGTAACAGTTATCTTGACCTTGAGCCTAGTGACCCTTGATGCAATCGTAAACTTCCTCTCCACACAAGCTACATACACACCAAGATTCATTGCAATTGGTCACTCATAACTCGAGTTATTAAGCGGAAACCATTTCTCTATTTTTAGTAACAGTGACCTTGACCTTGAGCCTAGTGACCCTTAATGCAATCACAAACATCCTCTCCACGCAAGCTACATACGCACCAAGATTCATTGCAATTGGTCCTCAATTAAAGTTATTGAGCGGAAACCAAGTGTTTGACGACCACCCGCCCGCCCGACACACGAAAACGCCATTCTAATAACCAGGTGACAGAAAAAACCTAATAATCATTAGCATCATCAACATCGTCGTCGTCTGTCATACTTTCAACATTCATCACCATAACGATCATCACCACCATCATCCTTAACAGTACCAGTTTAGCCTCATGATAAAAAATTGGAGAACAAGAACTTCCACTTCTTGATGAATGTGTTTCGCTTGGTGAGACAGAATATACCCTAACCGACATCCGCTAATGACTCCATGTACGGACTGTCAAATAAAACAGACGGCCCTTAGATTAACTGCAAAGTAATAATTGTTAAACATGCAATAGCACGGTCCGGAGACACCCGCGTGATAAATTACGTCTACATTTGCATTGGTATGATTGTCCATCGTAAACGACTTATCAATTAGACATTAATATTGTATTGTTATTCTAACTTGAGATGGTCCCTCAACACATTGTTCAAATACAGAGTACGTTTACATGTACATGTACGTTTATAGCTACACTAGTCAGGTCTATTGAGGACTACATGTATTAAGAATTAAAGAGGTGTCATGTTCAGAAATTTTGTATGATATTCAATAACTCTCGCCTTTGCCTAACAGTATTACGAAATGCCCAGCTGAACCTGAAACCATAATAAACAAATAACTGGAATAATGTAACCAATGCATTAGTCCCCGTCCAGTTTATAGCCTTCAGAAAATCAACAAGAAAAATCTATAAAGGGAGATAAACATATAAATAAGCAAGGTAGCATTATGGTTCTTAGACAGATGGACAGAGAGTAAACCTAAAGCCCCCTCCAGGTCAAAGTGGTAGGGGACTTAATATTATAAGATTTAATGTGTATGATTCTTTTACTGTCTTCAATCCACACATCAAGTTTATGGACCAATGTCTAATACTAATACTAATCAGAATGTGTTTTAACTAATTATGTTGCCAAAGTATCAACAAGTTTTGTTTCACCAGAAGAATTGCACATTGAACATGGAAAAGAAAAAAGGGAGATAATTAAAATATTTCTAATGGAATAGTTATGGTTCTTTAATATCACAAATCCACCCAATGTCCCTTTTCTTTCTACGTAGTCTGAATAAATTTCCTGTTATACTTTAGAGAAAAAATAAGGGAGATACAATGTAATTCAAAACCAGGAAAGTCAGAGTTATCTTAAAACCCTCCGCCTTTTCATGCAGTTTGAATAAATTCTATTCCATAACTGAGTTATGCTCCGGACAAAAAACAAAAACAAGTAATTTACCATTTATGTTGCCAGAGCAGTTTGACAAAATAAAATATACGAAATTCTACCATCCTTAACCACATTCCAAGCTGATGGTGCTAATTTGAATACTTTTTGAAATAGCACAGGATCCATGTTGTATGTGGTATTTTTACTCGTGATTTTCGCATCCGAACTCCTGAATGTATGTTAATCAACGATAACATAAAGGGCACATTTATCATTTCGAACGGGAATGGGCTAGTCAGCACTGTCTTGTTTTATTATTGTCCCAGTCAAACGTCAGATTGTTGCATGTTATGGGCTTTTTCAAAGAATGTCACAACTGCAGCACAACATAATGTGCTTATTCATCTGATAATGCGCTTTCCTACGGTGTTCCGTTTGGACCATCGCGGTTTTTATTTTTCTCCCCATACCACGATGCTCGAAACTACGATGATGAAAGTCGAAACCACGATGATGAAAACACGAAACCACGATGGTGAAAGTCGAAAGTCGAAATTACGATGGTGAAAGTCGAAATCACGATGGTGAAAATACGAAACTACGATGATGAAAACACGAAATCACGAAACCACGATGGTGAAAACGCGACATAATTTCGCGTTTTCACCATCGTGGTTTCGACTTTCACCATCGTGGTTTCGACTTTCGACTTTCACCATCGTAGTTTCGACTTTCACCATCGTGGTTTCGACTTTCACCATCGTGATTTCGACTTTCACCATCGTGGTTTCGACTTTCACCATCGTGGTTTCGACTTTCACCATCGTGGTTTCGACTTTCACCATCGTGGTTTCGACTTTCACCATCGTGATTTCGACTTTCACCATCGTGATTTCGACTTTCACCATCGTGGTTTCGACTTTCACCATCGTGGTTTCGACTTTCACCATCGTGGTTTCGACTTTCACCATCGTAGTTTCGACTTTCATCATCGTGGTTTCGACTTTCACCATCGTGGTTTCGACTTTCACCATCGTGGTTTCGACTTTCACCATCGTGGTTTCGACTTTCACCATCGTGTTTTCGACTTTCACCATCGTGGTTTCGACTTTCATCATCGTGGTTTCGACTTTCATCATCGTGGTTTCGACTTTCACCATCGTAGTTTCGACTTTCACCATCGTGGTTTCGACTTTCACCATCGTGGTTTCGACTTTCACCATCGTGGTTTCGACTTTCACCATCGTGGTTTCGACTTTCACCATCGTGGTTTCGACTTTCATCATCGTGGTTTCGACTTTCACCATCGTGTTTTCGACTTTCGACTTTCGCCTTCCTGTTGCGCATGTCATTCGCGTACAGTGTACAGCATTTCCCGATAGTATAGTTTCATACAGAGACGTTTTACACTAGCTAAAATCCCATACAACTTTAAGTGGAAGATTCTATTATAAATAACCGCTCAAAATAGGGGTGTACCATATACCATAAGTAGCCAGGTATCGATCGATAAATACAACGTGTACTACCCGACCTTTAGTGTGAGTTGCATTGTTTAAAAAAAAAAAAAATTACATTCAAAGTTTGTAATTAAATAAATACATCTCGATGCTGTTTAATTTCACAAAATTCGTAACAAAGTTGAAACGGAAATATAGTATAATAATAGGTACTTTCCGTGACTGAATAGAATACGATCGCACATCTTGAAAATTTAGAATCTAACTTCAAACATTTTTTTAAAACGATAATATTACAATCCCATCCTTACGGTGTCAATGTATAATGGACACATTTAAATAGATCTGTACAGGTATTTACGAGCATGTTGTGAACCCTTATACAAAAAGAGTGACATCGATGAGTGTTCCCGAGACCTTCATAAGTACAAAAGTTATTCTTTCACGGTTTTGTTTGTACTCGTGTGTACAAGTTATTACATACATGAAGTAAATTCCGAGACTGTTGTGATTTCACCAACTTGCGCGCAGCCAGTGAGTTGATATGTCATAGAACTGTTACACTTATTATTATCATAATAATGTATGTGTGTAGCCAATGACACTGAAAATAAATTTGCACGCGAGAGTAAATATAGCGGTCACACTGACGACTAGTCAAAAGGGGTATCAATACCCCCAGACCACCCAAAACCTTTATGTGATGTGCCCCTTTGATTGTAACGTTCTAGTTGGAAACAAAATGCCCGTGTCAAAAGTATTCAGTTTTTTATCACAGTCACATAGTTTGTCGTTTTCTCGTCGTTTTATTGTAATGAAACTCGTTAGTATGTTTTCTTTATCATTGATTCTATTGTTTTACATCAAAACGTAAAGTAAAAATATATAGTAAGTTAAAGAGTGATAACATGGTCTCGCTGCACAACATGATGCTATCAAGTTTGGTCAATGAACATTCACAATTTTCCATATTTTCATCCTGTATAATACATGTACATATTAATGAAATAAACAAATTGTATATGAGATAAAATAACCCGTCTGCCATGTCTGTCGTTTCATTTTCATGTTCAAATTTGTTAATTTGAATTTTTTTCCGAGACTCGTTAACCCGAACTCTTTCCCGGAAAGAAAAGGATAGGAGAAGCCATAGGCTTTCAAGGTAAAACGAAAAGTTTCGTGTTCACTGCCGGGCTGGCATTACATGTAGACTGGAAATATTGATTTCACAGAAAAGAAATTTCAATTTTGAACAAGTAAAGATTTCGGCAGGCAGGTAAATTTGTCAGAAGCCGAATACGGCAAAAGTGTTTGAATAGATAACAAGTGTTGCGACTTATTATTATTATGATCAATTTCGGAAAAACATTTTCTTCTCATTTTGGTAAAACATGGACAGGACGATGTGAAAAAGGCATTTTATGAAAGAGGTATCATATGATCATCAATTATGTAGGATGGTGTACTACACTTTTAATTAAAATTAAGCAGCTAATACTATTCGTTATATCTTAAGAACTGAATTGTACAAATATTGTCATACGCATAAAGACAATTCAAACAAGGCTTGAGAATATGCACCCAAAACTGTGCTTTCTGGTTTTATTTAAAAAATGACTTCATTAGATACTAGTTCTAGCGTAAAGTCCCGGGAACATAATACATTTAAAATAATTCATGAACTTGCGGTAGCGATTTAGATTATCAGCAAGAGATATATTGAATCATTCACAAAGAAATGACCCCTGTCCCTGAATCACCGCAGGAATACTACACAATGTAATATTATATATATTTTCTCCCATATAAACAACATCTCGGCGGATTGTAGCTACTTCAGACCGTTTTGGATTTTTTGCAACGGGCTGTAAATATTACAAATACTCGTATCACACGGTAATATAATAATGTGTTTCATATTCTTATTTTGGAATCCAGACACCTTCGTGTGACCTCGTAAGAATCTACGGGTCCAAACTCTGGTTATGAAGATTGGTTTTGCGGCACAACCTGTCAACAAATATAATTGAGTAACACGGATATTTCATACTGACCTTGAATTGGGTACAAGCTGCGCTTTTCTGACCTCTCGGGGATAAAATGAGGTGTAACCTCACGACCTTGTGTATCACGGCTTTGAGAAGCTATCGTTTGGTAATAAATTACACCGACTCCAATGATCTGTTGCTTCAAAACTTTCTTAACTCTATGCCACTACGCCAATTTTACAGAAAACGGACTGGTGATTGGACAGTGCATAAACTGCCACATGTAGTTACTTTCCGGGTCATGTACAGTAAATGCAAACTGGCTGAGATAGAGATTGTTCAGGCTTTTTTTTTTTGAATCATGAATTCTTGACAAGTCCACTAAAAATAGTCGAGAGGTTAAGATCGCCGGTCATTTTTTTATGTCACGCTAATGACGTGAATAGTTGAGAAAGACGACACTGTCTTTCGGAGGATGAAGTATTTGACTAAATTGTCAATCACTAGCGATTTTAAATCCGTTGAAATCTTTTTACCTTGTGCATAAGATCTGCCACATTTACTTGTCTTCATTTTGTATTTAATGACGTAAAGAAAGGTTTATACTAACGACGTGAATGTACTAACGACACCCCTATTTTAAGCGGTAATTTTATAATGGATTCTCCCACTTTATGTATCGATGTATCGGTTTTTTTGTAAGAGGCGTAGTTAAACTAATATGAAATGCTGCGACTGTATGTTTTATCAATGAAGTAGGCTTACGTCAGTCATGCGTAGATCAAGACCGCAGTCATCCATTGTATTATTTGCCGAGATAGCATTGACCATGCGCAACAGGAAGTCGAAACTACGATGATGAAAGTCGAAACTACGATGGTGAAAGTCGAAACCACGATGGTGAAAGTCGAAACCACGATGGTGAAAGTCGAAACTACGATGATGAAAGTCGAAACTACGATGATGAAAGTCGAAACCACGATGGTGAAAGTCGAAATCACGATGGTGAAAGTCGAAATCACGATGGTGAAAGTCGAAACTACGATGATGAAAGTCGAAACCACGATGGTGAAAGTCGAAACCACGATGGTGAAAGTCGCAACCACGATAATGAAAGTCGAAACCACGATGATGAAAGTCGAAACCACGATGGTGAAAGTCGAAACCACGATGATGAAAGTCGAAACCACGATGGTGAAAGTCGAAACTACGATGATGAAAGTCGAAACCACGATGGTGAAAGTCGAAACCACGATGGTGAAAGTCGAAACCACGATGATGAAAGTCGAAATCACGATGGTGAAAGTCGAAACCACGATGATGAAAGTCGAAACCACGATGGTGAAAGTCGAAACCACGATGGTGAAAGTCGAAATCACGATGGTGAAAGTCGAAATCACGATGATGAAAGTCGAAATCACGATGGTGAAAGTCGAAATCACGATGGTGAAAGTCGAAACTACGATGATGAAAGTCGAAACCACGATGGTGAAAGTCGAAACCACGATGGTGAAAGTCGAAACTACGATGGTGAAAGTCGAAACCACGATGATGAAAGTCGAAACTACGATGATGAAAGTCGAAACTTCGATGGTGAAAACACGAAAGTCGAAACTACGATGATGAAAACACGAAAGTCGAAGCCACGATGGTGAAAGTCGAAACCACGATGGTGAAAACGCGAAATTATATCGCGTTTTCACCATCGTAGTTTCGTAATTTCGTGTTTTCATCATCGTAGTTTCGTATTTTCACCATCGTGATTTCGACTTTCACCATCGTAGTTTCGACTTTCGACTTTCACCATCGTGGTTTCGTGTTTTCATCATCGTGGTTTCGACTTTCATCATCGTGGTTTCGAGCATCGTGGTATAGGGAGAAAAATAAAAGCGCGATGGTCCAAACGGAACACCGTACTTTCCGGATGGAAAGTACCATGGGCACATTTTGGATATAAAACTAATAGTATTGCTAAGATTACCAAGAAAGGTGTTATTCCGACGAAGTAAGAACAAGAACAATCTTTATTTTTTTTAGAGTATATGAAAGAGATGGGTAGCTAGATTGCATTGTAAAAATAGTCAAAGGCTTATCTATATGCAGTAAGAAGGCACCAAACAGGTACGCGAACCTATGGCCCTTCGCTTACACAGCTTACAGGACGAATGCTCTCCCGACTTAGCTAACCGGCCGCTAACACATTTTCTTCGCAATTATTAATTGTCCGTTCCGTGATATGTGCACCAAGTAACCGGCCGCTAACACATTTTATCCGCAATTATTAAATGTCCGTTCCGTGATATGTGCACCAAGTAACCGGCCGCTAACACATTTTATCCGCAATTATTAAATGTCCGTTCCGTGATATGTGCACCAAGTAACCGGCCGCTAACACATTTTATCCGCAATTATTAAATGTCCGTTCCGTGATATGTGCACCAAGAAAACAAACTTGATCCTTGTTTTTCTTATCAAGTATCATATAAACATGAACGTTTGTTATATACCCTAGCTATGACTTACACGTGATACTGTGAGGAACAAATACGCAATTTGTAATAAGCCTTGATCAGAAATTAAACGCCGAAAAACATTCATAACGCTGCCTTTTAAATCGAAAGTACGTGCTATATGTTGAAAGTGTTTTGCAAACAAATCCCTCATACTGCTTCTTCAATTACCGTTTTTCATAACATACCGGTATTTGCAGTGTAGAAGTGAATAGAAACATTTTGTTGTTCTTATTAGCACAATGATGACTTTGTTGTTGGAACAGGACAATAAGCGCTCTTGTTAACTCATGACTTTGCTATAGAAACAAGACAATGACACACGACTTTGCTGTAGGAACAGGACGATATACGCTCCTCGTCACATGGGTAACAATCAAAATCGGTCCATGCATGATGAAGACACAGACCGGAAGGCGGAAGAGCGCAAACCTATAGTCCCTGAACCGTTCTTATGACCGGTAGGGGACTAATAATTTAATATGCCTGCAAATAGTTATTTTCCACTTTGAACAATAGAAAGAAAGTAAAAACAGATATATATATATAATATATACATTGCGTGTTACATTCGTTGAGCATGAAATTGTATAGCAAGGCCAATAAACGGTGAATTAGGTAGCCCTGGTACTGATTGAACAGCACAATTTATCTATATTTGAATCCGTCCTGGCCAGAAGAAGGAAACTCTGCATAAGAAGAATCTTCAGCATCAGAGTGTCCGAAGCTAGAATCTCTAAGGTAAGAAGCAGCAAAGCTTGAATTTCCAAAGCTGAGAAATCTGCTGGATCGATTGTGCGACTGGGTTTCATCCGGTATGCTGATTGTTCTACTTCCTTCTGACTCTGTAACATATTAAGGATTGTACGATCAATAGTTTACAAGTTCTCTTTACTAATGATGCATTAACAAGAACAAGATGCCTATAAGGGCAAGTATCGTTTTACTGGACTAACTGCACTTTTCTTTGTCAATTTGTGAAACGTTTTGGAATGTTGTTGATAATTATATCTCTAAATATTGAGTAGAAATGCCTTTAAAAGTTCGGGTCACTGTGCAACCTTCTGAACAAGTTTCCTGAATTTCAAAGTGAAATGAAAATTATGACTCGTAGAGTGTTATCAAAGAAACGGAAGGACGGACGACGGACACATCACCTGCTTGATTTCATCCAGTAGATAAACTGACATTCATAGTTGATAACTGTCTTCTGATTGCTTACTCGAATTTAAAAGCTGCAGTTTTCAGGGTGGCAGGCTGACTCTGAGCTAAATAGTTCAAATATGGGTAGGTGGGACAGTCACTGCAACAAGCAATGTTATATACCAAAATGTTTGTCAGAGTTTGTAGTTAATGAAACCACCAGCATTACTTGGCATAAAAAGTGAGAAATCCATGATGACGTGCAAGATGGCTGCCAGAAATAAAAAAATTCATTTGTTGGTACAATTTCTTTTAATGATTGTGACTAGGTTAAAATATAGAAAAGTTTAAATACACACTTAGTGTATACAGTAATGTTCTTTTTCATAAACTTCAGCGAAATTTATGAAAAAAATTACAATTTTACACTAAAGACTAGAAAATATTACTATATAGGGTATGGGGAGGTATTTCGAACAGCAGTTTAATTTTGTTACCAGTTTGATACACTTATGTGACAGTAAATAAAATTATGACTTATGGCTGAGGGAAACAAGGGCTGTTTGTAAAACACGAATGCCCCCTTGATGCCATCAGTTATGTAGAAAAAGTCGATATATGCAAGGAACCGTTTTTAAAGTAAAAGTCACTGTGAAATTGGCGTTAGACCTAATAGGGCCGTCCACTAGTAATGACAAGTCAAGTTTGAAAAATGTATGCCGACTGGTTCTGGACTTATGACTCGGGAACCATTTCGATATAAAAGGTCCCGGTGATCTTGACCTTTGACCTACTGACCACAAAATCAATAGGGGTCATCTGCTGGCCATGACCAACTTAGACATTAAGTTTCAAGATGTTAGGCCCAAGTGTTCTCGAGTTATCGTCCGGAAACCGCTCTACTATTCCGTGTCACTGTGACCTTGACCTTTGACCTGCTGACCTCAAAATCAATAGCGGTCATTTGCTAGTCATGACCAACCTCCACATCAGGTTTAAAGATCCTCGGCCTAAGCGTTCTCGAATTATTGTCCAGGAACCGTTTTACTATTCCGGGTCACTGTGACCTTGACCTTTGACCTACTGATCTCAAAATCAGTAAGGTTCATCTGCTGGTCATGACCAGCCTTCATATCAAGTTACAAGATCCTAGGCGTAGACGGACCGACAGACATCTGCAAACCAATATTCCCTTCTTCTTCGAAGGAGGCATAATTACATTACAGCAGCTACTGCAAACTATATATTTCATCATTCAAAAATAAAATCTATTTCCAAAGTATAAACATATAGTGTAGCGGTGCCATAAAGCCAAGCTCACCAACATTTGCAACAGATTATCTCAAATTTAGTTGTGTTCGTGATTCTAGCACTTACTTTTTCATTTTATGTTTTGGTATATCATTTTGGAGAAATTATTTTTTTCACCAAAAAACTGTCATCGAGTAGCTTTAAATGAATATGTTATTTACATTACATATATATAAATCAAAATGCTGCTATGGAGTTGTTGATAATGTAATACATATACACAAAGTTATACATGTACACATATATTACTATGGAAATGGAAAACGTGTAATATCAGGTAACTTGTATACTTGTGTCACCAAATTGTAACGTTTTTAGTCTCAAAGCTTTTCTGTGCATTGTTTTGTTCAAAGGAAGTTGCTGCCAGTTTAACAGCATATCATTGCTTAACACTTAAGAAAGATCTTCGTGTTTTTATGAAAAGACAGCTTTCATCTGAATAAATGTTAAAGTATATATACTTTAGAGCTGTATAATGCGTTCTCTTGTAGAAAGGTGAAATAGAATAAAGCGTACATGTGCTGAAATATAGAGTATCTTTCTTTCTTACATTGCTGTAATGAGTATTAAACTAGAAACTTGTTTTTAAGAAAAGCATTGTTTTGGGGTCAGTAGGTCAAAGGTCAATTCACAGTGACCTGAACTTTAAAAATCATTTCCTTTCTTCAAACTTCATAATGGTGATTGGTCTTATCAAGTAGATGGTCCCTATTGTTTTTTGGATCAGTTGGTCAAAGTAAAGGTCATAGTGACTTATAAATAAAAATTAGCTACTCTAGCTACTTATATTTCAGTTCTGCAGGCGCCACAAAACACAATAATGAAGAAACACAATTTAAGTAACAACAGAAAAAGTATAGTGAATAAAGGTTTCAACAAACCAAGACCAAACAATGGTTTCCCAGTCCTTCTATAATAAATAATGTGTCTGGTCGCCTTTCTCCATCGCGCTCTCGCCTTACGCTGAAGTCTTTCAAGCAAAACAGGATCCCCATCAGTAACATGTTGTACATTGGTCATGTTTACAATAGCCAAAACAAGTGAGATGCATACTGCCACAAGGGAGATCAAAGACAGACACAACGCAATAATGCTAAGTATTGACTGACATTTTTCTCCAACTGCAACACCTGCAAACATATTGTTTTAAAACAAGATCCCGAGTCAGCAGAAAACATCTCCTTTACATGATTTATGAAGAGTTGATAAAAACTTTCCATTAATCCTCGTTAATCTGCTGATCTGGAAATCAACAGGGGTCATCTACAAACCATACCGCCAGGCATGGGTTTCCTAAGAGATTTTTTTTGAATAAGAGAATGTGAATCTACAATCATCAACTCAATTGTGTTTTTGTCCTGAAACTTGACACAGGTTTATAAGCCCACACCAAATCTAACAGTCAAAATTTTTCTTTAATTATGCAGAAATTTTCCTTCTTTGTTCTTTATAGATTTTAACCAATATTTATTGAATAAAAACGGTGGAGTAAAATTTGAATGCGATCATTTACTGTTATATAGGGAATACCTACCAGTCATGTACGAGAAATGCAAGTATAAAAAGAGTTATAATTGAGGATAAATCCTATAATGGTGACAAATCAAAACGGAAAAAAAACATGAGAGGCCTTTCTTTATTACAAAAGAGGCTAATTTTTGTTATTGACTTGTTCCCATGTAACTGAACGAATTATGACTCTCTAGCCCGGGCCTCTTTTAGAGATTTTTGTAGAGCTTGTTTACACATTTTAAGCAGGCATGCCAACTACAAAAAGTTAACATATCATTTTTTTTGAATCGCTAAACACCTGTGGCCGAGTGCATAAAGAAGGCGTAGATTGCGCTGTCGTAAACGGTCAACGGGATTTTAAGCCGACATAAAGCGAGCGTACGGCAGCCGTAGATACGCCCGGGTTAAGACTGTCTTAATTATTGTACTGCATATTTCTCGTGCACAATCATTGTATTTCTTATTTCAATGCATGAAATTTGATATGCATATGTTAAGATAATCTGTTTTGAATAATTGGAACATGTCTAGAAATAAAACTTTTTTTTTAAAGTATTTCTGAAATTTAAAATTGCCTATTTAATATAAAAACGAGAATAGCAACATGTCTAGGCACTTAACAATTTCTTAAATTTAAAATGAACTCCTTTGAAATAGTTGCAACATGTAACTAAACTTATTAGCTCTTCTTAAAATCAATCACAGTGCGAAATAAAATAACTATTTAAATAGTCGTATAAAGACAGAATCTGCTGAATAATACAACGTTTTATAGCTGAACTATAACATAGATTGCGTCTAGCTAAGAAGGATTACATAAGCGAAGTCCCTTCACGGATTTCGCTTTTATTTCATTTTAAGAGGATGTGTGGGAGAGGTATTTAAAAATCACTGTTTTGACGGTTGTTTAGTTGGGCAGTCGGTCCATCTGTTTGTTTCACAATACTATGTGTAAACTGTACTTGAGGCTCGAACTTCTTCAAACGTTTTCTTTACATCAAACCAATTACATGTAAGTACATGTAACCAGTACGAACTGTAGTTGTTAAAGGTATTCCTTTGATAGATTGATTTATATGTCTCTAGAATTAGCCGTTGAACCATGCATCCATTACCCTGAACTGATCTATAGATGTCTGAACATCGTCTCGATCAGGTGAAGTTTTTTCATTTCCCTATAAGGATTTCATGAAAGACAGGACGGAAACGTTTGTTGCCTTGCCCTCGAACCGAGCTGGATTAAACATGAGTTCCGTATATTGACTTGATATCTTGAAATTGTGTTCAAAAACCTCCGAGCTGGTCAAGAGATATCACTGGAAACGCTATATTACAGACAGACGGGCAAACAGATGGACACCCATGACAAAACCATATGTCTCCAACAGACAATTACACCAAACAAATTGCCTTTACTGATATTTGACATGATAATGTATATAAAAATTCAACTACGCTGTAGTTACGCCTACTCCATAGCAGTCGTGACTTTCGTGCTAGATTTACTACTTGACTTCCGCTACGTCTCGTTTATGCACTCTGATTAAATTTTCCGACCGTTATCTACGCTCTAGATAAGCCGGACGTAGTCCTACGACCGCTTTATGCACTCGGCCACTGTAACGTATTAACACGGAAGGCAATTAGACACCTTGCGTCACTTATCGCATGTATTGCCCGCATTTTATCGTGAATTAATGAAACTTCACAGATTCCTTTCCTCTACATGTATATAGGAAAGATAGGAAAACTGTGGATGGTGAATCGAACCTCATCTTATTGCCGAACATGGCAGAAATGTGACTCCAAGAGTGTATACTTTATCACATAAAACAATTACACACTGGTCTGGTCTAGCCAATTATCGAATTGATCGAGATTTTGTGTCTTAAAAATGTAAAACTGTAAAAATCATGCGGATGCAGCTCTTATGAACAACGCACGGTCAACGGACAGACAATCCTACACATATACTGAGGTTATTCAAAATCAATTACATAATATTGTTAGCAGAGAAATTACATAGATGTCAGCATTTTATGTACGTTATAAATGAGCTGTTTCGCTGATAATTAAGTCGGGACGTAAATACAGGTTCGCATGTACAAAGAAATACTAGTAAAAGGGTTAAACCTCAGAAAATTCACATTACACGTTATAAAATTACAGACTTATTTCACCGTCAACTTTGGGAAAGTCGCAGTTGCCTTAAGTTTGTGATTAACCAATCACTTTACTTTGAAGCTTATTTCTAAAATTCACTTTCTTTTAACTATCGTAGAATTACACTTGCTTCTAAGCAAGACATATTTCAACGGGTAGAGGAGTTAAATGACACCAAGACTGACACATACCTGTCTTTCCGGCACATGCATCTGATACAGTGCAAACGTCACTGTAGTATTTCATCACAGATGTTTCTGGAAAAAGTAAAACATGTTTAACCGAATGTCAAATTTACAAATGGTTCACTAGTTATTCCAAAATATTATTTTATTTTAATTTATGTTCTTCAAAATATAAGGGTTGATTATTACCCGATAAACTCACTGTTATCAAATTGTTTTATCTGGATTAACGTCAAAAATAAGACAGTGTTCGAAGAATGCTCGAAAGCATACGACGATGACGTTATTAAAATGACTTCATATATGCTATGCTTTCTGATAATGTTTCCTGTTATAATTATCAAAAGTAAAGTTCTAAACATAAAAACTGAGACATGAAAATTGCTGTTCATCAAGTTATATCAGTGAACACCAAATGTACACGGGCCGTAAAGGCGCGTGTGAAGCGGGGAAAATGTTATCTGTTAAATGTAAAATGTTTAAAAACATATAGTAGTTAGTGTTTGTTAGTGTAAGTGTAATTGGAAATAGCATTAATCGTTGGATGGCATTGCGTTTTGATGTAATTTGATAGATCTCAAGTTGTTGGTGAATAATATTGTTACGTACTTTGTATATTACTGCACATCATGTCACCATATATTGTAATGTTTTGTAGGACAATGGTCCGGATCAACCATAGATTGTCACATGTACACTCCCAGTCGATGTTATAAAGTACAAGTTCGCTTAATCCATGTTGGTGGTCAAGAAATCCATTTGGAATCTTTTGGAACACATTGTCACTCAGATCAACTATTCTTAGAAGAGGGTTGTACTTGAACAGGTCTGTTGACAAATATGATATCCCGGCATTCTAATAAATGGAACGTTTCTGATTATTGGTGTGTAAGCTTGAAGCCTGGAAAAATACTTTATAAAATCCTATTAGTTTTTCGTATTTTCATGGAGACTAAAATTTGGCCCTTCTGATTACACTTCACAAGGTCCAACAAAGCGCATAAAATCCATGCACCATATTTTTAACTGTATCAAAAAATACTTTTCATAGCATTTATTATTCTGCTTACATGTATTTGTATTTTCAACACGTTACTGTCGTACATGCATGGAACATAATGTGAAGATTACCTTGAGTGTCACGGATGTAACGTTCGAGAAGAAGGTAAGAAGTCCCGTATTCACGATTCCGTTATTAAATTTTGTATTAACTACTTCGAACTTTCCCTGTAGTCTCGGGAACTGATGTATTGCTGAAGTCAGCTTTTCAACCGTTAATCCTCCCATAGTGAGTTGTTCTATAGTGTCGATGGTTCCTCCTTCAATGCCAAAGTAGTCAAGTTCCTTGAAGTCTTCAACGGTGTCCAATCCAATATAGAGGATATCACAATTTTTTATCTGAAAAAGCTTTTTACATAAGTAGTAGAATGTAATGTAGGACCTCCCCAAATGTGAAAACGATCTCAAATGTGAAAACTGTCTCAAATGTGAAAACTGTCATAAATGTGAACAATCTTTATCAAATATGTAAAAACTTTCGAAAAGTATCAAACCAAGTTGAGAATGACGACAGATACATATGTGCGAAAAAAGGTCACAAATGCCAAAAAAATCAGTTTTGGTGACATATATAAAAATCAAAGCGCTGTGAGCGCTGAAGGCCTGGGGGCTATAGGTTAACTCCCCGAAAAACAACTTTTCACCTACGTGTTCTGCGTTGAATCTTACCTAAAGCGCGGGTCGAAATGTGCAGAGGACGAAATTCAATATATGACACAGAATGAATGATTCACAAATATATGGGTGACAGGGAAGTTTGTTTTATTATGAAATGTACGTTAAATGAAAAATAATCACATAGTCAACATTATAAAATGTTTAGCCAGTACAAATAATTCGATCTGCGCTTTGTACAACTTCAAGCGATATGATCTGATGATGTGGATCGAAAATTATTGTGTACCAATGACAAGACCATTGAAACAGAAATAAACAAAGCAATACTAGCAATGAAATATAAATACAGTACTGTACAATGTGTATAACAGAGAAAACCAAAAATGATTCTGGGTTACCTTGTAGTTGTAATCAGTGAAACCGTTCACTGGGCCTCGACATGCAGCGTCCTCGATAAATGGCGGGTGAATTTGATCACGTTAGTTCCTTCTCGGGAATGTACGTAAATTATATCTTTTTTTAGAGACATTTATTTTTAGGTAAATTATATGTTATCGTTCGTAAATAACAAAGTTGTCAATGAAATAACATCGGAAATTTGAAAATCAAACTACAAACTCTTATATCGAGCTTCGTACGTTTCGTAAATTTCCGTAAATATCCGTACTTTTCCGTGATATGCATATGATTATCTTCCGTAATCAGCTAACAGCGCATTAATTTCTAAAACAGAAAAAAATGTGTAATGCAGCCCGTAAGCTATATACCTTCCTGCAGTCGTTTGAAGTTTTATGTACTATTTTTATTTGTAACATGTTCTTATGATATGCGGCATTCAAACAGAAGATTGATCGGTCTGTCTTGCACTACTTTCGCACAGCGCATGTTTACAGTTGTTATTCGCACATAGCACGGCTAAAATTCTTGCAGGGTTTGAAATGTGGTATACTAACTTAGGCCTTGGGGACTTTCAGTCCCCAGGCCAACAAGAAATAAAACGAAATAAAATACCGCCAGATCAGATGAAAATCTGGCCTTATATCGCTCACCTGACTACCAGTGGGCTCACATAAGGGTGAAATTTATTGCTAAAGGAAGTCACTAGTTTGCTAAGAAAGTCACTTGTTGCTAAGGGAAGTCACTGGTTACTAGGGCAAGTTTCTGGTTGCTAGGGAAATCAGTAGTTGCTAAGGACTTCACTTTACTTTAGTAAAGACAATTGAAATATAACATAAGCAGGATAGAAGAGGACATTTGTTTTCAGATTTTCCTCTGATCTGGCGGTATTTCATTTCGTCATTCAAGAGGCTGAATTTGTAAAGCCCCGTCCCCGTTAGTTGCAGAAAGATATACCATTTATTTGAAGAGTACTTACTAGTGTCCGTGACAGTGTTTTCATTTTCAAAAAAAGACAGAAAAAAAACTGGAATTTATGAAAAAGGAACTTGATCAACTGAAATGAATTCATTACGTCCGTTTTGTCTGGGAAGAAACGAAGGCACTTGAACATTCATATAAATCTTTTGAGGGGTTTAGGACATATGGAACAGACATGAAAACTCAACAGACAGAAAGACGTACCGACTGCTCGATGGACCAAGCAGCTGATTCCTCTATTACCTCTCCTCCGATACTTTGTTTGGTAAGTTTGCCTGTCACACATTTTAATCCATCTGACTGTCAAATTATTTTTACCAAACTTCACTGTGCAGCACAGGCCATTGTGCATTTTAAAAAAGCAAAAACCCCAACACTATCCAAACAGAAAAGAAGCCTATCATGTTTACTTTGTAAACATTTGCATTATTACGGTTAAGACTGATTAATTTATGATGCCTGCGTGCTTCAGTTTTAATTGAAGCTTTAGGGATGTGTCCGCTATACCTTGTCGGCTAGTTTGCATTTGAACAAAGGAATCCGAATACGAACAATAATCAAATACCTTAAAATGCTGAACGTATTCCATGTCAGAGAAAGACCACGTATCAATATAGGCAGATCCGCTCCAGCCACAGTTCACTTCAAGCCTGGCGGGGTAGTTCGCATCAAATTGTGTCACGTCCATGCTCGTACTTGTTGAGAAGTCCGAACCAAATATTCTTGCATCTCCTAATCAAATAATGTATAAACATGTTACCATGAAATATGTAAAACAGACGTAGTTGTCTTTCCTACAAAAAGGAACGTTATAACAGGCGATTGACGTTCGGGCCCTTTCGAGTTGTAACGCCAGATCACACGAGAGAGTGATTGAACGAGTCAAGTCAGCATGGCGTCCCCTTTTGGTTGTTTTGTCATGTCCATTACATCATAAAATGTTGTTTCCTTTACGGTATAAACAACAACAAAAATAAAAACAAAAGCATATAAACATAAAACACACAGCATCTTTTTTGTTTATTTGATGTTTAGACAACACTGGAGTAATGTTTCCTAACTTGGATCTACATGTTAACATTTAGCGTATGATTGATATGCATATGAATGTGTATTAATCTCCATATACATTAATGTAGCCACTATACACATCTGAAGACCATGGTATCAATATAGCTTTGGGAAGGGTAAATTTTGACCCTGGGGGCATGATTTGACCACACCTTGATGAGGTCCACTAGACACTGTTCTACACTAAATATCTAGGCTCTAAACCTTGTGGTTTTGGAGGAGAAAATTTTTAAAGGCTTTCCTATAATTATATGTCTATGTAAAACAAGTGACCCCCTAGGCGGGGCCAATATTGTCTATCTAAAACAAGTAACCCCCTGGGTGGGGCCAATATTGACCCCAGGTGCATAATTTGAACAAACTTTGAAGAGGTCCACTAGACACTATTACACACTAAATATCTAAGCTCTAAACCTTGTGGTTTCGAAGAAGAAGATTTTAAAGGTTTTCCTATAATATGTCTATGTAAAACAAGTGCCCCCCCCCCCCTAGGCGGGGCCAAATTTGACCCCAGAGGCATGATTTGAACAAACTTGGTAAAGGTCCACTAGACAATGCTATACACAAAATATCTTAGCTCTATGCCTTGTGGTTTTGGAGAACAAACATTTTAAAGTTTATCCTATAGAAACCTATAGAAACCTATGTAAAATTAAGTGACACCCCATAGCGCGGTCTATTTTAACCCAGGGGACATGATTTGGGCAATTTTGGTTGAGGTCCACTAGGCAATACTACATGCCATATATCTAAGCTTTATGCCTTGTGGTTTCAGAGAAGAAGATTTTTAAAGTGTTTCCTGTTTGTTCCCATAGCAACCAGAGTTCTGCATGGAATGAAATTCTTTGAACAGTTTTGGTAGAACTTCCCTGCAAAGTTTCATCAACATTGGGCAGATGGTTTCAGAGGAGATGTCGTTCGAAGCAAAATGTTGACGAACGACGGACAATCATCCATCCTAAAAGCTTACCCTGGCAAAGCCATGATAGCTAAAAAGAGATCTACACAATTTTGGTATTTATACTGACGGCTTCATCCAGTATAGTGGCGAGTTTCATTTGTACACATGGTAAATCATCAATATCCTTTGAGCGCTTAACTATATCTATCACAGCTTCATGAAGCGATCACGTTATTAAGAGGGTCGTATATAAATTACATTCACCGCGCTTTCATTCGTAACACTTGATTGGTCAAAAAAGTAGGTCAAAGGCCAGCGTATTCACTAACGCCGAAAAACAGATAAATTGTATTCTAAAAGATAATCTGTAGTTGCTTATGAGTTTACTCATTCGTTGATAAAAAGCGTTCGGTACAACTTCGTACCTAAGTCAACTCGTACCTGTTTCATGAATAATCTTTGAAAATTAGCATACATTGTTTATATTTTCTGTTTTACATAATGCAATTAATAAAACTCAAAATGCAAAAAAGATGTATATCGTTTATTGTTCCTTACCTTTTTGCGCCTTTCATACCCAGGTTTTGTGTTGTGTTTGGCAGTAAACTAATGACAAAGAACGAAAATATCGGCATGATTTTTACATAAAAATGCTAGTAATAATATTATCAATTCAAAAATTCAGTCTCCAAAATGGAGACACATGGAATGTGCAATGTTGTTTTCTTAAGGTACGAGATGACTCATTAAGGTACGAGTTGACTTAGGTACGAGTTGACGGGTGCAAGTAAGAATCTCCAAACTCCTCACAGCGATTTGGTTGGATGCCCAAGCGTTATTGAGTTATTGTCCGGAAACCGTTTTACTATTCCGGGTTACTGTGATCTTGACCTTTGACTTACTGACATATAACAATAGGATTCCTCTGCTGGTCATGACCAACCTCCATATCACGTTTCAAGATCCTAGGCCCAAGCGTTCTCGAGTTATCGTCCGGAAACCGTTTTACTATTCCGGGTCACTGTGACCTTGAACTTTGACCTACTGACCTCAAAAATGATAGGGTTTGTCTGCTGGTCATGACCAGCCTGCACACCAGGTTTCAAGATCCTAGGACCAAGCGTTCCTGAGTTATCATCCGGAAACCAGTTGGTAGACGGACGGACGGACGGACAGACATACCATACCGACCGTCTGACATACATCTGCAAACCAATATACCCGTCTTCTTCGAAAATGTGTACGAAAATATGAAATAATTGCAATATTTGTAATGTTTAGCAGTTTTCTGAATGATTGCGGTCATCTTGGACACAGTCATGGATATTTCCATGGCAACCAAGTGTCTTATTTGAACATAGTAACAGACTTGAAGAGTAAATATGGCTGTTAATTTGGGTTTTGTGTTACTGTTAATATGTCTCATATTAGGAAAGTATCGAGGAAAAACTCCTTGCTGAGTTTATATCTGATTTCTTATGTCTAGTTTTTACATAATCTTTTAGTCTATTTTTTGTAGAATTTCTTCAGTTTAGTTCTTATATAATTTCTTCAGTCTAGTTTTATCTCATTAATTTTCTTCAGTTTAGTTTTTATATAATTACATCAGTCTAGTTTTTATCTCATTTCTTCAGTCTAGTTTTTATCACATTTCTTAAATTCTACTTTTAATGTAATTTCTCCAGTCTATTTTTATCTCATTTCTTCAGTCTAGTTTTTACATAATTTCTTCAGTCTAGTTTTTTGCCTGGGGACTGAAAGTCCTCTAGGCCTAAGTTAGCATACCATATTTCAAACACTGCAGACAATTTAACTGTGCTATGTGCGAATAACAACTGTAAACATACGCTTTGGGTAGTGCAAGACAAACCAGATCAATCTTTTGTTTGAATGTCGCATACGATAAGAACATATTACAAATAAAAACAGTACATACAACTTCAAACGATTGCAGAAAGGTCTATAGCTGACGGGCTGCATGGCACAATATTTTCTGTTTTAGAAATTACTGCACTGTTAGCTGATTACGGAAGATAATCATATGCATATCACGGAAAAGTACGGATATTTACGGAAATTTACGGAAACGTACGGAATTCGATATAAGAGTTTGTAGTTTGATTTTCAAATTTCTGATGTTATTTCATTGACAACTTTCTTATTTACGAACGATTACATATATATTTACCTAAAAATAAATTTCTTAAAAAAAAGATACAATTTACGTACATTCCCGAGAAGAAACTCACGTGATCAAAATCACCCGCCATTTATCGAGGACGCTGCATGTCAAGGCCCAGTGAACGGTTTCACCGATCACATCTACAAGGTAACCAAGAATCATTTTTGGTTTTCTCTGTTATACACATTGTACAGTACTGTATTTATATTTCATTGTTGGTATTGCTTTGTTTATTTCTGTTTCAAGGTCTTGTCCTTGGTACACAATAATTTTCGATCCACATCATCAGATATCGCTTGAAGTTGTACAAAGCGCAGATTGAATTATTTTTATTGTTCTTTCACACAATTGATATTGTTGACCATGTGATTATTTTTCATTTAACGTACGTTTTATAATAAAACAAACTTCCCTGCCACCCATATATTTGTGAATCATTAATTCTGTGTCATATACTCAATTTCGCCCTATGCCATTTTGACCCGCGCTTTAGGTAAGGTTCAGCGTAAATCACGAAGGTCAAAAGTTGTTTTTAGGGGAGTTAATCTATAGCCCTCAGCCCTTCAGCGCTCACAGCGCTTTGATTACATAATTTCTTCAGTCTAGTTTTTATCTCATTTCTTCATTCTACTTTTTATCTCATTTCTCCAGTATACTTTTTATCTCAATTCTCCGGTTTAGTTTCTATCTCATTTCTCCAGTCTACTTTTTATCCCATTTCTTGTGTCTAGTTTTTCAATGTGCGAATCTTATGAAAATTTGACAGTGAATGCTCTTTTTTAAAGTATAATTTGGTTCGGTGTTTCTTTTACTTACTATATATGCAAAAAGTCTTCTTGTTACAACAAACCACGATGATAATGTAAAATATGTGTTCGTAGTAGAAGAAAATGTTTTTTTATTGTTGTTATATGGGTTTAAAGCCCGTTACAACCATATTTCAGTTATTTTAGAGGCGGGCAGTTTACCTTACCATCGTTCTTGAGAAGGACAAGTACTACATTCATATCTTCTGTGAGAAACTGCCAGTTTTTTCACATAAAGAGTCATGATCGGTAATAGGCTTGCACCCATTAATGCATGACCATTAATCAATGAGAGGTTACAGTGAATTAAAGACAGTGACTGTAACCACTCGGCCACTGAGGTAAAGAAGAAAACAATAATTACCGAAATACGGAAGGATGCCATTAGCATTCAGTACTATTTGTTGTGGTTGCGTACTAAAATCGCTCAAATATATGGGTCTGTCTGTTACAGCTGTCATCTGAAAGTAGTCACACTCATAAACGCCATCCGAATACGAGCAGTGGTTGGGGCCTGTCTGTCCAACAATGTCCTTCACTAGTATAATGACAACAGCGGTAAGGATTTCAACACCGTTCATCATGCTCTGTGAACTTGCATCCTGTTATAACAAACATCGTTAACAAACATATTAAACACAAAGTTTGCTTGAAATATATTATTATAAATACTTAAATTAAGATGAATTATGCTGCTTTTAGTATCACAAATGATTAATAAA
The DNA here is from genome assembly GCA_022818135.1 of Saxidomus purpurata. NCBI lineage: Eukaryota > Metazoa > Mollusca > Bivalvia > Venerida > Veneridae > Saxidomus > Saxidomus purpurata. Next base: position 22,652,614 of record JAFMSR010000004.1, on the reverse strand, counting down.
GAATTACAACTTTTTATTTATGTAATGATCAATTCACTATAACTGCAATGAGAGAACATATTGCACAGGATGGCCCGTAAAGCTTATGCACAGTACAAATGCTTACTAGTATTTCCAACGATGTCCATTTCTAACATTCAATTTTAAATCACAATCGTTAATATCACACAGAAAAATACTTACATATTACTTGTGAAGTAATTTGTATTTACTTAAATAAATAATTGACATTTAACACAAACAAATTGTTATCACAGACCTATTTAAAAACTGTGTGAAAGCTGCTGGTCCTGACCAAACGGACTAAAACTGCCATATATAGTAAAAACCTATACAAAAAACTATATAGTATAAAAAACTGAAAGCAAAAGAAACACAAAAGTGCGACCAATAAGACAATACTTCAAGATCATTTATCACCCTACATCAGATGTGGAGTGAACTGATCAGAAACCTGTCGTGACTATGCAATGACTATACAGGTATTGGTAAACTTACTACATGTATATAATACCCGATAAGTCACTGTTGCCCAAAGAATTATCTTTTTTCTCCATTTCTGACATATGGTAAGTTTTAATGTATCTTGAATACGTTATAAGATCTGAACGTTTTATGTTCTCAGGCAAGTGGTTCCAATCCACTATGCTGTTATAATTAGAAGTAGCAAATGAGAAACCATGAACATGTGTGACATACATCTTTGACTTATTTCCATAAGAATTGCACATCACTTGTTTTCTGAAATTTCCATGTAGGTAACTGAGGCATTTGTTCAAGCATATGTTATGGGCATGATTTAGTCGCAGTTGTCTGCACCTTTGCTAAATATTTAGAAAACCAAGATCCTGAAATTCAGTAACTGTTAAAGACGTACTACCAGTAGTTGTAATATACCTGATTACACTATTGTGAGCTACATGTGGCAGAGTGCCGACCGTTTACGACAGCGCAATCTTGATTATGCAACTATGTTTTGACTTTTTATTTTAACCAGACAACCACGAAGAAATATGTGGAAAGTCTGCATCTTTTTCTGATTCATAACGGCGTTGTTTTTGTTCAGCTGTTGTTATAAACCTACATTTTGAATCGAAATTAAGATCTTTTCGTTTCGCTTATGACGTTCATACTTACAATGTTAAAATTTCAAATAGACAATCATTGTTTAAACATTCAACATGTGTACGCGAACAGCTAAATTGACGTGCCATGCAGTCCGCACGATATACAATTTACCATTTGTTCATTTTATTGACTCGAACATCGGCGACCAGAAACGAAATTTCGAAACTTAAAATGAAATATTTTTCACCTCTAACAATCCCAGTTACACTGACCATGATCAGTTTGATTGGTATTAACATTGTGTAGTAGTTATCAGGCAATATAAACATTGTGAAGTAGTTATCAGGCAATATTAACATTGTGTAGTAGCTATCAGGGAATGTTAACATTGTGTAGTAGTTATTAGGCAATATCAACATTGTGTAGTAGTTATCAGGCAATATTAATATTGTGAAGTAGTTATCAGGCAATGTTAACATTGCGTAGTAGTAATCAGGCAATATGAACATTGAGTAGTAAATATCAGGCAATGTTAACATTGTGTAGTAGTAATCAGTCAAAATAAACATTGTGTAGTAGTTATCAGACAATATTAATATTATGAAGTAGTTATCAGGCAATGTTAACATTGCGTAGTAGTTATAAGGCAATATAAACATTGTGTAGTAGTTATCAGGCAATATTAACATTGTGTAGTAGTTATCAGGGAATGTTAACATTGTCTAGTAGTTATTAGGGAATGTTAACATTGTGTAGTAGTTATCAGGCAATATCAACATTGTGTAGTAGTTATCAGGCAATATTAACATTGTGAAGTAGTTATCAGGAAATGTTAACATTGCGTAGTAGTTATCAGGCAATATCAACATTGTGTTGTAGTTATCAGGCAATATTAACATTGTGTAGTGGATATCAGGCAATATTAACATTGTGTAGTGGATATCAGGCAATGTTAGCATTTTGAAGTAGTTATCAGACAATATTAATATTATGAAGTAGTTATCAGGCAATGTTAACATTGCGTAGTAGTTATCAGGCAATATAAACATTGTGTAGTAGTTATCAGGCAATATTAACATTGTGTAGTAGTTATCAGGGAATGTTCACATTGTCTAGTAGTTATTAGGGAATGTTAACATTGTGTAGTAGTTATCAGGCAATATCAACATTGTGTAGTAGTTATCAGGCAATATTAACATTGTGAAGTAGTTATCAGGAAATGTTAACATTGCGTAGTAGTTATCAGGCAATATCAACATTGTGTTGTAGTTATCAGCTATATTAACATTGTGTAGTGGATATCAGGCAATGTTAGCATTTTGTAGTAGTTATCAGGCAATGTTAACATTGCGTAGTAGTTATAAGGCAATATATATAAACATTGTGTAGTAGTTATCAGGCAATGTTAGCATTGTGTAGTAGTTATGTTACAATAGGTTTTAACATTGTGTAGTTGTTATCAGGCAATATCATCATTGTGCAGTAGTTATCAGGCAATATCAACATTGTGTAGTAGTTATCAGGCAATATTAACATGGTGTAGCAGTTATCAGGCAATGTTAGTTAGCATTGTGTAGTAGTTATCAGGCAATGTTAGCATTGTGTAGTAGTTATCAGGCAATATAAGCATTGAGTAGTACAGTACAACCTCTGCAGAGCAACACCCATTGGGAGAAGATTTTGGTTGTTGTTGAGAGGTGTTGCTCTAGAGAGGTTAAATTTAGTATGAAGCCTTACTTTGGGAAAAATTTAAACTGTTGTTGTAAAGAGGTAATTGCTCTACAGAGGGCCGCTCTGCGGTGGTTAGTAGTTATCAGGCAATGTTAACATTGCGTAGTAGTTATAAGGCAATATATATAAACATTGTGCAGTAGTTATCAGGCAATGTTAGCATTGTGTAGTAGTTATGAGACAATAGGTTTTAACATTGTGTAGTTGTTATCAGGCAATATCATCATTGTGCAGTAGTTATCAGGCAATATCAACATTGTGTAGTAGTTATCAGGCAATATTAACATGGTGTAGTAGTTATCAGGCAATGTTAGCATTGTGTAGTAGTTATCAGGCAATATAAGCATTGTGTAGTAGTTATCAGGCAATGTTAGCATTGGATAGTAGTTTTCAGGCAATGTTAACATTGCGTGGTAGTTATCAGGCAATGTTAACATTGCGTAGTAGTTATCAGGCAATATGAACATTGTGTAGTAGTTATCAGGCAATGTTAACATCAGGCAATATGAACATTGCGTAGTAGTTATCAGGCAATTTTAGCATTGCGTAGTAGTTATCAGGCAATGTTAGCATTGCGTAGTAGTTATCAGGCAATGTAAGCATTGTGTAGTAGTTATCAGGCAATATTAACATTGTGTGGCAGTTATCAGGCATTATTATTCAACTTTACAATATTACACACTGTATTAGATCAATTGCGCACATAATATGAAACAGGTAGAGCTAATACAAAGCACAACTGAGCCAATACGAGAAAAGCAGGGCCAATACGAGAAAGCAGGGCCAATATGGAATTCAAGCATTCTGATTGGTTTTAAAGAGAGGGCCAATACGGAGAAATCACTTCCGTTAGATTTTTTTAAACGACGCCATTTTGTAAATAAAAAGTAACGATAGTTTGAAAATTTTCGGTAGACAATCGCCTAATGATTTAGTAGTTTATAACCTCTTCATATTTTTACAAACTTAAATTATCACGAGAGACTATAAAAAAAGCAGACGGTCTGAGAAACAAATAAAAACGTAATATAGAGATTGCCAATACGACCACCCTCGGACAAATAACAAGGCCAATATGAAATCACTTGATTAATAACATTATAATACAATAAATCTTATTTGTATTTATATTGAGTTAATATCTGTTCTTTGTAAATGACAGCATGATCTAGAGAAATGAATTTGATTTTCCTTTAGAGTATTGCATTTCTGTCTACATTTAAAAATCGTATTTAATTAAGACATGTAGATCTATGTGGTTATTGATACCCAGGTACGAACCGACTTCGGTAAAATGCGGACATTATCTTACCCTTTTCGAACCACACATTTACATAAAATACAACAATTACAACGTGTTTAAAGCATAAAAATATGTTGTATTATTTCAAAAAGACATCAACAAGTGCCTCTGTAAAGTTAATTTGCTGATAAGTTTCAGTTTTATACCTAAAGGCGTATTTTAGACTAGTGTTTCAGGCGCTATATATATATGGACCCTGCTTTAAAGATACACTTTTGATGATAGAGGCGTTGGCAAGTTAAAACAATCGTTGTTTTTCCTGTTGAATTCCGAGTTTTGTAATTTAAAATTCAAAAGTACCTAGTGGTTATTGTATTACGATGTCCCGATAGTTTATGATCACAAAAACAATATGGGATAAAAGACCTAAAATTATTCGGCCTTAGTGTCTTCGGTCTGACTAGTTGTGATCAAAACCGCGTAGGAAAATAGTGCTATACAGAACAGATACCTCGTTGATTTTTTAATTACAAATTTTAAGAAAAACAGAAAAATGATATCATGCTATTCTGAAATGTTTTGAAATTATTTAGATCGGTTACATATGTTCTATATATTTTTTAAAACAGAAGACAGTGTAATGCGTAACAACTGAATATATGGAACTACTTGTTTGTATGTTGTTCGTTCGGCCGTAAGGAATCTTACTCTGTTAACATTGGTCCGATTGAGAAACAATCGATCCAACAAGAGCTGTCAGTAGGACAGCGTGCTCGACTTTTTTAGTGCTTGCCAATAAAACAAAACTTTGACAGTTAAGGGCACACAAGACTTTAACTAGGAATTTCTAAGTACAAATCAAGAAAATTTTTCACAGAGTTATCTTCTTTTGCTTACAGATAGGTCTTACGATGGTACATAAGTACTCCAACTTTCAAAGTAATATCTCAAATGGTTAAGTTAACAAGTGGACAAGAATGAAAATTTTAACTGAGTTTCTAAGTCAAAAAGGGCCATAATTCAAATAAAATCCTTGACAGAATTACCTTCTCCTGCCCATGTTTGGGAATCATGATGGTAAACAAGTATTCCAACTTTCAAATTAATATCTCAAACAGTTCAGTCAAAAAGGACTGGACTGGTACGAAAAACTTAACCAAGATTCTACGTCGATAAAAGGCCTTAATTTTTAAAACAAATCCCTGACAGAGTTACTTTCTCTTGCATACAGATGGGGGTAATGATGTGAAATAGCATTAAAAGTTTCAAAGCAATATCTCAAAAGGTTAAGGCAATAAGTGGATTTTACCCATATTCAATGTATTTTCTAAGTAAAAAGGGGCATAATTTGTCAAAAACCTTGACAGAGTTATGTCCTCTTGTCTGTTGATGCAGGTCGTGATGATAAACAAGTATGGTTAGTTTCAAAGCAATACCTCCGATGGTTTTGAAATAAAGTGAGGTGGTACGAAAAACTTAACCAAGCTCAATACACTTTCTAAGTAAAAGGGCCATAATTCTGTCAAAAACCTTGACAGAGTTATGTACTCTTGTCTGTAGATGGAGGTTATGATGGTAAACAAGTATGGTAAGTTTCAAAGCCATACCTCTAATACTTCTGAAATAAAGTGGGGTGGTACGAAAAACTTAACCAAGGTGTGACGCCAACGCCGACTCCGACGCCGACGCCGGGGCGAGTAGGATAGCTCCCCTTTTCATAGAAAAGTCGAGCTAAAAATGAATATCACGAGTGTTCAAAGTGAACTCAGAAATATAAAAATGTCAGATACTGAATGTTATATTACTATAAATGTGAAACTAAAGACAAAAAAAATGACTAAAGACCAGTCTGGTGATACGAGTGATTGGAGGTTCATACTTTTGGCCCTAAGTCAATAACAAAAGCATTAATACATGTTTATGCAAACGTCGTATGGATACATACACAACTGTACTCGTGCATAGATCAGTTTCAAACTGTCAATTTTGAGTCGACTTTTCATAACTGGTACGGTAGGTCCGAGGTTCGATTCCCAACTCATGTCATAGTCCACCAGTTAAAATAGGCTGCAGTGACAAAAAACGTACTACATTATTGTAAGTTTCATCCTCTATGGTAACTGATCTGTGCCGTTTCACCTTTTCGTCCCGCGACTCCGCATATGAATAAAAAAGTTAAATGGCGAGGGCACGGGCCGAATACTCGTTGATTAGCGTGGGGACGGGCCAAAAACACGAGAATTAGCGGGGCACGGGGCGAAAAGTCGAGTTTTAAAAAATGAAATGACAGGGGCCTGGCACGAAACCTCGCACGTCCCCACCATTTTTACTTCTTAATTCTCGACTTTCGTCCCCCGCTTGCGTTCATACTCGTGTTTTCGCTCGACTTTCGTCCCGTGCACTCGCTAATTATCGCGTTTCGTCCGTGGCCACGCTGATTGGTTCTCGCCCGGCGCTATCGCCATTCTCGTGTTTTCGCTGGGCGAAACGTCTACAAACGTCGAGTTTTTATGCCGCGCCTCTGCCATTTCCTTTTTTTAAGTTTCGACTTTCAATTGACTTTTCGCCCGCGCTAATGTGATTTCGCCTCGCGCCCACGTTAATTAGCCAGTTTTCGCCGCCCTCGCCATCTTAACTTCTTAATTCTCGTATTTTTGCGCGGCGGGGACGCGGGGCGAAAGCTCGAATTGGCAAAAATCAGCCAACATACATCTCTCAACGAACATTTTGACTGAGTGTTGAGAAATCTAAAGTGATAATACCCTTCAATATGATAATCGCAATATAATGTAATACATTCACCAATGGTTTAGTATCATTAAAAATCAAGCAATGCGAAAGTTATAGCTAAATAACATAAATATATACAACAGTTTTATTCCTATTGAACATAGTCGAAAAAATGACAAAATATTTTTAACCCGCCGGGTCATAAAATGATTTTCCATCAATTTGATATGATAAATTTGTTTTTGCATGTACTAATGAAACAAATTGTTGAGCATAACTTTTTTTCTGTTAATTTCTAAACATTTTTCATGTTAACGTATTTTTCTGGTTATTTTGAACAGTATTATAGCTTTAATTCTAAACAGGAAAACATATAAATAAGTTTTATCTTAAATAATAAGAAAATTCGAAGTTTTAGAATACAATAAGAAATAAGAACTTTGAGATAAATAGTGAACACAGCTGTGGTACATTTAACAGTTGGTGAAATTCTTCATTCAAAACATTGTTTGCAGCTAAGGCAAGTTGAGTCTGGGGTTTTGATAATGAAATATACTATATTATTTCAAACTTACCTATAATGTGATGATTTCATATTCTATATATCCCTCTTGAATAATTTCTAGCTTCGAATATTTAGGTTAAAAAGCATGCGTCTTATTAAACATTGCGTGTAAATCCCCTTAATCATAATCTTAAAGATTATACTAAACTGACCGCTTTTATAATGTATACTTTGTTTTAAACCTGTATATAAAATTGGGTTATTGGGATAGTTTATGCACTTTTATTGAATTATTATGTATTATCAATGTCTGCTCTACGTAACTTAATGCATTGCCTTTAAAAAACAAAACGTGATTGTCAGGTCTTGCCATTCACTAGAAGTATTAAGGAAAAGCCCCCAAAAATCATAAACTATCTTTAAAAAGATGGTCAGCGCTATCTGGAGTACATTGTATATGGAAAGTGATGCTAGACTTTATAGTAAAATATCCTGTCAAATGACACAGGGCACCAAATGTCACAGGGTAAGAAAAATGAGCACCCTGACCGGGACCCTTCGCTCACTGAGCGAATGCTATCCTAAGTCCGACCGCTTACACATTTTCTCTCCAATTGTGATTAAGTCCGTACCATGAGCATAAACACAACTTAATATTGTTTTTCTTAACAAATATTTTGACCGTTATTCACTGGTCGGGAAAGTATAATTACTCTACACTCACCAACATTATTTTGGACGTAACAACATATTAAATTGATTGATATGAACTATTTGCGTTTTTAAATGGACATACCAAATTAAACTAATTCTGAATGAAATTAGCATGTCAAATTTGTGGATAAACCAGGATTACACTCAAATTAATTTTCATCAACACTGTAAAAAATAAGTGTTAATTATCTCTGAATATAGTGTAAACCAGCTTGCAAAATGGTGTTACCGTGTAAGTTACACCGTTTGCGAGTAGAGAATCACCGAAATGCAATTTTACTCCAAAATCAGTGAAGAGATACTCCCGATCTGGCGTTTTGTAAATCCGTACAAGTGTAAGTTGGTCAGATACACCGACTGGGATATAGTAACACGACAGTGTAACTTTGCCCTAAAATTCGTGTATCGTAAACAAGTCAACTGACCAAGGACTTGCATGTGCCTTAATTCTATGCCGCATTCCATGCACATGGTTATGGTCTCAAATTGTAGCGTGACTAAGACGGACACATCCGTGTATCATACATGAACACTTTGCTATTATTCGCGAAATTATGAACGAAAAGTCTTTTCGTGACGTTTAGTTATGAAACCCGTCAGAATGTTTGTAAAGAGTTCAGATAAGTAGTTCTTTGAAAATTTAGTTACGTAACCACTGACTAAGATCTTCTTAAATATTGGTCTTTGACATTCTCAAGAAATGTGATGGGAGTGATACGACCAATGAGTCAAGATTTTGCCGTCATGAATTGATGAAAGGGTTTATATGTAATGAAAGTGTACGCTTACACTAACGTGTTACGTTTGTCTTGTGAAAAACGTGTTAAGTAACACCATGAACGGTGTCCTGCTTCCCCGATAGCAGGGTGTATTGTTTCCATAAAAACAATAGGGTTACTTTACACCAAAATGGGTGGCAACCCAGCTGCCACCCATTTCAGTGTAAAGTTTCCTTTCTGTTTTTACAGTGAAGTCAAAAATATAATATTTGATATATATAAGCAAAGTTAGTACGCAAAGGTTAACAATTCGAGTAGATTGTCATCTTATGCAATTTATAAACATTCGTTCGAGATGGAAAAATACCTTCAACATGTAAAAACTAGTAAATACAAAATAGCGCTCACAAATTTTAGGCTATCATCACATAACTTAGAAAAAGAAACAGGGAGACATAATAACACACCGAGGGAAAATAGAACCTGTTGACAGTGTAGCATGAATGTCTTAGAAATTGTTAGTTTGTCCTAAATATTATAACTTACGTAGGAAATTTCTAAAATCGTATTATTGCCGTTGGTCAACGATACAGAAGTTCGTAAATTCAATGTCCTCTTCAAATAAGCACATACATTGTACTCAATCATTTAGCTAAATTCATATACTTTGCTTTTAAAGAAAGAAACGACATGCAATGTGATGTCAACTTGAACAGAATACTAAATAGTTTTTATAAGAATGTTTTTGTCCTTTCAACAGAGATAACAATGCTTCGAAAGAAATAGTTTTAGCTGTAACAATAGACAGAACTATTAATACTGGTAGAAACTTTCTCTGAAAAGATCGTGTATTTAATTGTCATGTTATTTGCTCCACACATGTATTATTCTGTAACTGGTTATAAATGTAAATGTCATTTTATGCCAAATAAAAGATATGTTATGTTATGTATATCTAATTTGATAACGCTACTATTATCGGAAACTCTCATTTTAACGTTATTGGTAAGGAAAATGGTATTATAATTGATACGTTTATAATTATATGGATAAAAACATTCCAACGTTGAAAGCCTCCATGGCCTAGAGGGTAAGGTGTCCGACTTCGGGAGAAATTTATGCATTATCGCCGAAAGACCATGTGTAGTCGCAATGCATTTTTTTAAGTTCTGTAATTCCATTCATTTTTTGGAATGTTTAATTACCATTCTACTTTTCATTTTCGGTAATAATGTTTGGCTCTCGGGAATCTTTGTTTATATTTTTAAAGATATTTGTTGTTTAAATATCATTATTCTCCTTTAAATTTTGTCATATATATTTCTTCCCACTCATTTTCTGTATAACATTTATTTTATTACTTTCATTCCAATAATTCCAACGCGCTCTGTGTCAGAATACACCTCATACTCGCTATCCGTATCAGTGGCCTCCCATTGCTTACATCAATAATAAGAACGACGGTTTAATCAATTACCTTTATTGCAGTTTTGACAATTGCTTAATTAATGATATGAATGCAAAAAAAAACAACTTCTCCAACCAGGACTCGAACCCGTGATACCAAGTTCGGACGACTGCCGGTTTACCCACTACGTCATACGTCTTTGTTCTAACTTAAACGTAATTCGTAAATGTAATACGTACTTCCGGAAATGAATTGGGGGATTTCCCAAACAACACAACTATCAACTTCCATTTCTGTTTTGGCGGGCGTTAATTTTGGCTGTGATACAAAGATATGTATCAGCGCGAAAGAGATATCTGTAATGAAATTAGAGTGATGTCTCTTTTACTCTTGAATAAAAAAGAGATATCTCTCTGATTTCATAGAGATATCCTCAGGAATAGGGGAGATATATTTTAAATTAAGAGATATCTCTGTAAATTAAGAGATACATTTCTTTAAAAACAGACAACTCTCATGTTTTGAAAGACATCTCCCAATACTGAAAAGATATCTCTCTACCGTACAGAGATATATTGCCTACATCAGATTATACATGTATCTCTGAAAACAGATATCTGTTTGAAACAGATAGAGATCTCTTAAACTTGGATCAATATATCTGTGACTTTCAGAGATATCTTTCAAAAGTCGAAATATATCTCTCAAATAGTGTTCATAGATATCTCTGTAGATATCTCTTAAAGATCAGGAGATCTTTTCCTGTGATACAAAGATATCTCTTAGCGTGAAAGAGATATCTCTATTTTAACGAACATCTGATATCTCTTTGAAATATAGAGATATCTCTTTTTGGCATAAATTGTAAATGGCTTGCGATACTCTCAGCATTTAACAGCTATATAGATAACCTTACACATCTTATATTCCTAGAAGTTTCTGTCCGTGATATGTTGGCGGTTGTTGCAATTTCAGCAAGTTTATGACTACGCAGAAACTATTGTTAAAGCGTAAATCATTTCAGTCATGTAGAGCGTTTCTGAATTAGCTATGTACATGCATGTCATATTTCACGCTTGATCTGCACGAAATTCACGATTTTTACAAGTATGATTGTACACAACACCACAAGGGTACGATGTAATGCTCGCTGAATTCTGTATACTTGTACCGAACCAGTAATCTTTTAAATTCTGTATTTTAAAAATCTAAAATAGTTTGCACTAGTTCAATTGCAGTAGAGTGTTGTCTTTCATTTTTGTAGTGGACGTTAGCAGAATATATCTTCTTAATGCAGTTGTCCTTCCTAAAAATATCCAATTCAATTTTCGGTGACTAGCATATTTTCTCACCACTCTATCAATCAGAAAGTTATATATTGATAGAAGTCAATTTTTTCGGGCCGTTTCGTTAATTTGACAGTGATCAAACTGAGAACGAAGGCCAATTGCAACTATACTACACCTTACTTGAAGAAAAGATGATCACAGTAAAAGTAAAAATAACTGGTACACTCATCTCAAAAATATCTCCTTCAAAACAGACGATTTAAATAAACTTTCAATACAAAATCTAGACTGCGGTGGCTTCAATTTGTGCCAACAACTAACTGATCATCAGCGTACAGATCAGTAACTTCCGTTTCGGCTTACTGTACGCCAGGACACTGTGATTGACGCCCTTAAATTTAAATGGTAGTTTAATCTAGTTTTGGACAGAACCTGTATGTTATGACGTACATTTGATGTTTCCTGTGTACGTGACCGCTTGTAAAAACAGGAACCTTTCTGGCAACTTTTGTCTGATAAAACAGATGTTTGACTATCAAATAAGTACATTGACGATGAAAATCTAAATCGTATTAAAGTATTAATTAAAGAAATACCTTTATTTTTTGAAGTCCATTTTTGGTTCAGGCTTCTTAAGATCAAAAGGAAATCACCATCACTATATAGTGTAAACATGCGTGTAGATGCAACAAGCTTTATTTTTTTAATAGAATGCACAAAACGTCGCACGTTTTGCACAAAACGTCGCAAAAAAACCCTTGTAAAATAGGTACCCATCGTCAAAATATATGAAATTCAAGGATTTATCGTAACACAAAATTCGAAAGTATGGTGTCAAAACGGGATCAACAATGCCGCGAGTTAAGGAATAAACGAAATATTTAAATGGACAGGCATCGTAGACGTACTTGAACAAAAGGTTCACCTCAAGACTTATGCCAAGCCGACTGCGATTATACAAGCCTTTAACTATTTACAAAAGTCATTTATTGTATGTTATTAAAATCAGAATACTTCTATCTTAAATTGCCCAAACTTTTGTTTCTATATGATCACCATATATCAATAGTAAGTTGTGTGTTTAAGGCACGAAGTGCACGGGAATTTGCGGCTGTAAAATACTAACAAAAGTATGGTGACATTTTGGAAACAAAACTCTAGACTGACACGAACAAATGAACAGCCGACTCATTTATCCTCTTGAATATGTATTTGAAGGCCAATTTAATGATAATAAATATAACATATATAGTCTTTTATTTCCCATTTCTGAGATACATGTCAACATAATGTTAGAATCAATTATTCAATGAGAAATTTGACAAACAAGAGCATTCATCAATAGGCTTGAATCAGTTTTCGTGTCGGTATGTGTGGCGCAGATGGTACTCTATATTTTCGAGTTTTGTGTTATGTTATAACCTTGAAATTCGTATATTTTGATGATGGGTACCTCTTTTACAGGGGCTTTTTGTGTTTTTTTATGCACTATATAAAACGTTAAGGCTCGTTGCATCTACACAGATATTTACATTGTATAGTGATGGTGATCTCTTTTTGCTCAGGCCATGTAGTTTTGCAGAGACCTGAGCCAAAAATGGACTTCAAAAAACAAAGGTATTTCTTTAATTAATGCTTTTATATTTTGATTGTTGACGTCGATGTACTTTGTTCATAGGTAAACATCTAAAAGTGACCAGATATGTTTTATTGCTCAAAGGACTGTGTTGCTGAATGTGGTTTCCTGTTAAATGCAGGTGCCAGGTAAGTACAGGTAATAAGGTCTGTATTACAGGAACAAGCAAATTCATCGCAAGGGAGCGCTAGTGAACCGCTAGGACAAGGTCAATGTCACACTCAGGGGTCGTTGGTTTTATTTCTGTCCAATTAATCTTTGATATCCCTTGAAATATTTTCAAGGAGTTCGGTCAAATATTTAACTCATCGAGATGATATGTAGAACACATGTTTCAGCCCCATCAGCCCATCAATCAACTCTTACCACTTGACCACAGAGGCGAACTTCAGTGATAGCTCTATTTTGTTCCTGTTATATGAACCCAGTTTGTTCTGCCTACAAAGAAATGAATAAAGAACTAAGGTCTGGCTTGAATCTCATAGAATAAAAATCTATAGACATTGTGCTAAATTTTTGCAAAATGACAAGCTACTGTGCTAAAGAAAACAAGAAAAACTGTGATACAAAGTATCACAGCGGGCCAACAAACAAAAATCCCATGTAAATATTTTGAAAATTGGTGATAATTGATATTGAGGCATGGCCCCAAAAGAACTCGAGGGAACCAATTCTGGTTGAACAAGCAAAACCTGACACGACACCACATCTACTGACTGACCTGTAGTATCGAAACTTTACTGTTATCAAATAATATTTATACAGTATGTCCAGGAATGCTCTATAGACCGTTCCTGGTATGTCTTAATTTTCATTACCATTATCCTTATTAATTTGACATGAATGCAGATTTTTATGATTATTTGCCGTAAAATATTTTTAAAAAATTAAAAATGATTATTAAAATAGCAGAAAAAAGTTTTTAAAAAAATTGGGTGTTGATGGGATTCGAACTCGTGGTTTCTAAAAGTACACGTACACAAAAGTGTTTGAGCTATCGGCTTTATCCATTACACCACGGAGGCAGACTTATTACAAATGGGAAAAAAATAGCTAAGACAATATCATATATGTCTAAAAAGGCCATAAAAGAATATTCAGTCGACTCGTTTCGTTTCTATAATGTCAAAGGCTGTATTAGTGGAAAAAGCAATCATATATCCATTTTTCTAGGTGTAGATTGCGACTGAAACGTGAAAAGCGCTTTTTTCTTTTTTTACCAGCGTATATTAGATTGCGCCCTCTATGAAACGAACGACAGCTCAATTACAAACGACAACTCTTGCTTTTCCAAAAAAATTGACTGTGTCTACAGTTTTCATCTCAGAAGTACCTCAATTTTATAATGAAGAGAGACGCATATGTTCGATCTAGTGCTTAAGTCTCCATGCATCTTTTACTCACCACGTATTAAATATAGCGGGCCGCTGCTGCGGCCCGCAACTAGAGCATAGTTTAATGTGCGTTAACTACCTCTACTGTTGTTAAAGGTCATCGCTGTACCATTACTTTCAGTGTTATGATTAAAGATACTTGTAGTGTTGTAACATTAATTCGTTGTAAGCTACCATTCAAACAGCAGTTTGATCTGGTCTGTCTTGCTCCCCAGAAACAACACATTTTGCAGTTAAATTAGCTATGGTGTTTTAAATGTATCATGTTAAGATTTGCGTTTGGTGCTTACAGCCACCAGGCCAAATACCGAAGTAATTCCATGTTTGTAACTGTTCAGAAAGCTATTTTGCGTTAAACCTAGTTAGGTGCGTTAAGCTTTGTGAAACAATTTTAAGCATGTTTTATTTCGTTGCATTTTGTGTACATGTAACAAAATGCAAATGATAGGTTAAAGGACATATTTTCTAAAGTCTTTTCTATGTTTACTTCACGCAAAACAGCGATGGTGTAGACGTTAAGGTGTCGGCCGCTCATCCCGGAGGTTGCGGTTTCGGGCCCCACTGGGGTCACGGCCGTACTTCCTCATATGACACCAGTACTGTTTTTTCCAGGAAGCGGACTCGAGAGTGACTCGATAAACTGCAAGCTTTCTTCACAATCGAGCTAAAATAATTTAGTATAAACTAAATAAACTAAAACAATCAAATTGGAGTATGTATCTGTTTTGTTCGGCTTGCAACATGGTTTATACCTAGACTGAACATTTTCAATGCCCATTGTGAGGTTTCGCAATCTTCCGTCTGTCGTCCGTCAACAGTTTGCTCCTGATAACATCTCTTCCGACACAGAAATTTTGATCAAAGTTGACAGGGATGTTCATTGTGTGGCCCTTTTCAAAAATTGTTCCAAAAAATGCTTTTTCTTGTCCATCAGAATTTGATTTTGTTTGAAGAAAACAATTATCCCCTCGAAGATGAAGCCCCCCAGTGGGGTGGTGAAATTTTAAAATTGTTTTTTTCTGAACCAGACAAGCCAATATACTTTCCACTTGTTCTTTTTCAGTTATTTTCCTCATTTGACAGGGGATATAAATTCATTGAATGTGCTTGTTTATTTTTGTGACTCAATGTGGTAGCAATTTATGTAATCCTCATAATAGATATACCAGCCAGGTAAAAAATAAAATGCTCAACATATCTATTTCATGTATATATTTAAAGTAATATTGATATAGTATCTGTAAAATTGAAAGAATGAAGCAAATCTGCACCAAAATTGACCAATACATATGTTTCGCTGCAGTGATACATGCATTCATTGATATTAACAACCGTTTCCAATCCTGGATTAGAGAAATCGAACATGAAAACCCGGCTTGGACACTGTTCAAGGCTCAAGCCAAAGTTATAGAAAAGATTCTGTCAGCAGCTTGATATCAAGATTACGTTTTAAGCCAGGGGAAAATTGGCCTCTGTTTATATTTTGTATTTCGTTAACAAGACACAGTCATATTAAATCGACACTGAGCACAGGTAAAACTCGGCTTCTTGTGTAAAGGGGAACAGCAAGACCAAAAGTCGATACTGACAACAGTTGTCCTTATCGACATGTATGAAACTGTATGTATGTACAGACAACGAAAGGTTCATAATTCTGAATAAAACAGTCATTGAACTGCCTGTGATATGCGCATCTCCTCCTGTTATGAAAGCTTTCCATAAATATTTATTGAATGCCAGCCTGTAAAGGGCAATAACTCCGTTAGAGTATTGAATGTGCTGATAGTGAGCAAGAGAAGCAGTTTATGAAGTTTCACTGAATTCAAGTGAGTGGTTCCCGAGGAATAGCCTGGACGTAAATGTCGGACGGACGTACGCATGACACGAGGAACAGAGACCATATTAACCATACGCCTTCTTCCTCCTCCCCCCCCCCCCCAATCCGGGATGAAAAATATCGTTGAAACTCCTTATGCTTATGTTTAACAGACGCCCGTGCACTTGCTTAATCTCATAGAGAGTACGAGTTAATCAATTGACCTAACAAACTGCAACTAAATGTTTATCGCTGTTTCGATAATGAGGTAGTGCATTGATATATATGTTATCTAAGTAACTTGAGATACACTTATACAACAGCGATTAATGAGACAATTTTGCGCATGTTTTCTTATTATCATCCACTGTCGCGATATATACAATACAATAACAGTTCTCTGTAACAGAGTTAAACGCAAATATATTAAAGTGCTTCTATTGTTTGCTTAGGTACTCTTGTTGAAAGTTTTGGAGTAGGTTGGAAGTGGAATACTATGTCAGCAAATTGTTTTAAGAGTTGTAGAAAAGGTGATATCGAACAGCTAAGCAGAAACGGTGACTCAGTAGAAGAGGTGAGTAAATTGAATTTAATGCATATTGCGTTGATTAATTCTACACCTTTTCAAGGCCGAGTATTGTCTTTGAAATAACGCTATTTGCGTAGTTACACTTACGCATTTATATCTTTTTTGTGATAATTCGAAATAATTTCCTTTAAGCGTTGTTCAACTCCACTGAGGCCTGCGGCCTTTGAAACCGAGGGTGACGGGGGAAGATACCGGAAACAATAGTGACATAACGGACATCGCGCTTTCTTTATAAAATAGATACAAGAATGAAACTGTCGCACGTTAACGATAACGTGATACCTTGATAGGAACAGTAAACATAACCACTATTTCGCCTACGGGAGTTTAACATTGACTATAAAATTGAGGTATAATAAAACTTCTTTTCGGAAACCATTTTTCAATATTCCAAGGAATGATCATGATGTAAACGTCTACCGAAATTGATCATCCCATGCCGATGAAAACTTGCAATTGGAGAAATCTCTTCAATAAAGCCTTTACAAAATTTTGAAATTAATGTTAAAGATTTATGCCTTATATGCCATTCTTGCAATTTAATCCAGAAATATTGATTCGTCAAAAACATGACCGGTGTAATGGGTCAACTTCTATTATATGCATGAGTCACACAGTACGACCATTGTCGTCTTGTTAGCTCGGCTATTCGAACTATCAAGTCACATAACTCTGGCTTGTATTTTACAAAATTATGTTCCTTTTTGGCTTAAGAAAATCTTGGTAAAGTTATAGCGCGCAGGGTGGTATCTGCAAATTGAAGTATTGAATATATTGGATTTAAACTTCACACAACTCTTCGGTGTCATATATCATCAAAAACCATAATTCTGACTTGTATTTTGACAAAATTATGCCCAGTATTAGACTTAGAAAGTCGTGGTTAAGATTTTTACTTGCAGGTTGGTATCTCCAAAAGTACTGAAGATATTTGATTGGAACTTCATCAAACAGATCTGCAAGTCAATTAAACAAGATCTAACCATCAAGTTCCATAACTCAGACTTGTACATGGACAAAAATATTTCCCGTGTTCTGATTAAGTTTTACATGCAAGTTGATAAGATAGATTGGATCGAAAACTCATACAGTTCTTCATGTTTCATTGTAGTAGTGCTAACATTATGCTGATCGGGCTGGCTGGGCTGTCCTATTGACAGCTTTTGTTTTACATGCTGTATTGTTTCCAGTTTCTTGCATTATACATGACTGGTTAGAAACTATGTTGAAAATGTATAAAAAGTTCCTTTGTTCCCTTTTCAGAAAGTTCAAACTCGGAGAGGGCATATTCCGTTACCTAGAAAGGATTATGAGGTAGTACTTTTCAGTCTTAATATATATACAAAAAGATCATGTCCTTTATTGCGGCCGCAGCGGCCCGCTATATTTAATACGGAGTGCGTAAAAGGTGCATGGAGACTTAAGCACTAGATTGAAAATATGAGTCTCTCTTCATTGAAAAATTTAGGTACTTCTGAAATAAATATGTATTTTTTCCTTGAACGCACGAGTTGTCGTTCGTTTATTAGATGTGTCTCTCATCGTACTTCTGAGATGAATATTGTAGATATAGTCTATTTTTCGTATAGAGTTGTCGTTAGTTATTGTTTGTGTTCTAAAAATAGTAACACTATTTCATTATACTGTCCTACCCCGACTCGTATTATTAGATAACATAAAGTTGTTATACTACACGTCACTCGGTAGATGTGGTGTCGTGTCAGTTAATGCTTGTTCAACCAGAAGCTTCTGTGTCGACTCGCGTCTAAGTTAACTCGTACACTTTGTAGTCAACTCGTACCTTCTATTTCTATAACCAGGAACAAAGGGACTGATATGTAATTAAAGGTGGGACCATACGGAATGTATCACGATATTATTGAAATCGTGGTTATAATATAACGCTTTTATATTGACCCAGTAAAAATTATTTATTATTTGGTGTAGAATTATTTGCATGTCTAGAAAGTTTTTTATAGACTAGTTTCCGCTAAAAGTAAGCGTTCCTTCATGTGAACACACTGGTGCAGGTGTTCGTTTCTCAATATACAAAAAAAACGAGAGAAGGTGTAGTGGCAAATATCTTAATAATGTTTACAAACAACTGTGATTTCTGCAATCTTTTATAACAATTTAATAAAGATAATCAAAACTTGTTAGTTCAATGCGGCGATAAAACGAATGCATTAGTCAAACAATGCATTTTAGCATTGGTCTCCTTTAATTCGTTTGGAGCCATGCCTCAACATCAGCCATAACCAATTTCCAAAATATTTACATGTCAGTTCTGTTTGTTGGTCCGTTGTGATACTTCGTATTACAGTTTTTCTTGTTATGTTTAAGGTTACCTTACCTCGGGAGTACATGTAATTGCTCTAAATCAGAGTTATAACATAAATAAATAATGTTATATTTAATAATCAGAAATTACCATTATTATGTTATATTGAGTTTCATTGTCTGTAATCAATAACTGTAGAACCTTTGGCTCCTAGGATGAAGTAACTTGATAATCGTATTGGTTATGACCTGTGGAAGGCCCATATTGATTACGAGGTCCAGGGACCTTCAATTAAAATTGATTTGCGATCAACAAATGAAGAACCGTTCGCCGTATGGTTATATAACTTTCGAGATTAAATGGTGATTGCCAGAGGAAGACTTTGGGGTCAACTATCAAGGTTACATGGACATTGCATGAAAAAATGTTTTCAGTCAAGAAGTGCAGAACCGTTAGTCATATAATTATGTAACTTAGTAGGCTTTTTGGTCATGGCCAATAAAAAACTCGTATTGATTTAGGGTTTAGTTGAGGTTAAAATGTCACATAATTTGGTAAGCTTATTTGCGATACCCTATAAGTTTGAGGTCGTCAGGTTAAAGGTCAAAGTCACTTCAAGAGGGATGCAGGATGGGGCACTGGGGAGACATAGATTTTCTCAAAAATAATTTTCTGTGTGTTTCTAATTTATATTGAATTAAATGGATTTTACAAATACATATCTTACTGAAATAGATTTTGCAATAAATATCTTCGAATAACAATAACCATTTTTTAATTAACCTTTAGAGCCTTGACTATGACCTTTGCTACAACAGACCTTATGACGACTACCTGGCAATACAAGCAACAGAACATGTAAGTATACTCCCTACTAGTATTGTAAGAAAGTATCACAGTATTTCTCCACAGTTATGTTATTATCAAAGAGTTAATATCGGATACCCGCCAGAGAGCAGCCACGTGCCGATACTGAAAAGTATGTGTGGAATGGGGAATAGCGTGTTGACCTACACGTGTAGACCTAAACGCTATCCCATGCTCTACCCATACATTGATAGAGGTCAATATACAGTTGTCATTCATTTCTTTGAGGTACAAGATGTAACTTCTCCTTGAGGTAAATATAGTTTTGCAGACCTATGAACATATGTTATTAAATTAGTGATTTGTTATTGTACCTGTTATTTGTCTGAGGGCGAAGGCCGTAGCGCGAAGGCCAATACGAGTGACAGATAACAAATGATAGACCTATATTAAATCACTAATTTAATGACAATTTTATTAAATAACTTTGAAAAATTCAGATGATATTTTGTCAGCTGACTTCCTGTATGAATGTAAACAGATAAAAACAAATCCGGCAAAAACACCTTCCTGACTGCGAGCTCCCATGCTGAGTACACGAATGATGTCAACATGAGGTACACAATAAATTTTCAAGGAATCGTTCAGTGACAGAATGTGCAGCAACGACAGATTATAGTTTAACTTATTTCAGAAAATCTTAACATGCTGATAACTTTAAAATACCGTATTTACGATTTATTTAGAAATCTGTCCACTACTTTAGTCTGAACAGGGTTTTTTAACTTGATGAAATTGCATTAAAATGTTTAGTGGAAACTTCCAATATAGAAAATGTTCTGTTGCGCATAAAACAGTTTGCGTATTTTGTACGCTTTAAAGTCCCAGGACCACACTTACAGAAACTCTTATTTTACCAAGAAAGATGTTTTACCGGCGGAAATTACCTTTATTTGTACTACAACCATTCGTAACTTAACTTTTGAAATCGATGTACGTGTTCGTAATATAGAGCAGTATTTTTTTTTTCAATGAAATTGCAATAAATAAGAAAGGCTTTCTGGCAACTCTTTTTCGTGAAGGAACGATTTGAATACAAAAGAAATGATCTCATTCTCATTATCGTATCAGTATATCTATTTTACAATATTAGTAAACCAAAGAGATCCAGGGACTTTAATGTCTGAATAACGTGATAACTTTCTGAAAACGTATAATTTTAGACGTCAGTATTTCTAGTTTACAAAGTGATTTAGAAAGTGATTCTAAACAGGTATAAATTAAATGATGGATTCCCAGACAAGGCAGTGAATTTACTGCATATTATTAATATTAGGTATCGTTCAATATTTTTCGGTAGCTTTCTGAAATATGTTTATTGTTAACAGTTTCAAGTTTTGAAAGAAGCGACCTGTGACGAAATGATAACAATAAGGTCATGATTACTCCATCACAGAATCTAAACTTATTTCGGCATTATCGTTTATATACTAAAATTACTTCAGACATAACAACGGTAGTTTTAAACGAATTCGTGTGTAGTGTCGTCTATGTTTTATACATGAACAGCTTTCACAGTTATTATCGGACCCAGTGAATGTAGACCTCAGTGGTTTATAGTGGTAACTGCGTTCGCTTCATATTCAAGAGGCCAGGGCTCGATCCTCGCTACAGCCACACAAGGCGTGACCTTGTCAAGACAACATATTCCAAACGTGGCTCGTTCCAGTGTTAACTGGATAACAATGGAAGTGTCTGGCCCTTTCAGTTCCGTCATGGGCGGTGCTATGTAAATTGAAAGTGCTTTCTGCATAGTTGAATTATGTACTAATATAAAAACATGTAGGTGAACATTGTGCAAGGCATGTGTAAGCAACTTGGGAACGATGTACATGTAAATGTTTTTAATATTGTATTGAAAGAAATAAGTGTAAAGGCAGCTAACCTTATGCAATGCATGACACACTCTATTGTATATTTTGAACAAAGGTGTGATACGTATGCAAAACGTTTTGATACGGTAGAAATGCTATGAAAATGGTCACTTTCAAAACTCTGGTACGATTTAAAATTAAATTTGTCAATTTCATAAACTGATTTCAAATAATAATAATTTTCTAACTTCAATCTGTTGATTTGCCGACTCATACTTTGCAGCTGAAATTGAAAACAAGAGATATATATATATATAGCTCTAAATACAAAATAAACAAGTAATATCTTTAAAAAAAAAGATGGTCGACGTAGGTGACGTAATAAACACATTTTGTGTTTCAGAAGGCTCCCGGGCAGTACACTGCTTATTCCGGTACCGAAACGCTAGCCAATAATCAATGACGCTAGATGTCCGGCCCCGGACAACACCTCGTTCAAAATAAAAGTTGATCTTCGTACTGTCCAGAAACCTTGACATAACGTGTTCCGTTTTTTCTTTTTTTGCAACATGATTTATTATAAATAACTATAATATAAAAAATATACACATTTTGTGTTTCAGAAGGCTCCCGGGCAGTACACTGCTTATTCCGGTACCGAAACGCTAGCCAATAATTTGCAGATTCTGATTGGTCACATTATAACGAAGTTGGTTAGCAACGCGTCCATACCAACGGAAGTTCAAATCAAAAGTATACGACTACGTCGAAAAATATCACGGTTAATATCGCACCTTTTTTGTAACCTGATTGCAGGTCCCCATTGGGGATACATCTGGTTACAATTTGAATTTGTTTCCTGTTTTCGTTTGAAATCGGGAATCCAATTGTGATGCGTGTAAAAGGTCGCACGGTCACACGCTTTTCCACGAAACTGACTCTTATTTTAAGTTGTCAAGATTTACTTCCCATGTTTCAAGGGAAACAGCTCTTACTGACCTAGTTAACGACCTCAACATTTACCTCCCCTGAAAACGGGGACATCATTCTGTCTTACCTTAAAACTTCAAGATCTACTCTTCCTTAAACAGAGGAGAAAATTGTTACTGACTTATCTTAAAATGTCAAGATTGACTTCCCTTCAAACAAGGTACATCATTTTAACTAAAACTTAAATGATTTAAAGATTAACCTCCCCTGAAACAGGGGCATCACCCATACTGACTGATATTAAGACCAAAACATTTACCTTCCCCTTAAACAGGGGACATCACTCTTACTGACTTATTTTCAGATGTCAAGATTACCTCTCCTGAAACAGGGGCCATTACTCTTACTGACTTATTTAAATGATCTAAAGATTTACTTCCCCTGAAATAGGGGACATCACTTTTAATGACTTATAATAAGACCTTAACAGTAACATCCCCTTAAACAGGGGACATCACTCTTACTGACTTATTTTCAGATGTCAAGATTACCTCTCCTGAAACAGGGGCCATTACTCTTACTGACTTATTTAAACGATCTAAAGATTAACTTCCCCTGAAATAGGGGACATCACTTTTAATGACTTATAATAAGACCTTAACAGTAACATCCCCTTAAACAGGGGACATCACTCTTACTGACTTATTTTCAGATGTCAAGATATACCTCCCCTGAAACAAGGGACATCACTCTTAATGACTTATTTTAAGACGTCAAGATTTACCTTACCTGTTTCAGAGGAAATTACCCTTACTGACTTTTGAAATACCTCAAGATTTACCTCCCCTGAAGCAGGGGGGATATATTCACACTGATATATTTTAAAATGTCAAGATTTACTTCTCCTGAAACAGGGGTAATCATTCTTACTGACTAATTAAAAACCTAAAGATTAACATCCCCTGAAACAAGGGAGATTACTCTTACAGACTTATTCTTAGATGCCAAGAATTACCTCCCTTGATATATGGGACGTCACTCTTTCTGACTTATTTTAAGATGTCAAGATTTGCTTTTCCTCCGTGTTGTCAGCACTGCACTTAAAGTGTTTTGATTTAGTGGCCCTGTCTTTCGGTTTTATAGTAGCTCTTCCTATTTTATTACTTATATTGGAGCCAATAAACAATAGTTATGTAATTAAAATGGGCTGTTTAGGCTCATGTAGATGTCACAACAGTTCTTGTCAGTAGTGTATGGGTCGCGGTAATAACACACATTTATTGGAATATATAGAGTGAGAATTGAAAAAAATACTCGCAAAATTAATTTATGATTTAATTTATTAGCACTGATAGACCAGTTTGTCAGATACTAGTCTAGTCAATGACATAGGACATAAAGCGTCAAAAGTGGTTATACCCATTCTTATGCTCAGTAAATAAGCCGATACGCCTACGACCTTCGTCAAATGCTCTTAGCCGTTTTTATTAATTAGATTATTTATTTACGAACAACTCAGTTGACATAATATATAATGCAACATGACAGTACTGTAATTGTCTGCGTAAAAATGTACCCCACTGCATTACTTTCTGATATATTTGGTCAGGCTCAAAATGAGGCGTTGTTTCTCATGGAGTAAACAATGTATTGTCGTTCTGATGCTTAATCATAAACAACTTTTATGATTTTACTGCGCATCAAATGACAAACACCGTATGAAAGGATTTTTACATCGTTAATTTGTTGCTTTATGTGATGTACCTGATAATTGTTAAAATATAAAGTAAATGTCAATAGTAAGTCGATCATCTGCCAGTGCATCAATGAATCTCACATTCAAATTTGTTTATTTCAGTCGTTTAGTAAAATAGAGATCATAAAATGGGTGATAACATTCCTTATTGGTGTTAGTACTGGACTTGTAAGTATATGTTCTGTAAGCTGTATATAATATTTGAATTATTGAAATCATTAGTTAAGCATAACATTATAGAACATCATTTATATGAGCTTTATTCATCAGTTATATTGATTTACTATAGCAATTATTTCTTTAATAAATGTAATTGTAATACGTCAAGGGTACAGCGGTAAGTTAGGACAGATCAAAATAATGAGGCATCTATCGACCGAATGGAATGAATTTTATATGTAGGCTATAGTTAAGGCAAATGTGGAATGTGCCTATACAGTAAACGATAAATATGATAAAAAGTAACACTTAAGAGTAAACCTACTGTGCCCTATATTGCCCGACAAAAACTACATCTGCCTTTTCACTGACCTGTCTTAACTCTGTAGTTTTCACTTACCTATCTTAGTGGCTCTGCAGTTTTCACTTACCCATCTTAGTGGCTCTACAGTTTCACCGACTAATCTTAGTGGCTCTACAGTTTTCACTGACCTATCTTAGTGGCTCTGTAGTTTCACTGACCTGTCTTAGTAACTCTGCAGTTCCAGTCAGATTGCTTATGACTCTTTATAGAAATTATCAGAATGAATGTTCCAGGCCTTTTTCCCTATGCAATCTTGAAAGACATATACATACTATTACTCCTTGTCAGGATTATTCCGCCCCTGTCTTCCGTAGAGAGAGAGACATATTGATTTTTTATTGTCGTGTGTGTCCGTTCTACTTTAGCTTGGCGGGCTTCATCTAAAAACATGATGGATTCTGATAAAACGTGTAAGCAAGCATCAGTATGAAGTATTGTTATTCATATAATCATTTTAAGTTACTGCCTCAATGATCAAGGTCGATAAAGAATCTTGGCCGGGCTTCATCATTTTAATAGAAATTGACAGAAAGCATCTGTATGAAGTTCGGTTTGTTGGGTTACTATCGCAAAAAGGACTGTAGATAGAAACTCTTGTTCGGGATGCATCTCCTAACGCCTTGCTGGATTTGAAAACGCTTGACAGGAAGCATCGGTATGAAGTCTAACATATTGTAATATTGAAATTCTAGCCCAGGCTTGTCATGGTCGTTTCCCTTTTCACGGAGTTATTGTCGGTCCCGATGAAATTTTATGTAGTCCACTTTGAGTTTGTCAGCGCCACATCTCTTAAACACTCACCTTTAAACATTTTTACATTTACTCCAACGCCTTAAAGTATATCTGGACAATATAAAAAATAAACTCATATATTTATCGCTCCCATGCCGTAGTTTTATTTGGAAAATATTCTCGATTATATGAAAATGAGTCTCAAAGACGATTTTTTGTTTTACAGGTGGCATTCTTTATAGACGTTATAGTAAAAGAGTTGTCAAAGCTAAAGTTCAACACAGTCGACAGTTGTATCCTTTAGGTAGTGCATGTACATTTTTTGTATTAACAATTTCTCACTGAATGTCATTATTGTGGTGCTTTTCGGGTTGTATCCAACACAGGTAACTGTAAATATTATATGTTATTTAGTTTTTGAAACTCATTTGGTATATGGGGATGTATTACCCGCCTAGACTTGTATTGCCCGAACCGTTAGGCTATTAAACAGTTACTGAACTGGTTGCCACCAAGGTCCCCCGGCCGACCCCACCCACGTCTCCGTATTTTTATACCACGTGCAGAAATTCTTTCCATTTTGATAAAAGCAGAATCAATGATAAATGTATCAAACTGAAAAATTCTGATTTTTTACTGTCACAATATGCAGATGATACCACACGCTTTTAAGATGGAATTGAGATGACTGAGAAATACAATGTTAACACTTATTTCTTGCCAAAATCTCAGGATTAAACATAAATGTAGACAAAATAGCAAAAACATTCTGGATTTAATCTATGAAAAACAGTATTCTAAAGGTATAGCCACACATGTGCCTTCTCTGGGAACAAAGTACTTTTATTAGATGTAAACTTCACCTATAATCTTAATGAAATTGTTATCCAAACATTGACGAAAAAAAAGAGTTATTTATACAATGTTCAAGAAGAATTATCACACATACTGGTAGGAATATGTTAGCAAGACACTGGCATTATCAAAGATTGAGCTTGCAAATCCGAACACATAAACTGTTAAGCTCATAAAGAACTTTTTTTCTGGTCCAGACAAAATTAAGAAAACTGTCACTACGCAGTCATGAAAATGGTAGAACGAGTGATCAATCATAGAACATTCATCATAGGTTTCAAAATCATTTGATTTAAAAGAAAATGAACTACAATACAAGGTATTTTAATTTTATTGCTTTGGAATGTTCATTTTTAGCTCGTCTGTTTCAGATAGAAGAGCTAATGTTTCTAAGTTTTTCGTTAAAGTCCAATTTAACTGAGAAAACGTGCTCTTGTTTGTCATTTCACTTAATTTGGTAGTGATTTTTTTTAAAAGATTGATACTGTGAGGGACATGTTTTGGTAGTATGTTTTCCAAGCATCCAAAAACTGGAGGGAATTTCTTTACCAGCCTGACTTAATAATATGTCTAAAATTGATGGAAAAAGATCTTATTGTCCCAGGTTTCTAAGAAAGGGAGTGACATTGGTAAATGACTGTCAAACGTTCAAGTATTGAAATTCGTGTCCGCTCCATATTCTCCTTGAAAGATTTTTATGAAACTCACGTCAAATGTTCACCATTTCACGACCATTTTATACTGGCTTGTATCTGTTTAGTTTCTCTTTTTACACTCTACTAGTTTCTGTCTGTCTGCCCGTCCGTCCTTCTGTCTATATACAACTACATTACAGAGACGTTATTTGCCACGCGTATTAATCGCCTTTTTCGTTCCGTCCTTTTTTCACTCCACTTGTCTACTTCGAGGAAAGGTTGAGAGAGTTAAATTCAAACCATGTATACATAAATCATCATAAAATGTATGAAGATATAAATAACAACAAATATGTGCTCAACATTATAGTCAGAATAGTAAAAAAGTACTTTCTTTCTAAAAGATATTAGAAATTTTGAAAGAAGTTGTATATTTACTTTCAGAACCTATGTCTAGCAATTCTTCCATTTAATATATTGTATTGTTATAAGATATATATCAAGAGGAGCAACTCCGTCAATCATGTTTGCTTTACATATCTCCGCGGTTATATATCTGAATCTATTGTGTAAGCGATATATATCAAGGGGAGCAACTCCGTCAATCATGTTCTCTACATATAATTCAATGGCTGCACCCTATGGACTGAGTTACCCAAAGACTTAAGGGATGCTAAGACCCTCTCCAACTTTAAGTGCTGTGTCAAGGGGTACCTACTAGAGTTGGTGGATTAATATTTCCTCTAATTTGTTATACAGTATTATATAACATTTTGATATCAATAGCATGTGCCTTTTTTATCGAATGAGATTAATTTTCTTTTTAAGTACCACAAATGTCTTTCTTTTCAATACCATTTGCTGTGATTTTATAACATTGCTTCCATTGCCATATACAATGTATAACACTATATCCAACGGACCACAATGGAAAAGAGTTTATCCATACTCGTTTTTGTTTTATCCTTTGCATATAATGTTAATTGATACGGACATAATTATCCATACATGTTTGTTACTTGTTTATTGTATGTTTTAATTTTATATTGCCATGCAATTTTACATTTTATGCAGAAATAAATCTATCTATCTAGTATTATACTATGGTGCAAAAGAAAATGTGCACTCCTTATTTTTGATATGATCTTCTTTGGTATCAAAATTTATAGCAATTTATGCATATACGTGGATATATTTTCTTTCAGTATCTTTCATGTGCTAGTTACATATTTAAAAGGATAATATACATTAAGTAATCCGTAAACACCATCATTCACAGCACTGACCAACAATCAAACTTTCACACAGGAGATCGAATCCTCCTCCAGCTATGAGCAAAGGCAGAAGACCATGTGCACATTGCAGCTTATATATTAACTTTAAAGGCAACACCTTTACCAAATACAAAAGAAAATGTCGACACATAGTATATGATGTAATGATGTAGACATGACACAAAGCACTGAACAAACCACACGTAGAAGTTATAGGTTGAAGCCTTGGGAAGGTCAGTTTATAACAAAAACAATTTTGAAGACAGAAGCCTTGATTCGAGCTTGTACCTCTGTGAAGGTTGCCCTTAATTGTGTAAAGTAACAGTTCTCATCGGAATCTCGTGTTGTTATGGTTATTGGATTTATTTATAGCATTTAACAGGGAATATAATAAAAAGCTTTACTCTTTGTTACAATTGAATTATGTATAACCCTGGCAGCAAAATTATCCATTTAGTTTATTGAATTTGACGGCATTGTTAATTATTTCCTTGATTTTATGACAACATTTTTTAAAAATGAATTAAAGGAATGGCTTTGGCTCATATAAAATATTGTCTCTGGGAAAAACAAGATTTCAACTTATCTGTTACCAGCGAATCAATAATTATTGTAAAACATGTAAGTAAATTAATTCTACATGGCTACTGGACACAATAGTCACATACTATATATGATGTTATACACTATAAACCTGCCCAGTAAATTATATAGGAGAATGTAGAAATCTTCTTTAAAACTGAGTTTCTCGTACCGTCAAACAAGAAATAAAATTAAACATATATAAATGTGGTAACATTTGGAACAAGGTAAGACCACATTAATATAACTGATATAGCAGATTTAATTACCTTACATTTATTACCCTTAACTGTACAACAGCGATTCGTGTATGGTCTAATTGTCTCGTTGTTTCCTTGTTGATCATGGTAGTATTCAATGCTGGATTCGTGTTTATAGCCGCATGCTTGACAGTGTATGAGGTAGGTAAAAAGTTTTAAAGGGGCAGGCATTGACAGAGGATTTGGTATTTACCTTCGAAATAAGGGGCAGGCATTGACAGAGGCTTTTGTATTTACCTTCGAAATAAAGGGGCAGGCATTGACAGAGGCTTTTGTATTTACCTTCGAAATAAAGGGGCAGGCATTGACAGAGGCTTTTGTATTTACCTTCGAAATAAAGGGGCAGGCATTGACAGAGGCTTTTGTATTTACCTTCGAAATAAATCAGTTCAAGTAGGTTTCGATATTTGATTTTTGTCAGTGTCTAGTTGTAGACGTTGTAGACGTTGACTTTTTCAGCATTAGGAAATTTAAATCAGCATATTTTGTAACCAGAATTTTAACGAAATCCTGGTTATTAGACAGGGGTTAGTCGTTGGACGGGTGGTTACCGACCGGTCAATAGTTTTAGTTGGGAGTGAGGTAGTGCAATGAAATTTTGTGTACATATAGCCTATATAATGTTGGAGCCCGAGAAACTATTTCGGACCCCTCGGGCCAAGGTCAAGGTCACTGTAAACAAAAATCACCGGAACCAAGACTAACTCGGTACGAGAGCTCCGGAGGCTGCCAAGTCTAAAAGTTCAAATCTGATTTTTCTTTTTAACAGATTTTCATCAATATAATTGAATGATATAAAGCATCCCACTGATAATTTAGTGTTAAATGTATATAGGCAATATATACCTTTCATGCAAAAGAAAATGCCATAATTAAATGAGAATGTAATTTAATAATAGTGATAAACCAAAACGGAAAAGAAAAGAGAGACTTTTACTTTTTACATATAAGACTATTTTTCTTTGATATTGAGTGAAGGAAGGCGATGAAATTGAACGAATAATTGTCTCGAAATTCCATAGCATTATCAATTAATGTGTGAAAACAATTACATGTAATAGTTTATTGCTCATATGTGTAATTCTTGTACATGGATTGTCAATGTTTAACAGAGAAATTATGAATAAAACTTTTTCATTACGATTCTGTTTTTATAGAGTTTGCTTTATGGCAAATATTTAGTTTGTTGATGCTAAGTTTGGTGTATGGCAAATATTAAGTGTGTTGATGCACTGTACTATTGTGATTTAAACTACATTGGAAAACAACGCGTTGCGTCTACTGTATCAGCTTGTGAGACATGTGAGACAATATTGTTTTGTTACTGGATGTTTCTAAAATACTGGAATTAGTACCATGTATTCTTTTCGATTTCAGCCAATCGCTGCTGGATCAGGCATTCCTGAAATAAAATGTTATTTGAATGGCGTTAAAATTCCACGAGTTGCAAGACTGAAATCCCTTATTGCAAAGGCAGTCGGAGTATTGTTCAGTGTCGCTGGAGGTTTGACATTTACAACACTTATTTTCTAGTTAGCTTTGAATATGAATATTGAAATTCAATCTAAGCCCACAATGACTTAATTATATATATAGAGATAGCATATCAATTCTTGACCCTACAGATGCATGCTACCTCTCTTTTCCCCCCCCCCCCCCTCTCTCTCTCTCTGTCTCTCTCTCCCCTCTCTCCCTCTCTCTCTGTCTCTCTCTTCGTGTATGCGTGTATGTATGGTCGGGCTGGGGCGAACGCGCGTATGTCTAATTTACTCAGCAAAAAATCTTAAACTTAATAAGCATGAATTCATGACAGATACTTAAAAGCCATGCACCAAAACACTTTTGCTATGTAAATTGAGAATCAATTATATAGGTATAGGGTTGCGTGCGTGTTCTGACTCTCAGGGCTGACAATTAATATTCATGACGGTGTCACAAGAGAAAATGTGCTCAGAGGTGATTTGGTAAACTTCCTTTGCAACCTAGTTCATATAATTTTCACTGAACCGGTATCTTTACAGGGCTTTTTGTTGGGAAAGAAGGACCAATGATACATAGTGGTGCCATACTTGGTGCAGGAATACCACAGGTTGGTTAAACAGCTAAACATTTTGCCCATTGGATTATGTAAACTTTGAACCCACATCGTCACTTTGACATGTCTCATAAATCTTGACTACCACCACATGGTGCAAATAGTGCTTTCTTGAGCGGAAGAGGCTTTTGAAAACACACATCAAAATATATAGTGATCCATGTTGCGAAGAGTAGTAAGCACCTTTTAGACAAGAAACAGCGTCGGGTCAACATACATGCCACTTCATGGCCTACTGCATATCTGACCAACTGCATCGCCACAATGCACAACTTTTCTTCTGATATCAACTAGCCATTATACAGTGTAAATGTTCGGAAGAATTTCAAGACTACCACGTAAAATACTCTATTTGGAATTAACAATGGCCGACTTTCGATGAAACTAGAGCCTTTGTTATTTCCTGAAGAAAAAAAAAAAAAAAAAAAAACCCAATTTTTTAAAAAAAAAAAATAAAAAAACCCAAAAAAAAAAAAAAAAAAAAAAAAAAAAAAAAAAAAAAAATTCTAAAATCAAAAAACTCAACCCCCACCGGGCCTTTTTTATAAAAAAAAAAAAAAAAAAAAAAATTTTTTTTTTTAAAATTAAAAAAAAAAAATAAAAAAAAAAAAAAAATTTGAACTGATTTAAAGCTGTTGGATAATGTCAAAACTATGTTTATTTTAGTTCTATTTTTTGTTTAAAGTTTCAGAGCATAACATTCAAGAAAGTGAAATCCAAGTTTGATTTCTTCAGAACGGACAGGTACATTAAATCAAATAATTAGAGTCCATAACATATGAGTCATACCACAGGAAGTTTATATTTTGTCAAAAAAATAAAAATGATCAATGCATCTTGCGAAAAATATCACCCCTCTCTATATATAAACACCAGGAATGCAATTGCTGACGTCAGAGCTTTAAGGTAACTAGTGTAAATTCTGTGTACCGTTCCAGTTCGTACAAGCACGCTTAAGGGGAATCACTGGTGAGGTTTTGGATTTTTGCACTTCCGGAAATTTACATTGTTATATTTAAAAAATGATGAGTTAACTCGAAAAAACAATTATGTAGTAGTAAACTTTGGCACAACAGCAATATTTTAGTGTAAAAAAATTGAATATTTTTGAGAAAAAATATTTTGACCTCACATATAGTGACTAAATTGACAAATTTTGTCAGATGCCGAAATGGGGGTAGGGGTATAAAAATAGTCATTTCTCAAAAACCGTTTAAGATATTTACTTAATTCAAACTGTATTACAAGAATAATTGTAAGGACATAAAAAATAATCAATAACTAGCTCCATTTACAGTTCTGTGTTACAGACCTATCCCGTCATATCTCAAAGCTCGTTGAAATCTAAAAAAACACATTTTTGTCAGTTTTTATTGAATTTCTTTCTTATATGCACATTGACCCCCATTTTTTATTTTTGCATTCTAAAGCAAAGGTTAAAATCAAACTGTAGGCAAAATATCTGAAAAACCTTGTTATTCCTTCATCATGAAATATTCATATATCAAAAATTGAAGAAATAAATTTTAGTAAAATATGTTGTAATAATAAGGGGCGTAATATTTATTCAGATGATGATAGAAATACCACTATCTCAAATTTTTCATTCTTAAGTATGACATTCTACATTAGAAGAGATTAAAAATTGATACCCATTCTAAAACATACATCACATACATAAACGTTTACAATACGAAAATTCAAGCTAATTTTGCATTAAAGACAATTAAAATGTCCTTCATAAGTGACCAAACACTGGTGGTCAAATATCTTCATCGTTTTATTGCCCTTATCAGTTTTAATCCTCTCTGATTAGGTCCAGCAGCCTGTCAGTAGACTTGATATGTAGTACAATAGTAGAACCATAAATTTTATTGATTTGTACAGATAATTGATTTATAACTTATTTCCTGTTGTTTATATATACATATAAACTGTTTTATATAATAATGACATTTTACTTTTATTGCAGGATTTAGATAAATGCAGTAAACTGTGATTTTAAAGTTATACTGAGAAAGTTAATATGCTCAAGTAATTAAGCACCTTCCTGTGGTGTGGCCTGAATGCATTTTTGATGTATAAAGAATCCTTCTATTTACATGTATTTCTTTGTAAATTTTAAGTGCAACTGAACGCTTCTTCTAACTGTAAAATAAGCTAAAACTAAATTTCTCTTATGTATCAAGTGTAACATCTAATCTTAGTGATAATTGGTTTGTTGTAAGAGTAATTGATTGAGTAATTCAGGAACCGTTATATAGTATTCCTGAGTAATTGAAACATTACCCAAACTAACTTTGAAATCACAGTTATTTTTCAGTAATCTAAAAGTAAAAAAAAAAGTTTATGTTTCTGTCATATAAGAAAATAATTTTGATATAATAACTGTAAGTGTTGATTTTTTATAATTTAATTTGACTGGGAATTACATACCTAAAAGAAAAAAAAAAAAAAAAAAAAAAAAACTTATAACATTTTTTGAGGGTCTTAAAATTTATGTATACCTAACTTCCCTTTGGTACATTATCTGTACATAATGTAAGGAATTTATACAGGCGAATAGATAAACAGAAGCTAGTCAACCAGTGAAGTCATGTTATTGACATCTACTGTGAATTCGCATGGCATACTGGACCCTTTTGGGAATAACCAACATTCCTGTTCAATTGTCTTTAAGCACCTTTTCTGGCAGTGTATCACTAAAAATTGTTATTGGATAAATGTTAAGTAATTGACCCATTTATTTTTTCAGAAATTGACTTTCAGTATGTTTGTTATAATTCAGTAAATATTCTTGCATTCATCAATTACAGTAAGTTTGACTTAGGAAGAATCAATTTCTGCCTTCAGAAGGACACGTTTTGTTTTGAGCAAGTTTGTGGTACAATAAACTTTAAATATTACAGAGATGTGTCCAAACCTTAAACACGAATACTGGGCAAATAAAGACTTCAATTCTATTCGGCAATAGGCATCGTTTGTAAGAGTTACCCCGCTTGATTGGGTTTTCTTATTTTGTTGTAGTAAGTAATAAATTCACTGAACCTATAAAATACCAAAATATTTCCATCTTTTATCATCGAAAAATAATTTGAGAACACTGCAAACATTTAACAAATTTTAAAAAAAAAAAAAAATGTTTTCCTTTCTTTGTCCCAGGATAAAGGTCTGCACATTGAGTAGACGTGTGGACGAACTTTCGGTCGAACGAGCTGCTGTTTCAGTAGTAAAAACCACTAGCAATTGCAGGGGGCCCCCCCCCCCCCCCACCCCCCCCCCAAACATGTCGTTGTATAGATTTATATTTTCTGTTTCCGAAATCGGTATCTTAAAAGTATCAAAAACACGTTTGAAATGAAGACAATGTAGAAATGGCACAATACCCTAGAAAGTGCCGCCCTATTTTTAACCTCTGGCTAGGGCCCTGACATTGTTCATTGCCATTCAATTATAAAATTTTAATTATACATCTTAATTATAAACCCCCCCCCCCCCCCCCCTTTTATTTTTTTATTTATAAAAAAAAAAAAAAAAAAAAAACCAATAATACCGGTCTTATACCAGGCATGGCGAACCAACAAATGGCAAAAAATTTCCCCCCCCTAAACCAAACTCTGGATCCCCCCCCCCCCCCTGAAAACAACGATAAATTAAAGGTAATGACAGATTCTATGATAATTTTAAACACTTTATCTGTCTAGACCAGAAAACCCAGTTGTCAGTTTGTTACAAAACTATTCTTGTATCGGAGAAGTGGGTGGGGTACGGAAGGCATTGCATTCCTGGTGTTTATATATATATAGAGGGGTGATTTTTTTCGCAAGATGCATTGATCATTTTTAATTTTTTGACAAAATATCACCTCCCTGTGGTCATACGATAATATTTCAGAAAACAATTCAAACAAGTTCACCATAACAAAAGCAAGATATTTCTATGTTGTAGGTCCATATCTAATTTGTCATTATACATGTATTTGATTTAGTAAAGGCTTTGGTATTTGTTATGTATTCAGTAAATATCTGCATTCATCAATTACATAATTTGTTTAAAAATCATACTTAAGGTTGATTTGACTTTATTACAGAGATAAACGAGATTTTGTGGCTGGTGGAGCAGCGGCAGGAGTAGCAGGTTATATAGATTTCATCATTTGTAACGCGACACATTTAACTGTTTGTTTTCGTTTCTTTGTGCATAAACACACGGGACGCGAACGGTCGACGAGCTGCTGATTCGTCATGTCTTTGTGTTTTTTATTTCTCGTACACGAAACAATTAAAATGGACATATAGCAGGGGGACTAGGTCCTCCAGACATACCTCTGTATACACAGTAGTAGGGGTCTTAGTCAGTGATGAATAAGCATATAGTCATAATCAGCTACTATATACTGGTTGCTACTTTTACACTAGGTAGAGGTTAATAAATGATGCTGCACATAATTAAAAAGGTAAATCTTTTCCAATTCAACGCAACAAAATTCTTTCACCTTTTTTAAAGCTGCTCGCTCTCAGATTTTGGTAAAAAAATACGCTACCAAGTAAAGCGTTGCAAATGCTTTTGAAATTCCAATATAAACATATAGTGTAACGGTGCCGTAAAACCAGAATTTTCAATCGATTTTTGCTAATTCCTACCTAGATTTTTACTTGTATTGTTGATTTTAGCCTTTAGTTTTATTTTCGGCGCCGCCGATGACGGCGGCGGCCTATTATGGAATAGTTTTTCCGGAAGTAAATGGTAGGAGCGGTTATTAGAATGCGAAGAAAAATGGTCTTAACTGTATGCTAAAATAATACGAAATGGACATTAAAATATTGATTATACACATTTCCTTCATTAAAACGTAATTGTTTAATTGAAATGTTCCTTTTCATATCTTTTAGAAAAAATACAAAAACGTAAAACATCTTCTCCCTTATCGGTTTTGCAAAATTATAATATCAGCTTATTTTTGACCACGTGCGTTAAGTGTCAGTCTCCGTGGTGTAGTGGGTAAGCTGATGACCGCCTAATTTTACGAGTGGAGTTCAAATCCCGGTCAAACCCAATTTTTTAAAATAATTTTTCTTCCGTTTTTTTTCAGCTTTAAAACCACCATGATTTTAAATGTTTTCTGCAAATATTCATAAAATTTTTCATTCAAATCAAACTAATAATGATTGCTTATCAAAAAGCTAATTTTAGCTATTTAACGCCACACATGTACAAAACTATTTTCGGCGCCTTTTGATGCTTTGCATCAATGGTATTCTTGTTATGTATTAGTATGTCATTTTTTTTAATTTATTTTTTTCAACGGCAACTGAGAGTGAGCAGCTTTAATGATGACCTTGAAAGAGATGTGTTGATATATTCAATAAAAAAAACCCTTAAAAATCATATTTCTCTGAATTTACAATTTAATTTGCATCTATTTGGTCAACTTCAGAAAATCCATACCGACTGAAATTAGGCTACTGTAGGTGTGACATCTTTATGTAAACATCCGATTTTCCTGTATAATATACAAAAAAAACCACTTCAATCTAGTCGCTTATTCTTTCATGTTATCAAAGTTAACCAGCTAGAATTGCCCATCTGTGGAGTCCAAACTCAATGCTTTACTTGTTTCAATTTGTATAAAATGTATATTTAGAGTTCCATAGCCACTTGTGTATTATACATTTCGTTTAAAACATACCGACTTACTTTGCACTCCCAGATGTGTACCAGTCACCGGGTATGCATGCTTTGGAACGGTTGACAAATAGTATTGTGTTTTTTTTTCCTAACGACATTTAGCAAATTATATGCAAAGCACAAACCTTTTTCGCTGCCACGGCGTGAGGTAATTGGCACGAGAAAAATACAAAACTAACAGGATGACAGCTTTTCTAGAATTGATAAGATTAAACACAAAACATCGAATATTAAAACGTTAAGACCCCTTTAAGCTGAACGATGGTTGAATTTAACAAAATGTAATGATAGTTTAGCATAATTAATTAGTTTTACATGCTCTAGATCTAATCGACCGATTTTCAGATTTCTTTTTACTGACATATTGTGTTTTGTTTATCTAGCTGCATTTGGTGCTCCTATCGGCGGAGTGTTGTTTAGTTTAGAAGAAGGTTGTTCCTTTTGGAATCAGAAACTCACATGGAGAACGGTAACGAATTTAACATTTTGCTTTGTACCTAAATCCTACAGGTGTTTTTATAAATATAGATGATTTAATGTCACTGTATGAATCACTACTGTATATACATATATTGCAGTTGATCTATGATTGTCACGTGACTTGGTGTATGAAAGGGTGCCCCATCTTTGGTTGGATATTCTTGTAACAAAAGTCGCTTAACGTTAGCAGTGAGTCTTTTGTTTGGTACGGCAAAATCAGTTAACAAAATGGCTGCTATGACAATGTATAGTGCTTTTCAACCCCTCGAAAATTATTTTATTCTCCCTGAAGAGAGAACACTTAGTTGCCGCTTTGTCTGACCTTCTCGTGTCCGTCCAACTGTCGGTCACGCGAAACTGATTTATAGAGGACATTGAGAGAAAGTGCAATGTACGAGAACTATAACTCTACCACGCATGGTATCTGAAAAATCTTACCTTTAAAAAATGATTGTCCAGAGAATATCTCTAAAAGTACTTCATATAGATCGAGGAACTGCAGTGTCCTAGAAACGTAACTCTACGTTGCGTCTTTCTGACATTATCTTCCTATTTCAGAACTCCATAACTATTCAATAGATTTACGTTTTATATAACACAGTGACAGAAGAACCGTAACTTTTCTTGCACAATATTTTAATTATCTCCATTTGTCATATGAAATTACGCTTTTCCTGGAGCATCCTTCGATAAAATTAGAGACCTTGAGACGAATGCGTTTCGTCGGAGAGCATCCATCGCTTTACTTGTTTGAGACTTGAGACAAGTTCACTTCAGGGAGACTGCCTACAATATCCACGTTTCAGCCATGATGTATCTAGGTCAAGGTCAAATTTAAGGTTAAAGGTCATGTTTCTATATCTCCCAACCCTTTTGAATGATTGCCTCGAAACTGTTGGTAAATGTTAAACTGATAAGATTGCGAAGAATTATTTTCTCACTAAGCTAAATGTCAAAGGTCACCAAACTATAAATCTTTAGCTCTGTGAAGGATTTTATGCAAACTTGAGTCAAATGTTAATCGCATCATACTGAAAAATGTCATGGTCACTCTTGGAATCAAAGGTCATCTGATTATATCTCTTAAATCTCTTGAACTATTTTCATGAAAAATTGTTCATATGTTCATCGCATCCCGTTTAGGACTTTTTTATGAATGGAAATACTCAATCCACTTGTTGTGTGTAAACGGCAGCTTACGATATTGGCATAACCAAATCGGACAGTCTGCTTTCTAAGATACGTGCAATGGACTTCGTTAGTAGGAAACGAAATATTTCCTTTACATGATTGTGTTGATTTTTCTTCTTTAATGTTAAGACTTCTTTCGATTGTTATAACGAAGTTCACATGTAGCAAGAGTGAATCTCTGAAGTGAAGTCTCTTTGGTTCGGCTGCTCAAACTTTAGAAAAAATACTTTCTAAATATAGCCCGAGAACGAGAGATTTAAAGTGATAATACCCTTCAATGTGACCATCGCTATCTTAAAGAATATATTTATCAATGACATAACATTAAAACATAATTGCGAAAGTTATAGCTGAATTACATAAATGTATATAACAGTTTTATTGCTTTTAAGCACAGTTGAAAAATAACAAAATCTTTTTCGACTGACCCAGTCATAAAATGATTTTCCATCAATTTTGTATGATTAATATGTGTTTGTATCCACTAATGACAGAAATGTAGTACAAACTTTGTTTTCTTTCAATTTTATAATAATTTGTAATGTTTTAAGAATTGTTCTTGACCATAACGTTTTGGTCATTTTGAACAGTGTTATAGCTTTAAATATAAAATTTTAATTGCAATTATAAAATGGTGTTTTTTCAATGTTCACAGTTCTTTTGTTCCATGTCGGCTACGTTTACGTTGAACTTCTTGATAAGCGGTATGGATTACAATGCATGGGGTTCATTTTATTCACCCGGACTTATAAACTTCGGAGTATTCAAAGTGAGTACCGTATATTCTGAATAAACAAATTTACTCAAGCGTTGACACATGTACAAATATATAAGTAACATTTTCAACAGTAGTTGATTTTCTTTACAACAACATAAGACAAGCGGAAATAATATGGTTCCGGTCAATAATTTTGTTATTGATAATGGTATTTCGAGATAGTTTGGCACAAGTCTTTGTTATACCACCCGGACACAAAGTATAAGGGGTAAACTGAATACAGTCTGTCTGTCAGTCTGTCTGTCTGTCCGTCCGTCCGTCCGTCCGTCCGTCCGTCGGTCCGTACGTCCCTCCGTCCGTCCGTAGACATAATTTTGTGGACGCGTAATTACCAAAACCCCTTGTCAGAACTTACTGATACTTCACAGAAATGATAAGTGCCATGCTTAGTTGTGCGTGGTCTATATTTCAGGTCACTAGGTCAAGGTCACGAGGGCTCGATATAGTAAAATCTTGTGGACGCTTAGTCATCAAAGCCCCTAGTCAGAATTTAAGGATGCTTCACAGAAATGATAAGTACCGTGTCTTATTGCGCATGGTCTATGTTTCGGCTCATTAGGTTAAAGGTTAAGGTCACAGGGACTAGAGATAGTGAAATCTTTTGGACGCTTAGTCTCTTAAAATAATGATACTTCTCAAAAATGATAAGTACAATTGCATAGTTGTACATGGTCCATGTTTCGGTCCACTAGGTCAAAGGTCAATGTCACAGGGGCTCGAGATAATAAAATAGCGTGCACTGTAAATCTTCAAAACCACTTGTCAGAATTTAATGACACTTCATTGAAGTGATACGTACCATGCCTAGTTGTGCATTGTCAAACAATTAAAGCATCAAATATAACATAAATTGTATATTATGTGTCAGTGCGCTGTTTGATGGGGGGTATTAATCACCTTCAGTGATATTTTTAGTTTTGTTCCGTTATTTTTTTACTTAGTGTGCAGATGAAGATAAAACTAATGGAAATTGTCGACTATGGACTGCAATTGATCTCTTTATTTTCGTACTGATGGGCATCATAGGAGGGTTGCTTGGAGCCATATTCAATCACCTGAATAAATGTCTAACTATATATAGAATGAAACATGTTACCACAAAGCATTACCGTGTAAAGTGAGTAAATAAACTATTTATTATGCTCCCCATTCTCTTCGAGGACCCTCTTTGCAGCTGTTGGTCGGTCGGCAGGTTGTTTGGTCGGTAGATCTTTGGTTTCAGCTCTATAATTTGAAAAGCCGTTGACCTAGAAGTTTCAAACTTGGTAGGAATATTGGTAATTTATTTTGAGGTCGCTGTGATACGGTAACAATTAGAGTGTCTTGAACAGCGTCATCTACTCCAGCTAGAATTAGAAGAAGTTCGGATAGTACAGCTGTGGGTTAGCCAAGATCAGGTGTTGTTATGACTTCGTCTTCAATTGAAATCTGAACCTGGAAATAATGCTTCAAAAGACATGCTTCTTTCTGTTCACACAATATCCTTTGATACTTGCTTAGAATTTGCAGTCGAAGCAGTGTCGTTCTTTTTGAAAATGTATGTTTAAATTATTCAATGAAAAAGAACCATTTCTTCATAATGGAACAATCATTTATTCTAAAGGCGAACAAAGATGGAAAAGATTGTTATAATAAAGAAAATACTATACGATAACAGTACATTTATATGCTCCGCCTCTCGTGTGTTCTGACAAAAGTAGCTAATTCGGAGCGATAATCCAACGTATATCAACGGGCTGTTTTGATATTCAATTTTTCTATAATTATAGAATATTAGAAACGTTATTGGTCGCCATGGTTACTACGACTGTAGCATTTGTTGCAGCAATGACGTTAGGTACATGTAAACCTGTTCCTTCAACGGTAAGTTGTAAACATGGGAATAGATACAGACAGAGGAGATAAAGTCATTACCATCGTATAACGTTTTTTATTTTGTAAGTAATTATCCTCTTAGATATAAAATTATCGTATTCTCAGATCATCAATTATTTCATTCGTTTTTTAATACTTAAAATCAATCATAATAGTTCTGACTTTCTGTATTAACTTCAACTTCAATGTACTTCATTTTTAAGTTGATCAATCAGACTACACCAAATATAGAGGACACTGTACGTACGTATTTCTGTGAGGAGGGATATTATAACGACATGGCAACACTATTCTTCAATTCACAAGAAGAAGCAATAAAACAACTATTCCACCAAGAAGGTTAAAAATGTATTTATTTGTACAAAAGCCTTAATTTGTTCTTAGAATACTTCCTCCTTTGTGCATTGTTCTAACATTTCTGCTGTCTTTTCGTGTTTACAAACGCTAAGATAGCAACATATTATATAAATCTGCTTTGTTTCAAGGTTGTTTCACTGCCTAGTATATCATAACGTTACAAAAAACTGATGTAGGACCCAAAAAATGAAAATGGTCACAATTGTGAAAATGGTCATCAATTTGAAAACATTGTTTCGCCGTATGTATAATGTGAAACCTTTCGACAACAGTAACACTAAGTTATTACAAAATTGTATGTAGCATTGTCTGGTAGTCCCCTCTCAAGTTCGTTCAAATAATGCTTCCCCTTCCTCCTGGAGCAAACTTGACTCGGCACGGGGTCATTTGTTCTATACATTTTTATAATAGTTCTATATGGAAATATTAAAAATCTTCTAGTCTTAAAACGCAAGTTCCAGAGCTAATATTTGGTGTATAGCATTGACTAGAGGATTCCTACCAATTTTGTTATATTTATTCACCTTTATTTATTCAAGGTCTAAATATGCCTGGGACACGTTAATAGTGGGAACTTTAGAAATCTTGTGAAAAGCCACAAGGCAAAGATATTGAATATTTTATGTGTAGCATTGCATAGTGTCGTTAACGAAGTTTGTTCAAATTATGCATCTGGGATGAATATTGACCACGCCCAGGGTGCCACATGTTTTACTAAAACTATATGGGGAAAATTATACATATCTTGTGTTGGAAAGGATCGATCATTTTTTTCAAAATAATTTCACAAATCTGGGGCCAAGGTTCTAAAAATAAAGTCACTGTTACTAAAAATAAAAAAAAATGGTTTATGGTCAAAAACATGGCCGAACATCGCAATATCTGGATGTTTGTGTGGTGTATTGGACTTCGTGACTTAGGCATGAAGAACAATGGTACTGAGATTTGTAATATAGAGGTACCTGTTAATGATAGCACTTAATTGTCCGTGGAAAACTTGAAAAGGGTCCATTAAAATCAAATGAAACTAAAAATCAGCGGCGTGGAAAAATTTATGTCTCCATCTTTTTCCTCAATCAGCATAAAATTCAATCAATTGAAATTAAAGTTGCGATCATTGTAATGACAAGTGTTATGACGTTTACGAACCATTTCTTTGTTGAACGTAACGAGTAACTTAATACAATTTATTTCAACCAAACTTTGGGTTTGTCGCATAATTTTTATTTTTGACAGATTTATTTTAATTGT
This sequence comes from Saxidomus purpurata, assembly GCA_022818135.1. Taxonomy (NCBI): domain Eukaryota; kingdom Metazoa; phylum Mollusca; class Bivalvia; order Venerida; family Veneridae; genus Saxidomus; species Saxidomus purpurata. The sequence continues at coordinate 22,609,548 of JAFMSR010000004.1, read as the reverse complement.
CGGTTAAAATCAATATACGGTTTCGTATTTTTTGGAGAATAGTTTTTTCACATTTGCCGGCTTTTTCTTACTTGTGTAGGTGGTTTTATTTCTCAGTTTGACAGAAACTACATGTTTGTGTAAATCTTCTGTATTTAAACATTGGTGCCTTTATTTAAAATAGGACAGTTCAGTTTACGAAGCCTGGGAATTTTCTTCGTTTTGTTCTTTTTGCTGGCTTGTTGGACATATGGTACAGCTGTTCCTAGTGGTTTGTTTGTACCATCTTTACTGTGTGGAGCAGCATATGGAAGGTTCATATCTACGCTTGTCATCAAGTAATAACTTTAACGATATTTATGTATTTGTACATGAAACTTATATAAGGTGTTTAGGAGAATAAAGCTTTGATGTCAGTCTGTGATGACGTTATGTTAAATTTTGTTACAAAGTTTAGGGACCAGAAAAAAAAATTTGTTACAATGTTATCGAAGTGATGAACCAGACCTGATGAAATTCATACCGGCAAAACATGTAAAATAGGGTAATTTTAATTACTTAAAAACCATTACATTGATGTGGAAGCATAAATCATTAAACTTTTATTAGCAGTGAACGTTTCTAGTTTTAAGAATACACTTTTCTCTACATTTTTAAATTATAGCTGGACATTTTTTGTGTATGCAGATTTTCATCACCAACAAATGTAATTTCATTTTGTGGTACAGTGTTATAGGTTATGACAAAGGGATATACTCTGGAACATTTTCTCTAATTGGTGCAGCTTCGTTCCTTGGAGGTGTGGTAAGAATGACAATCAGTCTGACAGTCATTCTAGTAGAATCAACGAACGAGATTAGCTATGGTCTGCCTCTGATGCTCACACTAATGGTATGTTTATGTCACAGGGACAATATGTCTGTGCCAGAGTGTATGTTATTGTCTATGTGTAGTGTTGTTGTTTGTGTCTCTAATGTGTATGTATATGTTCGTGTCCTCTTTTTCTTCTCAGTATTCATATCATTAGTCATATCATTTTCCATCTCATAACTAAGTTGACGGGCCTCACTCACTTTCATCTGACGATAAACACGTGCACCTATGCGCCTGCGCACTGATAATAGAGATTCTAAAGGCGAGAGCCGTGTTTTTCTTTTCTCTCTGAGAAATTGCCATTGTTTTAGTGCCTGCGTGTATTTACAGGTAAAATATGGTTGTCAGTAACTCATTTATATTCATTGCATTCATGTCTATGTCGTATTATACACTTCGTGTGGATTGTTTTTGCATTATTTTGATGCGCACTGATAATAGAGATTCTAAAGGTGAGAGCCGTGTTTTTTTTTCTCTCTGAGAAATTGCCATTGTTTTAGTGCCTGCGTGCATTTACAGGTACTTCTCCCTAAATGAGAACTCACGAGTATCCGTGACATTTACATGGCATATACTTGTAGTCGTCTATGAGGAATTAAATGCTGCTGTATCGTATTAATAATATTTCTATATTATTGCAAGATGTGTAAGTTGTAACACGACGATATCATGTCCTTGCTTTCAGGTCGCAAAGTGGTCAGGTGACTTTTTTAACGAAGGACTATATGATATCCATATTCATTTAAAAGGCGTGCCTCTTTTGGAATGGGAAACACCTACTGGGATGCATAGGTTAGTTTACTTGACAAGTAGTATATTACTATTACGGCCGTGTTTGTATATTATTGCAGAAGATGTATTCCATTAGCAGAAAATTACTTTGTAAGTTCTTTGTTTGTTGCTAATGCAGACAGTTTCATAAATTTCTATGAGCGTAAACGTAAGAATTTCTTCAAGGTAACTAGTTTAGAGTAGAAGGACGCACAGTTTTTGATCTTAAATAGGTATGTAAGGACAATTTTATAGCAAGGAAAATCTATGTTATGTTTTTATATGTAATCCTTATAGTAGTCAAAACCCATGTTGTTATGAATGACTCTGCATACATATAAAAATGAATCAATCGCTTAAACTGTAGGTTACTGGCAAGGAATGTTATGAGTGGTGATATTCATTTTATTTTCCCGCGGACAAGAGTTGCCGTTCTTCAGAGAATTCTAAAAACGACTGCCCATAATGCCTTTCCAGTTGTCAGCCTTTTAAAAAAGGAAGACATAGGCGACATCAGTGTAAACAATGTAAGTAATCTATACAAGTAGCCTTTTTAAAAAAGGAAGACATAGGCGACATCAGTGTAAACAATGTAATTAATCTATACAAGTAGCCAGGTTATGATATACAAATCAACTACTGTTTTAAACGTGTATTAGTAGTATTCAATGTGTAGATACGCTTGTTTAACATATAACGTATAAATTTGTATGATTATATTTCCTTTATATTGATATGATGTCCATCTTCTATCAGAAAAAAACCCTTTTTTAACACTCTAGAGGGCTCACTTTCAACATAATCGTTAAGAAAAATGATCAGAATATTTTAATGTCCCCTCCGAAGGCGGTAACATGTAGTTATCGCATCGTCCGTCCTTCCATCCGTCCCGCGTTTGTGCGGAACATATCTAAAACAATATGGAAGGAGGTCAGTTGATACATCATATATCTTAATAAAAGACAAAAAGAGGAGGTGCAGTACACAGCCATATCTATAGCTTCATTAGTTTTGGTGTTACTGCTGTGAATGTTTACTGGCATAATATCTCGGTAAATTCTATGATCGGTCATCTTACTTAAGACAATCCAGAGTTATTGCCCTTTAAGTGCAAAAATAGGATACATTTTTAATTAGCTGGTCAAGGGAGTTCATCCTAGACATCACTTAGAAGTTCTAATCTATTTGCACTGACCTGCAACACTTACCGACCACTCGCAGACTTTCAGGATGTTTTGCCAGCCGTGTTTTTCTTTCGATAAAGATTCCTTAACTCCCTTAAATCATTTTTAGAAGCCTGCCACACTTTCAGGACGACTCGTCGCACACTTTCAGGGATGCTTTGACAACCGTGTTCTCCCTTCCATAAACATTCCTGAACTATCTCAAAGCATTCGCAGAAGTCTGCGACACTTTCAGAATGACTCGTAGACTTACACGCAGCAGTTTCGAGCAGGCTCTTACTTCCATCGAAATCCTTTAAATGTTGCAATCCATTGCACTTACCCGCGACATTCCTGGACGGGATACGTAGCTAATAAGTTGCAACACTATTTTAACTAGATTTATGGTACTACTACTGCCTATTTCATGTTTTTGTTATTGCTACTGGATTCTACAAGTTTTTGTTACTGCTACTGCCAACTTCTCGTCTTTGCTACTGATTCTGCCAGCTACTGTTACTGCCAACTTACTACCGATTACTTTATTTACTTGTTTTTCCGTCATGTACAATGTAAACATTTTACTTGAAATATTTTGCAGGACATTGGTGGTAAAACAGATCATGATCCAACTGACGTGTATGTTCTTTCAATTTTTATTTAATGCTGACCAATCCTATATATCGACCTGTGCTGCATGAATGAAAAGTTAACAGCAGAAGAAACAGCTGTACAAAAATTACGGTGAATAAACATCGCGACTTCTCGTTGTTGCTGGGTTAAGTTAGCCGCCCGTTATTGTACGCTCATCCTTCTCAAAACCGTATACATACAGAGAAAACCTAAACATCTAAAGAAATTAATTTCATAAAACATTCAGATCTATAAGCATCGTTTTTCATTGGTTGGTCATCAAATTACGCTATCACACTTATTGGATAATACATTGCATATTACTTTGTAGAGATGATTTTGTTCTGGAACATCTGACAAATACAAATAACAATATCTGTCGTTGTCAGATTGGTCAAATGTTCATCGCATCGCTTTCTTGGAATGATTTGACTATGTATATTGATTATTACGCTCTCTCCCCCTTAAAAAAAGAAAGGGGAGAAGACATATTGTTAAATGATGTCCGTCCGTCAATAAAGAACGGTTCATTCTATGATTATATATCTTGGTAGGGTTATCGGTCGTGACAAGTGAAAGGCGGTTTTTGATTTGGAGTCAGTTTGACAAAGGTCAATGTCACACTGTCTTTAAATAAGAAATGCTTCTGATAAATGACAAGACCTTTCCAACAAAATTTCTGCCTGACATACAAACTCATTAATGACGTATAGACCGAATTATTCAAATTGCTTTTTCGCCTCGATAACACAAGAACGAAAGGGAAGTAGCTGCACTATGTGAATATCAAGTCGCTATGTTTACACACCGTGGATGTACATGTAGTCGTAATCGTATTAGTTCTTTTGAATCTACAGTATATTTCACAACGACAACAGTTTCAACTGCAAATATATGCCCCAACCTTACAAAAATTACTACCCTCCCCCTTACCCGAAAAAAGTCCATGAAATATAGCAGAGTAAAATTAACGTAAAATGTGTCTGATTGTGCAATATACATTGCATTTTATTCAATAATTTAGATATCATAGAATCCTATGTACGTTTATTCAAATAGTAACAGATGTCATTCATGACTTCACAACTTTCCTAATTCCGGTTATATTTCTCTCCTTTGCAGAGAACAAATTGGAAGATCAGGATTGCTGAAATTCAATGGGATTATTCTGCGTGCTCAGTTAAATGTTCTGCTTAAAAATAGAGTATATTATAAAGAATCTCTACAAGTAAGTTTAGAGTATATTACAAGGAATCTCTACAAGTAAGTTTAGAGTATATTATAAAGAATCTCTACAAGTAAGTTTAGAGTATATTACAAGGAATCTCTACAAGTAAGTTTAGTTAATATATATAAATGTAGCTTTTTTTAACCGTAAGTTTAGAGTTTTTGCACGTGAGTCTGTACCATTAATAGTTTGAGTTGTCACTATATAAATGTAGTTTTTTGTCTGCTCACCTTACATGAGCTTTTACGGACGTTTGATGTCTGTCACCATTACATAGTTTGATGTCTGTCACCATTACATAGTTTTAAGGACGTTTGATGTCTGTCACCATTACATAGTTTGATGTCTGTCACCATTACATAGTTTTAAGGACATTTGATGTCTGTCACCATTACATAGTTTTAAAGGACGTTTGATGTCTGTCACCATTACATAGTTTTAAGGACGTTTGATGTCTGTCACCATTACATAGTTTGATGTCTGTCACCATTACATAGTTTTAAGGACGTTTGATGTCTGTCACCATTACATAGTTTTAAGGACGTTTGATGTCTGTCACCATTACATAGTTTTAAGGACGTTTGATGTCTGTCACCATTACATAGTTTTAAGGACATTTGGTGTCTGTCACCATTACATAGTGTTTCAACCTTAGCAACAATCGTAATCAAAACGTGATTCCAAGTATAAGTTACAATATCTCAATTGCGTGTGGACTGAATTGAACCATGTGAACTTGCAGCCCAGGATTTATATAAAAATATATCATATTTAACTTTGTTTAAACTCTCTAATCCTAATTATAGACGAGGAAATGTATAAACCGGTATATCCTACAAGGCTGATTATTCACAAACATAAATCAACAAAATTAACAACGAAAAGCTGCTTCTCTTTTAAAAAGCTCAAAATAAGATTTCCAAACTGTATCATGTGTCAAAGAACAAAAGACAGACGATCTAGAATGAAACTGTACGGAAAACGCAATTTGATTAAAAGAATAATTTCAATTAGTGTTTTCAAACTCATCGTCTCTCTCTAAAACAGTTCTGTGTACAAAGGCTTAGCATGTCATCTTTTGACCCGCTGATAATCTGACGCGCAATCCATCGTATAACACTTGCTAAAGTATGATACTAGAGATACTCGTTGGTATTATAGACAGACTGACGACCTCAATGTTCAAATTTACTCTACTACTGTTCAGAAACAACCAGTGTGAAGTGTTTGAAGAACATAATAAGCTTAACCAACTATTTTCTAGTTTTAATCGGAAACTTATTTACCATACTTATAAGAGAAAAGACGTTTTACGTCACATTATCTAAAACTATACAGCTTTGAATATTGTTCTTTCTTAACTTATTACTTATTGCATATTTTAAGGCGTTCATTTTAGTAATTCATCTCAATTAAAGTAATTCAAATCATGATAGGCTTAACATTTTCATAATTTGTATCATTTCCAGGATTCAAAAACAAATTTCAAAAGAAATTTCCCGTGAAATAACTAAGTTATAGGAATTTTAATTACCCTACCCCCATTTTGGAATTATTTATGAAATGACATCACACGAGAGATAAGAGAATATTTGTATTTCATTTATTATTCAATAATTTGGTACAAATTTGGTATCAGAGTAACAAGAACTATATTTTCTTTCAGAAAATATCCACCATGTACCATACTATCAACAAGTTTTATAAAACTTTTATGAAATAATCAGATAGTATTACAATTTTCATGTAATTTGTTGACCATGTTCAATTTTGATTATCAAAGTATCAGCATTTTCTTGAAATGGGGCATGACTTTTTGTATATTCAGAATTATCTATAATATTTTGGGAACAGCATGCCAAAATTCCACAATGTTTAACCATCTCTGTTTAAAATAAATAGAGTTTGAAATTTCCCATCAGCGATTTTAGCCGGGACTGCAAGTAATAAAATCTTCAAATAAGCTGATACTTGTGTGCAAAAATATTTAATTTCTTTTTAGTGTAAAACAATATAAACATATGCAGAAAAATACAAAATAATGAAAACAAAGAAGAAAAAGTTAAAAAAAAAATTGTGGTTCCGGCTGGTTTCTTAACTACGCTCGGAAACCTCAAAAGATCTATAGTCCTGTGCTTAACAACCTAGGCTAGTGCACATTAAAATTGAATAGTTTCAAGTGGAGGCTTTCTTTAGGAGTCCACTACCTTAAATGGCAGTATCTCCCGAAACTAGAGTCAGTCGAGCATCTGGATAACATGTCTATGATAATGATCCTTCCATTATAATTCATTTGAATACTTAGCAACAACTATACACTGGTTATTTCATTATATACATAAGATCGACGGCGTAGCTGCTATGAGGCACATTAGGCCCGGGCCTACAGATTGTTTGGAAAATGAAAAACAATTAAAACCGTCAAAAATGCAATAAAAACTGAGGGGTAGGGAAGTTATGGGTGTTGTGTGCAGCAAATTCATCTGCTATGAAAAAAATCTTGTAGATCTATTTATGATAAAATTGCAAGTTTTTCAAAATATTTCGAAGTAAATCAAACAAAAACATACAGGGGCAGATGATATCCTTGGTCAGTTTTCAAACACCGGACACGACCGATTGCCTTCCGTATCAGTTTACCGACTCAAAAACGCTGAAAACGGAGTTAATTTTCGCGTGTCCTTTTTATGTGCAGTTTCTTCTGCTTGTTCAAAACCATACGTTGTCTATGATAATCTCGGTATGGCGGACATTTACGTATTTCGGTGTCAGAATTTTAATGTTTTTGACATTGGTACCTTAATCTCACTAGCAGTGTACCTTAAGTGTACAACTGATCTGTTGTGTTGTATTTTTGTTTTAAGATCCACATGTCTTTTTTTTGTATTTTTATTCTTGTTCTACCAGGACTTATTAGATAACCCTGGTTCTGCGTTAGAATTCAACTCAATTTAAAACGGTATCAATTACTTTGATTTGGATGAGATAAAACGAAATATCTAAACGTCGAATCAACAATGGAAAACAGCTATAATTGATAATTTCATCTTTTTTTTGTAAAGATTAATAGTACAACAACACTTAGAAATTGTATCTGCTATTGATATTATTGTTTTATTTACGATATGTGTTTGTAAATTTTATGAGGCTGATTCCCGTATGGACCTACAGTAGATCTGAATAATACAGTTTGACATTTGCCTGAATAACTGAGAAACGGCTTGAAAAATGTCTTCACTAATGGAAAAACTATTACAATCAATTAATCAAATAATCCCAAACCAGTCATAAATGTTGTTTGCGATGTCATTTAACACATGACTGACGACGCTTTTTCGAAATGGTAGTCGCTTGGCAAGAAAATAATTAACAGAACAGAACTATCTACACCTGAAAATTATTAATTTTAATGAGATATATTGCACGGTAAAAGTACTCACCGTTGGCAAAGAAATGTAAATATTTTATGACTTTTCATTTGCTCATAAAATTCATTTGTAGTCTACAGACATGATTAGCAGTGAAATGACGGGCTTCAAATATATGTACCTTTACAGTATCTATCCCAGTAGTGGTTTTACAAGCACAATAGGAATCCCATGCATACGAGATTTGTTGTACCTGACTGCAATACCCATTCCGTTTTGTCCAACGTTGTGGTGGCAGTGGTTACTGTTTACTGTGTGGAGAAGAACTATCCAGATTTCATCTGCTGCGCTTTCCCCTTCCGTCCACCTGAAGCTTTATTTCAAGAATTAACCTAACGATGCTTAACCGTTATTTTACAGATGTGTATATGCTTTTTGGGATTACACATGTACATTACGGTTTATAATTGTTGTTGATTGAGATCTTATGAGCAAATTCATGCGAAGGAATTTTTTCTTACCGTTACAAAAACTACAGTATTTGTAGTCTTTATTTTGTCGTTAAAATACGCCCCAGCATGTTTAAGGATATAGAATTTCTTTTTCCTTTTTTAGTTTAAACAATATTTATTTATTATGTATATAGTTCATAATAATACAACAAACATAAATATTAGGCTTGAGAAGGAAGCTAGAAGCTTATGTAAACTCTTTCCTAAGGAGTATTTAATTACTACTAAACATGGATTAGTAACTTAAGGAGTAACAACATTCAGAATTAACAATACATGCATAACAATAGGTTGTTTGCGGTTGTGTTTTTATATGGTCAAGCAAAGTCGTATCTGTGAATTGCTGTGTTAATGACGTGAAAAGTGGTGGGTGCTTTTGATTAACTTTTCCCTAAAATCCACTAGAAAACATGTGCCTACAAATTGTTTTTGCCCAGCTACGCCCCTGATCGTTACATATTTGTTAGAAATATCGTTGACAAATCCGCTAACACTTCTTAATCTAATGCAATAACGTCGAATAAGTTAAGTTTGGTTAGTCTCATATGTGTCTTCATTTGGTCTTCCAATGACAAATGGGGTTACCATGTATGATTGGTCTTTTAAACCGTTTGTGAAAGTTTCATGAACACATGATTGATAACTTCGCTATTTCATAACATTGAATAATCAGTCTTGCATCGTCATTCAAGATATTTCTAGCATAAAATGATCTTTGTGGCAACAGTCCTGAGTCGACCAAGACGCACAGCAAGTTTAACCTATTACCACCAACCACGAAAACAAACTAACGACCCGCCTTCGCTCACTCCTATCAGTAATTCGACCCTCTCCATATGTGTCATCTCAGTTTGTAATTGTGCTTATTGAGTCCACCATCCTCTAAAGAGGCTATAATCGGTACGACCCGATGTGTCATCTCAATAAATGTCCTTAGCTTTTAAACCATGGTTATACAGCACCTTTTCAACTAAATGCCTGTCATTAGCAATATATACCAATACAATGAATACCGTATAAATTTGACCAGCGTCATGGGAAAATGAACATTTGTTATATAATTTTGTACAACTGATTAAAGTAATCATATAATGACATTTTGGTCACCCTCTTAATACATAAAATCGATGATAAAAACTGATAGCCATACCCCTTTTATTTCAAATTTCTAGAGTACTTATAATTGTCATGGCAACGTTGATTCGAAAGGATTAAGAAACAGAAATTTTCGCATTCATATACTAAAATAGTTTTTACTCAAAATATATCAACACTGCTAATTGCCATGTATATTTTCCGTTGGCCTTTTTATATTTCTTAATGCACATGAACGACACAGGATAGGGTTTTACATGTGTAACACATGCGTATCACCTAATGCAATATCAACACATAAATTGTTCGTTTTCCACGAGAAATTCAACGCGTACATTATTTTCAGACCCCTCCCCCAGCCCTCGTACTAAGATGTAGTTCAATTAAATGAAAGCGTATTATTTTGTGATATTTGCAACAATATATACAGTGCAACTGTCGCGGGCTTATACCGTCGGGGTTAAAATAAATTCTTACACGATCCGCAACGTTTCTTTTAATAATACATGTATAGAGGAAAAGAATCTGTATAATAGTTTACGATAAAAGGGCAATTCGTGCAGTAAGTGACATATTGAATCACAATCCGTGTTCATAAGTTACAATGCAATGTAGCTACGCGTTTAACATAGTTCGGGGGTATTTTTTAAAGGCAATATCGTGTTAGAATCGAAATAATAAATGCCTCCTAGTGTTTTATCCTCAAATTAAATACAGTCGGTCGGTCGGTCGGATGCAAAAATTAAACCACTCGTGCTCGTTACCGGTATTATGCATCCGAACTCTTGACTGTATTTCAATCAACGAAAAACTAAATAACTCGTGCCCGTTATTACGTATCCGAACTGTATGTTGTTCAATGATAAAATACAAGGACACAGTTATTATTTATTAACCAATTATTCCTGAATATACCCGATGATATACGGTTGAATATACGGTTGATAAATAAAAATGAAACGAATAATGAAATAAGAAATTAGTTTCGAGTATGGAAAATATTTTCAAAGTCTGGGAATATGAATAATGTTCTGCTGTTATCGACAAAATGGCACTGCAATGATGAAGAACTGCACTACCAGTTTCGCATCACTATTTGATTCGTAAATAATTGGTTTTCGTGACGTTTGGTAACGTTTGATATTAGCACTGCGACACCGTTCCCAATTAACCAGGGATAAAGTAGAGGATTTTAATGGTGATTGAAAATTCTCTCATTGATAATTGGTATGCCTGAGGATTTAACGTTGGTCAAGTCCTTTGTGACATTCATTCATTTAGTTCCGTTGTGCTTTGACAACAGATGAAAGCGGTAATGATGCTTTTGAATGCAAAATACATTTGAGTAGTCATCATTGCTTTTTAATAATGGTTCCAAGTGATTTAAAATCAAGTCCAGAAATCTGAGACTAGAAACTAGGGACAGTCACAAACGTACTGAAATTAAATAGGTATGTGATTAAAAGGTTAATTTTGTTTATGCAACAGCTTTCTGTTTCAAAGTTAAAATCAGGATGAACAACTGCATAACTTGCAAAATATAGTAATATTTGTTTTATGACTTTCACGGCGGTTAATTAGACACATGATTTATTATGTATATTGACTGGCACACTTCTTTGCAAAGACATAACACTCCTCGCTGAAAAGGAAGATTCAGAAAGAAAGTATAACGGTTTCTTTCCCATTCAACTGCCACAAAGTGAGCTATTATTACCGCTTGATGTATGTCGTTGTGCGTCGTTTGTCGTTTTCAACAATTGCTTTAAACGCGATCTCCTCTAGAATCCCTTTGCAATGTTTTATGAAACTTAGCAGGGATGTTCCTTGTATAATCTTCTACCAATTTGTTAAGAAAATATACATGAAGAACTCTTTTTCAAAAGGAAAATCTTTGGGGGAAAATCAAAACTAGAATGTAATCTAATTGGCACAAATGATCATTTTATAACTGTCTACCAAATTGCTATTATGAAGTAATGGAGGACCCCAGAGGGATTGGACTGTTTTCTCTAAATAATCTATATAGAAAAGTCTTCATCCCTGAAACTTCTGGTCAGAATTTAATTTCAATCGATAAATATAATCACTACTATCTTCCAAAATTGCTAAAATGAAGTAGATCCCTTCAGAAATGAGGCACCCAGTGAGGTAGGACTGTTTTCTATATAATGAATATAGAAACTTCAAAAATCTTCTCTGAAACTAGTGAAGATCAACAAGCAAAGGACCAAACTGGCCGTTATCATATGTCCGACATAATAATCATATTTGAAGCAAACTTAATTTATGAATGGGCAAGGGATGTCCGCAAGTTTCCATGAAACGGGAACTCGGCAAATTTCCAATCTTTGGTCAAAATTCATCGTATACATGTAGCTGGTCAGTTTAATTGTCGCTAATAATGACGTCGAAATGTTTCATGTGTTCATAACGCAGTCTCATTAAAAATTCTTATTCTGTAGTAATGTGATATAGTCAATACTATGTTTATACTATGTTGGTTTTAATTTTTTCACAATATTTTTGACAGAAGAGTAATCAACAGGTTGCTTTTGCAAATTTCGAAATGTTTTTGTTTGAGTGTTTTGCTTCATTAAGTATGACAATTTAGTTTCACTAAGTATGACAATTTAGATTAAGTATTGCAATTTAGTATCTACAGTCAAACCTGTGTTAAAGACCACCTCCGAATAGAGACCAGCAGGGAGATCACCGTGCACAATTAATATATAGTCGACACACCTGTGAATAAAGACCACCTGCAAACAAAGACCACATTTGTAGCTTCCCAACAGTGGTCTTTGTTCACAGGTTTGACTGTAGTGTATTTAGATATTTTACACAGTCTTGAACAACTCATTAAGTAAACATCTTTTAGAGATACGAACTTGTTTCGGTAGTGCTTACATGATGCTACACTGTGAGCCAAGCCGTATTTATGCGCTAGTAGTATTTCAAGTCACTCAGACGATCATTAAGTTTAAACGAAATTATGTAGGTATTAAAAGCTTTGCGTTTAGCAAGACAACATATCATTGAGCATACCTCCGGTGTTGTGATGTTATACATTAAAACAGTGAAGAGAATTTAACTACAGGAAAATTCACCTTTAACACCCAAACACCAATACAATAGAATAACATGCTTGAACAATATTGTAGAGAAAAAGGGAAGTCATTTTATGATCAAAGATAGTTTCATATGTTACGACTTTAATGCCAGAAAGACATTTTAAATATTTGTATGTTTCTTTCATGATTTTTGTAACCAGAAATGGACTGAATAACAAGATCCACTTATCTTTCTAACGTTTTTATTAATTATTCATGTATTTAGAAAGTTAACAGGCACCATGTCCGCAAGGAATTAAATTATTGAATTTACACTAAAAGTCTTTCAATGTTTATAGACTTTAAAAGTCCTATTGTCTGGTACTACCAATGAACAACTTTAAACCGTCTTTAATAGTAAATGAGATTTTGCATTTGCTTTCTAAGACATGCATATGTAGAATCTATTTACAGTTATAACACTTTGATAAGTTAACATCGCATCATGTACTTCCTCCTGCTGCAAAGCTGATAGTATCTGAAAAGATAAAAAAAAATATTTAAACAAACGGTACGTATTGATCAAATGTTCATTTTTGCATGGCAACAGTATGATGGAAACGTGTGCAGTTATCAATTTTGTTCTTCTTGAAAAACAGCTTGGAATCAGTACTTTTTACTCGATTTTTCGAGGTAAAAGGGAGCAATCCTACTCGCGTCGGCGTTGGCGTCACACCTGAGTTAAGTGTTCCGTATAATGAACTAATTTCTTAGAATAAACTTTAAAACAAAATACAGGAAATATGCAATAAAACAATTTTCTCTACACGTCAATGAAATTTATGGTCTGTTTATTGGACCAAATGTCTAATCTAAAGCCACCTAATCCGACAGTGTCTTGTGTGAAAAGGGGTCATAAACCAATTAAGGGAATATACCTCTTGCGGTTTAGGGGGGTTTCTAATGTCTTTTATGTTTTAATTGTCTTTAAGTTTTAAGTACCAGTCCACTTACTGACTTAAATATGAGACATTACTTGGAATACATGTACTTGTTAACCATCATGACCCCCACATGTAGGCAACACTGTCAAGGATTTCTTTTGAAATATGGCCCTTTTCTACTTAAATTTTGGGGTTAGGTTTTGTACGTATCCACTTGTTGACTAAACCATTTGAGATATTACTCTGCAAGTTTGAATACGTAAGCAAGAGTAGGTAACTCTGTCAAAATATTTTGTTGTACTTAGAAATTCCTATTTAAAATATTGTATGCAATTGGCACTGTCATACACATAATATATCTTAAGTATTCATTCAAAACTTTTCTGTAGTGTTCAGGAATATCAAACTATTAAGTGAGATAAATCTTGACGCTCAATATTTTGCTACTTATGGCCCTTATTTACACTTTGAAAATACACAGATTCTTGTTTGCCTTTTACTGCCAAAAGTTTTGATTTTATTACCAAGCGATGGGAAATATCGCACGCGCTGTCTTATTGACAGCTTTTTTTTCAAATTTCTCCAACGAGGCCGGTTTGAGTGCTAGAAATAAACTACTTTCATGCAAGTCTGACGTTTTGCTCGTTTTTTAAGTGCCTAACTGTTTCTTTAAACACACGCTTAAGACAATTAGCCAAAGTTTCTAAACGCTAATGTCTTGTTTATTTAGAAAGTATGTAAACCTATATTAATGTGTGTGGATGTGTTTTAAATTTACAAACGAAACGGACTACTATATGATAACATGAGGAAATCTGATAAATTTTCTTCCATCAACTTTTGAACAATGCATACAGCTTTGGTCATGTTCTTTAATAATATTGGAAGAGGGTCATACGGATTTTGTTATGTCCCTACTTCCGACTTTCATCCACAGTTTGCTTCAGAGCAACATTCCTTTTAAACTACGAGGCCAGTTTCAACCAGACTTTTCACAGAAATACACCTTAGGTATACATGTTTAGGATGTTAAAACAGTTTCGTAGAAAAGTGTGTTAAAAATCGGCAACATATTGTACTTCAACAAATAGATAGAGATAAATCTCGCTGATTTACGCGTCAATGCATGTTTTATTGCAATACGCAATTAAATGATAAGTTCAAATGGTACAATAATATTTCGTCCAAAGTTGTGAAAATCAACCCAAAGAGCACCGGGTTCCACAATTAAAGTATGATTTAAACTAAATGCGTCTGATCAGTAAAGCTTAGATATTGATTAACAATTTTACAAAAAATACTTCGATTAGGAACGGTATACTTCGCAGACGAACTTTCCCGACAATATAAACAAAGAAGGATTTTGCAGACAATATACACGAAGAAAGGTTTTTGATTTTGCAGACAATATAGATTGTATAGGAAAAGGTGTTAGATCTACATATGAATTGTGACACTTTTAATTAATTTTTAGGTTTCGATTAGCAGAAGGTGCATAGTCTTACCTGTATATTGTGTATGATTTCCATACATGTTAGTGTATGGTTTTATGTGTTGTCTTTAATCTAGATGACATTCGTTATAGGTGTAAACTAAATATAGTAACTGCGATTATTTGTAATTTATTATGCTCATAGTCTTTTATAATTCTTTTATAGAATGGTCATTTGCTTGATATTATCTGTGTTTTTTTATGCATGAATTTTATAAATATGTATCATGCAAATGAATGAGACTGAAATAAACGTTAAACTATTAAACTTAATAGGCTGCTTAATTTAATTTTGATAATAATGATATATATGATAGCAAAATAAAAGCCATTTACATAGATTTTAATTAAGAAAAAATAAATGCTCCTCTGTATTTTATCGTTGAATAAAATATAGTCAGGAATTTGGATGCGTAGTAATTAAATCACGAGTGCTTAGCACGAGTGATTTAATTTTTCGCATGCAAATGACTGACTGTCTTTCATTCAACGATAAAATATAGGGAACAATTTATTATTTCGATTCTAACACGTTATTTTCTTTGAAAACAATCCCGAACTTTATTTAACGCGTAGTAGAACATCGTTGTAACCTTAAAACGCGAGATACGATTGGATGCGCTTGTTTACATACGTCACGTCGTTACGTCATTTACGGCACGTCGTCCTTGGAAAAACGTGCTGTATTTTATACAGGCTTTTTCCCTGTAAGTTTATATAGGAAAAGCAGCCACTTGTGTTAGAATTATTATTGATGTGTGATAGTTGTATGAACTACATGTTATTATTTATTAGTTAGGTCAAAAGCTATACACAGCTTATGTTTATTTATGTCGGCAAAAAGTAACTTTCAGTTGTAATATGGTGTTATAAATGAAGTTTGAAAAGGGGCTTCTTGTTCCACAGTATAATACAAAGTAATGCTGTTTAGTATGGTTCATTATGTTTTACAAATCCCATAAATTTAACTGTAACTTTTCATAGTTCTTGTACTGATATTTGAATGAATAGGGACAGATAATTCATTTGTATCATTTACCATTTACCATTACCATTAGAGATTTGGAGAAATGCATTTTACGAAAATAAATTTATTAAATAAATCCCAAAAATAAATATTATTATGAACTGTTACTTTATGCATTAGTCTTACTTGTTTGCTAGACAAAGGCATTCTTTCTGTGTTGTTAAAATCAATCAGTTTATGCATTCTACCTAGGTCCTAATATTCGGACAAATGTTATTCTTACTTGTCTGCAAAATTCAAATGAAATATGTCTGCAAAATACAGTAACAGTTTTAGTATTATGATAATGTATAATTCTTTAAAGACAGATTAAAGAGTCAGTCCATATTTTTCTTTTTTGTGTGAAATTTTTAAAATGAATTCCACAAGTAAATTTTCATATTATACACATATGGTTCACACCTCCTTAATAATGAATGCAATGAATGGGTGCAAGTAGACCATTATAGGTGATAAATGGATAACATACATAAACAATAATCATAACTAGTCATGCTAAAGAAATGACCTCAGGCTATGTTCCTTACATCTGACACTTAATTGAAGATTATTGTATTCGTATACTTCCCGTGAGTCATAGAGCTGCTTTAAGCAAATTCCGATATTCTGCTTGGTGTTCGATATTTTGATGTCTGATGTTCAAGAATTATAATAAGGAATTGAATTTAAGTGCTTATTATGAGCTGAATCTATGTAGCTAGTGTATATTGTGATCACGTGATCGAATAGGCACCATTTGACAGAGTAGGCGTTATATATTTTGACCTTGCAAGTTAAAATAAGATATGCATCAATCACCTGTGCTTTTGAGTATGTTTTTGGCCTGGGGACTGAAAGTCCCCAAGGCCTAAGTTAGTATACCACATTTCAAACCCTGCAAGAATTTTAGCCGTGCTATGTGCGAATAACAACTGTAAACATGCGCTATGCGAAAGTAGTGCAAGACAGACCAGATCAATCTTCTGTTTGAATGCCGCATATGATAAGAACATGTTACAAATAAAAATAGTACATAAAACTTCAAACGACTGCAGGAAGGTATATAGCTTACGAGCTGCATTACACATTTTTTTCTGTTTTAGAAATTAATGCGCTGTTAGCTGATTACGGAAGATAATCATATGCATATCACGGAAAAGTACGGATATTTACGGAAATTTACGAAAACGTACGAAGCTCGATATAAGAGTTTGTAGTTTGATTTTCAAATTTCCGATGTTATTTCATTGACAACTTTGTTATTTACGAACGATTACATATATATTTATCTAAAAATAAATGTCTCTAAAAAAAGATATAATTTACGTACATTCCCGAGAAGGAACTAACGTGATCAAATTCACCCGCCATTTATCGAGGACGCTGCATGTCGAGGCCCAGTGAACGGTATTCACTGATTACAACTACAAGGTAACCAAGAATCATTTTTTGTTTTCTCTGTTATACACATTGTTGACGTCCGCGTTGATATTTCGTTGCTGGTATTGATTAGTTTGTTTCATTTTTTGACCATGGGGTTGCTCTAGGTACAGCCAAATAATTATTCGATCACATCATAGATCTATGTTCGATGTATGAAAAATGCGCAGAATCGAATTAATTTGTATTAAGGCTTAAAAAACATTTTACAATGTTGACATGTTTTTCCTTATTTTCAAATTTGGACGTACTTTAATGGTATTTAATAACTTAAAACAAACTTCCTAGACCACGTCATATATTTGTTTGACCTTAGACCATTCATTCAATGCTAGAAAAATTGATTCGGAAATTTTCGCTCTAAAACACTCAGATAATCGAACTGGCGCTTAAGGTAAGATTCAACGAGAACCCATTGTAGGTACAATAGTTGATTTAATTTGAAACTGTAACCTATAACGTCCCAACTAGGCACTTAGGGCTCTAACGGCCCTTAATGATTTGTAAAAAAAAATTGTTCGCCACATTGTATTCTGTAAATGTATTGGTCTTAATAATTGACATCATGTGGTTTAGTCTCTTGCCACCATATTGCTGAGGTATATTGCTTCGGGAATAAATTAATTACATTTAAATCCATATTACTAGTAACAGGCCAGGTATATCCCTTTTACCATGTCTTTTACAATATTTAGACCCGTTATAAATTATATTTGACAGGTAAAACTGCTAACACTTAACCGTAACTGTAGACTCAGTGAAATGGTGGTAGGAGCCATGGTTAATAAATAGTTTTAGAGTGTTTCGTTTTCCTTGGTTATGGTATAAACTGGACAGTGTAAATTTAACCAAAAAATTGCTGTTGTAGAAAACCGTTTATTTAATTGGCCTGTGGACAAACAATATCCAGGTTACATAAGGGTTTAGTATTATGCTAAACACTCAATAAAAACTTTATTTTAAAACGTGCCATAAGCAAAAGGATATACAGCTAAATAACTGTTAAGGCACGGACCGATTACTGACCGAAAACAATTTTACCGGAAACAACCAAAAACAGCGATTACCAAAGTCTGTAATTCAATAGTTGTATATGTTAAGAACATTTATTACAAATGACAAGAATTACATACATTCTTCAATACGTGTAATTTTAGCAATGAAGGTTAGGTTTTAAGCATTACGGGCCGCATGTAACATATTTTTTTCTGTTTTGGAACGATTAATGCCCTGTTAGACGGTATTACGAAAAATAATAATCATGCATATCACGGACCTAAGTACGCATATTTACGGAAACGTACCAGGAAAAGTTTGACTATTATATTTTGTAGTTTGAATGTTCAAATTTTACCGATATTTTTGTTCAAGTTCTTTGACAGTTTGACACTTATCTGCTTTAGTTAGATTTACTCCAACGAGTTACATATATAATAAACACTAAAACATTAAAATCTTTTTATTTGCATATATCTTAAAAAAAGATAACATAATTAACATAAGTGTACATAGGTCCGCGAGAGGTAAGGAACTTCACGTAGTAAAAAAGGTCACCCGCTCATGTTATCCACGAACTGTATAATCAACCTGCCCCAGTGAACGGTTCCACCTGCTTACAACTACAAGGTCCAGGAATCTTTTTGCCTTGCTCGATATTCACTTGTACAGTACTGTATTTATATTTCATTGCTGGTATTGCTTTGTTTATTTCTGTTTCAAGGTCTTGTCCTTGGTACACAATAATTTTCGATCCACATCATCAGATCATATCGCTTGAAGTTGTACAAAGCGCAGATCGAATTATTTTTATTGGCTTAGACAATTTATAATGTTGACTATGTGATTATTTTTCATTTAACGTACGTTTTGTAGTAAAACAAACTTCCCTGCCACCCATATATTTTGTGAATCATTCATTCTGTGTCATATATTGAATTTCGTCCTCTGCACATTTCGACCCGCGCTTTAGGTAAGGTTCAGCGCAAAACACGTAGGTCAAAAGTTGTTTTTCGGGGAGTTAACCTATAGCCCCCAGGCCTTAAGCGCTCACAGCGCTTTGATTAGCATAATGTATGAGCAGAGAATGTAACTTTCCTTTTCTGGTTTACACGTTTTGCAAGCGGCAGGATTTTGAAATAATGAAAGAACAAATCGGATATTTAAGGCATATCAATTTTTCAATTTTAATTTTAAACAGACCTTTTAGCATGTACATGTTTAGAATTTTAAAGAAAGCTCTAACAAATACGATGTATTAAAATTGTTTTGATTTGAAATAGTAAATACGTGACTTTTTAGGCGGGTCATTTTAGTGTGGTGACTCTGATCTCTTGAAACCCGACAGAATAATAACAGGTTTTGGGTATTTGCTACAACCTAGATTTGCTACAACACCCCTACACACACTACTCAAAAGCAAACAGTCTTGCCGTTTATTTTTGCTGCTTTAGCAACAATTTTTCACTTGTATGCGCATATCCTGTTAATGATTCACTTATACTGATAAAGTAGCATTCTCAAGGGAAGTTAATCCCTGCTATCACAAAATTAAAGAATAATTAATATGATGGGCAATTAACCTTGTTATCAATAATTTTTACTATTAACTGCTGATTTGCAGCTGATATGCCTACTACAAATACGCGAGTGATAGTCTGAGTGTAAGCACTTCGTTGATAATTAATTATACAAGGTTTTGAACAGTTTATCTTCTAAGGTTTGACAATAATTTGCCGTTGACATCTAAGCACGTTGCCGTTGACCTTGAACTAATCTGACTCTCTACACATCGTCTAGAAATGACAAACATTTTTTAAAATGTTCCCTTTAGATGTTCAAAAAATACAAACCTGCCACGAAATATAGCAACATGACCTTTTGTCCCCAAACTGGATCTTAACGTCGAAACATGGGCTCTACACATTGACTTATTTTGGGATGATTGTTCAAAATCATTCGGTTCAAAAGATTTTATATGCATGCACTTTGTGTCAGAAAGACAAACAGACAGATGGACAGTCTTTAGAAAATCAGTATGTCTCTTATAGGAGGGTTGGGTTCAGTTAAAATGATAATGATTACCTTCAGAGACAGAAAACATGATAACTCGTAAAGAAAGCAACGCGTACTCCAAGGAAGTCTCTGCTTCTAAATATATAACTTACGCTACGTCTCGTTTATGCACTCGGCAGTCTATAGCCGCTTTATGCGCCAGACCACTGATGACAAAATGGTCGAGATATTTGTAGCTTGAACAGAACATGCCCATACACATAGCTAAATAATTTCGTCATGCTGGATTAAGCTTTCGTTCAGCCAATAAATGGCTTATTCCTTGTGTATAATGCTTCATTCTTCATTCTTAGCTAAACTTGGAGAAACCAGTACTTGTCTCATATAAGGAGGTTCGGTCGTGACCCCAGTTTCGAACCCGCAACATCCGGGGTGAGTGGCAGACACTTTAACATCTACACAATCGCTCCCTTCAGCGGGTCCTTGTACTGCTAATCTCTTTGCATCCTTACTTATTTAGCTTTCCTGTCACGAAGTATTATGGTGAGTTTTAAGGAGCATTGTGGACCATGGGGTTTAATTTAACAATGACTTATTACGAAAAAATTGAAAACATCCCCAAGGCACAAATTAATCTCACCATAGGCTAACAGATAATTACAAGAACATACAGGCTTTCCATAGAAATGCAACTATTGATGCATGATATGGTTAGATTTACCGAATATTCATCTAAACAGCGCATCCTGGTGTACTTATAAAACTTTATATTATGCTTTTTCCGTTGATATTTCTTTTTGCATACATGCGTGTGTTGTGAATGTAAAAGGAATAGACAAGGCATGGCGAAATAAGGGTTAGCAGCAAGAAAATATACAATAAGACAGAATCATTTTGTTCTTTACTGTATGCTAAATGAATGTTTAAGTAGAGTTGATAATGAAGAATGAAGAACTTTAATATCAGGAATTACCCATTTATTGGCTGAAAGAAAGCATAATTCAGCACGAGAAAATCATTTGATGCCAAACGACAAAGTATAATCTACATCTAATAAAAAGCTTCAAGTTCAAATACCAGAAAGCAAGATTTGTGGCAGTAATTGTCTTCCATACATTATGTAATGTTTTGTCAAGCTGTCCTATACGTTACGATAGAACAATTTCGTTTAATACCTTTGATCTATATTGGCTCATTAGTTCCATTATAGAGTACTTGGTTTTTAGGCCTCACTTATTTGTATCAAAGTGATCAAGCTAGGGTTATTTCTGTCGTCCGCCATCAATAATTTGTTCAAACTATATTTCCTAAATGAAATGGAATTTTTTATTAAAATTTACATGAGTCAACATTTCCCGTAATCGTAACGAAAAGTGTCGCTAATACATAACTTATTCCGGAAAACAATTCAGTGTAATCTCTGAATAATATGTCAATTTTGATGCAATATCTATTGAAATAAGGTGGAAAGAATGTATAAATACGTTAAAAGCTTAATGTTTTTTTTTTACATTTTGGTGGATTAAATAATGTGCTCCTATAAATTTCAATAGGCATAAAGTGGTCGTTACGTTAATTGAAAGAGCATCAATTTCGCAAAAATATCGCAATAGTTTCAACAACATCAAATCAAACTTTTGGTGACTTTCAAGGAAACTACACAAATGTATGTAGCATATCAAAAAGACCATAAGTCAGTGTGATCTATTAGACCCGACTACCATCTGGCGTCCGTCGTACGCCCGTTCGTATACAGTGTTTTTAGAACGACTTGTTCTCTGAAATCACTTCGCAAAAGTTGATGAAACTTGGCATGGATTTTCTTGCATAAAGCTCTACCAAAGTTGTCCAAAATATTCCATAATGCTGAACTTTGGTACAAAAGAGACTTTAAAATTCTTGTCCCAAACCGCAAGGTACTAAGCTTAGATATGTTGTGTGTATTACTGTCTAGTAGAATCTAACAAGTTTGCGCACACAGTCAAAATTTACCTTACCTCAGAGATCCTCTGTTAAAAGAGACTTGTGTAAGGAATAATCTCCTGTTTAATACCATAAGGCATGAAGCTTAGATATTGGTATGTAGCATCTACTAGTGGTCCTCTACCAAAAGGTTTTCAGTTTGAGTCAAAGATGACCTCGCCCAGGGTTTACTTATTATCCCCCGCTAAGGCGGAGGGATATTAGTTTCCAGTCATACCTCTAATGGTTTATGGGTATGTACGGACAGACGGATGGACAGAAATAATCTAATGATCGCTCTTTCGAATTTCCATCCGTTCACTTCCCGCACACCGCCCCCATCCCAGGGACATGGATCAAATATTTAAGAATTATTCTTTGTTCTAAAAAGGTTTGTCAGCATTTGATTATATTTGCACAAGTAATCAACATTGTTGTCTCTAATAATGGAAATTTTTGAAAAAGTGATCTTTTTTTAGAAATGAGACCCTAAAGGGTAGCATTTCTCTTCAGTATTATATGTAGTATACTGTATAATTGAACATTTAAAAACTTCTTGTCCAAAAAAAAAGTCATTGAACGGAGATTGGTATGTAGCATTTGTAAGTGGTTTTCTACAAAGATTGTTCAAATTATTATACATTTGGGATAAAAATTGAAGCCACCCCAAATTTCGCTTTTTTAAAAGAATTTATAAGGACATATTTAAACCGGCGGTTGAAAATTGGTCCATGCCAGGAGTCACTTGTTTTACAAAGAATTATGCAATAATATGCGTTAAAATCACCTTGACCGAAACCGCACGACGTAGATCCCAGATAATATGGTATTTAATATATTACTTTGCCTAGTTGTCCTCGACCAAGAGAGTTGAGTTGAAAATTTTCTTACATAGATTTTATACAGGATTTTTTTGAGAATCTCCATAATTGCAAATTCTAAGGCTTAGATATTAAGATAACAATAAAAACAATTTGTCGCTGATTTTTCCTATTCTCAATGTTCTCTAAACATGAAAGTTTCATTGCGGGCCGCTATATTTAATACGTGTTGAGTAAAAGATGCATGGAGACTTGAGCACTAGATCGAACATATTTCCTCTCTCTTCATTATAAAATTGAGGGACTTCTGAGATGAAAACTGTAGACACAGTCTATTGTTTTGGAAAAGCAAGAGTTGTCGTTTGTAATTGAGTTGTCGTTCGTTTCATAGAGGGCGCAATCTACGCTGATAAAAATAGAAAAAAGCGCTTTTCACGTTTAGGCGCAACCTACGCTGAGAAAAATGGATACATGATTGCTTTTTCCACTTACACAGCCTTTGACATTATAGAAACGAAATGCAGTCGACTGAATATTCTTCGATGGCCTTTTTAAATATATATGATATTATCTTAGCTCATTTTTCCCTTCCCTTACAAGTCTGTCTCCGTGTTGTAATGGGTAAAGACGTTAACTTAAAGTACTTTTACGAATCCATGAGTTCGAATCCCATCATCACCCATTTTTTTCAAACTTTTTTTCTGCTGTTTTAATCATCATTTTTAGCTTTTTTAACCATTTTGGAATAATCATAAAAATCTTCATTCATGTCAAATTAATACGGATAATGGTAATGAAAAATTGAGACATACCAGGAACGGTCTATAGAGCATTCCTGGACATACTGTATAAATATTATCTAATAACAGTAAAGTTTCGATACTACATGTCAGTCAATAGATGTGGTGTCGTGTCAGGATTTGCTTGTTCAACCAGAATTGGTTTCCTCGAGTTCTTTTGGGGCCATGGCTCAATATCAACCATCACCAATTTCCAAAATATTTACATGGGATTATTGTTTGTTGGCCCGCTGTGATACTTTGTATCACAGTTTTTCTTGTATATTTCTATTAGTTTACAGCCGTTGTGAGACGGTTCATATATCGATGCTCGTTATCATCAAAATTCAAAATTGTTTTTTCATTATTTATTTATAGCACATGGTAAAATCATCGCAGTTATCTTAAAGAACTTCGAATTATTGAAATTATTGAAATAATCGCGATAGCTATTGACTCCACCGGACTAATTTCTTAGCAAATGCGGCTCAAATAGCGGTAAAATACGCTGTAACTGTCCTGAACAGATGCGGACCGTGTTACTTTGAAACCCAACATTTAACGGTCGATTTACCTGAAGATTTTAGTCTCTTAAATATCTATTAATTGTTGAGAGCCTTATGTTTTTAAAACCTTTTACATAATACAACTTTACCCGTATGTTATTTGGTTCCTCCCTTAGCTTCAACACTCTGGAGTTGTCTCAATTCATAGTCTTGAATCAGTTTGCCAATAGCTCTAAGCGTTATCTGGGCATCTAGTTGTCTATCCATTATGTCAGGAAGAGTCCCCTGAAGCAACGCAAAAAGACTATTGTCTGCCTTTTCCCCTGAAAATAACAAAGGAAGATATGTAATAGTAATTCGGCTTTTTACTGTTTGAATTGTAAGCTCTTTCGGCAAACATGATGGATAAGATGGGGTATTCGAATGTTGTTAGCAAACATTTTCAAAACTCGGCTTTGTTTCATATTTTCATTGTGATAAAGCCTATATAAATATACAATATACTTAAACTGTAACAACTTTTCTTTTGCAAAAACTCTCATTAGATTTGTAAAGTTTCCAAACATTTTTCTTCAAATATCTCCTGCGGTAATTTTTGGTAGTTCTGTCGGGAAATAAAGGCGTAGCCTGAGAGCGTTCTTTCTGTTTACAGCGATCACGTTTTTTTTTTACATGCTTGTACTGGCTAAACAAGGTTGTAATACTACGGATTCGGCGAGAAAATGCGCAAATATCATTTTTTCGTCAGGGCTACAAAATAAATGAACTTCAAAATTGAAATAAGAACGCAAAATAAAGCGACCATAATGCGCCAAACTTTGCAACTTTTGTAAACGGCTGTGTGTTGCCATCTTGCAATGTCTGTTGCAAAAACTTCTGAGTTAGCCAACAGTGCGAAAACATGTTTTGGAAAACCGAAACATTGATTGCGCTTGCACTTTCAGTTATAGTTTCGATAACAAGCAAAATGCAGATTTGATCGACGGAGTTCTTTACATGAATCGTAAGAAGGCACTGAAATGTATATCTAGACATAGACAATTTGAACTTGGGTAAAACATGACAATTTGAACTGGGGTAAAATGTTTTAAGCAACTCAAGGGACTCGTCAACACGTTGTATTATATACAAATGTATTGCAAAGGAAGAGTACTCAAATGGAGATTGCTTATTATGGATCTGACACCTTAATTTCTAACGACAATGTAATAAATTTGTTTACCTGTGTTATAATCATATTCGGATCATTTAATGAATTTATTTTTTTGCATTTATAATTGTGCCTAAAAGCTGAAGATTTCATTTTTTGACATACATTTACAAATATGGCCATACAAAACAGCATAACTTTAACAAAAACTAAATAGATTTTCCACAAAATACATTATTCTATCAAATAAGCCACTTTGTATTTAAAGTATATCTGAATTAGACAACACAGTGCAATAAATAAGATATGAAATGAATAAGCTTTCGGGAAAACAGTCTGGAAATAAGGTCTTTAAAATTATTATTATTAAATCAAGTTATTTACTTTTATTAACACGTTATTGAAACTATTTGCCAGTAGAGATCTATTTGAAAATGTAATAATGGTAACACACTACTGTCACATAACTGCTTTCTTAGTGTGTATTAATCATAATACATACCATATATGACATATTTCTTTAGTTATACATAGTAAGAAAAAGCGAATATATAATAAAAAGTTAAGCGCGCTGCCACAATATTAAAACGAAAGCATTGAAACTGATAGGAACTTTCTTTTAAAATTCTACGACTAAAAGCTGTCCGCTCTCCGGTTTTGGTGAATCTTCGAACTACCTGATATTAACATGTTTTAGAATGAATATTTCCGTATAGATTCCTGTAAAGTGTTGCTGTTGCTTTGAAATTATGCGCTACCAAATAACGCTTTTGAAATGGCAGTAGTCGTGAAAGCATTCAAGAGCTTTTCTCAAAATGCTATGTTGATTTTCACTTGTGTTGTTGATTACAGTATTGACTATGACAGTTTATGTTTAGATATATCATATTGGAGAAATTTAAATTTTCCACTGGAAACTTCTTTAATAGCATGATTATAGGTAGCTATTTCAAACTAAAATCACAATGGAATGTCTGAAACTTTCTTCGAAATACCTTACAAGAAGTCCTCACAATATGTCAAATAAAGCAATGGTATTGATATTAAGCTTAACGTTTCGGAACTATTTTGATAACAGACTGAATCACATTAAAAAATCAGTAAAATATCTCGAATACTTCCGTCAAAGTATTTAAAAGAAATTTACGAAAATGTATGGAGAGAAAAAGCTACGCGGACTGTTTTTTTTAAGAAGTACTTAATATGTGGTTTTATGTGATAACATTTTAATTGTTATATTTTCATGTAGACGAAAATTACAAAAAATCTAGAAAAGAGCTATCTCCTTATATTTTTTTTCGGTAAGCCCCATGTCGCTTTCAAATCCGCTGGGATTCACGCAGTTTGTTTAAACAAAACAGTTAATATGTATATTTTGTGTATTAATTCCTCAAAACTGGACTTCTCTATACATTTTGTAGCCGTTTGTGATATAATTTGGAATACAGCTGAACAAGGTATTGCAGATGAAGAATATTAATAATGAGCGAAAGATCCACTAACCGGTTTATCAACTTCAAGTCCAGAAAAAAGTGTGCCATATATTTTAGTTTTATATAAAACTATTTCGAAAGAAATTAAAAATGTTTCGCGTATCCACAAATGTTAACAGATGTTATCCACAAATGTTTACAAAATGTTAATGCTATTATGCGAACAGCCACCACGATTCAGTTAGCGTTTCCTTGCACATTTATTAATAAAATCTGTAGGTTCTGTTTAGTTCTTTTTATCAACCTAACAAGAGAAATTTATTTATTTATTTATTTATTTATTTATTTATTTATTTATCTGTCTATTTATTTATTTAATACGTTAGACCATTCCTTTTATAAGTACAAACTTAAAGACTTACCTCTTTTTCCATACCAGTTTGCCTTTGTTGATGTGAAAAATGTCAAAAACATAAACGTCAGAATCGTTACAAAAATTCCTTTGCTGGCGAAGCTGTTAGCCATTTTCTCACAGTCAGTCAGTCAGAAAATGTTTTACCTACTGCTTGACAGCTGACAACACTGCTATTAGAGGCAGAAGAGATTGGCTGATTGTTTTATATAGTAATGGTAACTGATGTATGACAAGTCAGCTCCATGAAAGAAGCATCATGGGAACGATTGGTATTACATTACAACAAACAACTCCTACTTCAAACGGCACTATAAATGCAACAGTACTGTTGAAAAGTGTATTATGGCGTGATTGCTTTCACACAAACAATCTATATGCGTCTAGCAGACTTTTTTCTTTTCATAAAAGACAGCCATTAGTGCAATGTTTTTACGGTCTTTACTGCACATTCATTGTAGCCATTTTTATCAAAAGTTAAATTTTTAACGAATTAATGGAATACAATTGTATATTATCAAATGCAAGTCAGATATAGTGACAAACTCATTTGAATACAACTCAAGAATTTTAAGAATTTACTTTATTTTTTAGTGACAATAAGAATTTAAAATAACTTACTCAGCTGACCGATGAGATTTTTTGTAAAATTAGGGCCTGGTGCTCAATGAATCTCATTCATCAGAACACTGTAAGCTTGGTTTATTACACATACATAGCATGGTAAACTCAACTATGTTCCGTTCAGTTATGAGACAACACGACCGTAATAGCCCAATCTCTCGCACTTGAGCACATGAAGACCATAAGACTCAAGTTAGATACAGTCAGGTGATTTCTAACAATACGTACAGTTTTTCTAAAAAAAAAGTGAAAGTAAAATCAGAGATCCTGGGGCACGATCAGTTGTGAGACTAGGAAATATAAAATTGACTATATTAGTTCTACATCACAGTGCTTGTGGGACTTAAAGCTTGTGAGTTTAAACAAGAAGATTTTAAAGAATTTTCTTTTGTAGGTCTAAGTAAATCATTGACAACTTTTATTTTGCCATGGTCATGCTTTGAACGAAAATTGGTAGAATACAGTGATGCACACTTGTACCCAACTTGAATATAACGAGAACGTAGTAAAATTAATTCCCCAACCGCAATTCTTATTTAAATTTTTTTTCTATATTCCATATTTTCAAAATTTTCATAATTTAAAATCTAGCTTCCAATTGCGTCCATATACTTAAAATTGCGCCCACCATCTTTTTTAAAGATAGTTCTTGTTTTAGTTTATTTAATTGTTTGTTTGCTTGTTTGTTTCGTATAGGAAAGCACACAACCAAGACTTGATTATAACACTTTGACAGAGGATTATCCAAGATATCCGGACATTGTGGATATAAGAGCCAGTGATATATGCGACACCCAATTCATAATCGTAAGTAACTAGTCCCGTGATTTTACAAGAATTCTGTATGCGGTTTTCTCACACTACCATGCGCATGCGTGATATCAATATTATCCTGTTTTACATCATCATTTACGCGATTATTGTTCTGTCAGTAATTACTGATAATTATTTTCTGAATTTACAAAAGTCATTCACAGTATGTTCGTCAGTTTTACTTTTTTTAATTATGAAATATTTTTAAGATAATGCATCAGAATGACAAAAAATGGTAAAACTCGAAAAAAAATACGGACGCAATTTGAGTCTTTCATTTCTGTCAAATTCTTTTATTTTAGATACGTTTTGTATTGATCTATGATTTGTGTCTACATTAATATTGGGAATGATAAATATACACTTAACCACATCTGTTAGTAAATCTTTAAAAAAAACCTGCATACTCAGGTTTACAATATAATAATTCAGAAATTAAATCGCCCGCGTTTTTTTATCTTTAAATAAAGATCTTTTTTTAAATACTATGTAGAAGTTTTTAAAATTAGTTTACTGCAATATATTTGTGACCAAAATAACGCCACGTAAATCGTGTTACACTGTGGGTTGTGTGCTTCTCACATTCCGCTTTCACCCTCCACTGCTAGCTAGTCAAAACTGAGAGCTTCCATTAAATACACAGCCTCTCTATATAGTCAAGCCCTGTGCAATGCCTCACCTTGGCGTCGCACTGTAGTTGGGTATTTCGCGGCCTCAAGCTGAATTGCAATGGACTCGGAGGCAGTCTGTCCACAGGCAATGCGGTATGCAAGACCCATCAACGTGCGGACACACCCCGATGTCCATGAACATACTCCCAGCTTTGCATTTTATAATCTGACTGTCGATAGCACAGGGGTAAGGGAAACAACCCAAACGGAATATCGCTGTGGAGCCCGTATGCGCCATGGCAAACATTGCCGAGTATGCGGCAAATTCTGCATCCGAATTTATCTCGAGCCATTTCGACTGTATCCTGCTACTGGATGAAGATGGACGGGAAAGTGCAAACAATACTGCGCAAAATCTTATTACTATAAACTAAGGCACTCTAGTTATGACATAAAGGGGCGGTTGAAACTTTTTCTACTGCCCTGTGGTGATGGGGAGCGACGACAGGGCCGGTATGAATACATTCGCAGCTGCAGCTGCTAACCTGCATTCAGGTGACTCAGTACTCTGATCGTCTTCTACTGACCAAAGCCGCTGTAGGATCCGGCAATATCTTGAATGTCTTAGCAGTCCTCTTCAAGAATGCACTGCTCACGTCCCTAGACAGAGGAAGGGGCTAAAAAAGGTGTCCTTAACATTTACTGTTTTATTACACCCAGGCTAGTAAGGATCCCGCTTGAAAAAATTAAAAGCTGGCTTCACTTGCTCACGCTATGAACACGGAACGTGCAAACCCTTCTAGATTAACTCAAACCATACAGCTCCGCAGATTCGATAAACGTACTGTACTTGTTTCACTAGAGTCAGGTCGCCATTATGTTTGGGATTTCAGCTCTATAAGAAATCCGTCAAGCTTAGGAAAATCAAGTACCTGAGGTCAGGGTCGGTAAAACTTTCTTTTTGAGCTCTGCGAAGCAGTAGATTGTTTTGTTATTATGACAAAGTTTATACGCAGCTAACCTACCTAATCGACCCGCCAGCAAGAGCAAACGAGCCACATTGATATATTCTAATGCAATCCAAATGAAGCGTAGGACAAGTTTTACCAAGAACTGGACTCACTTATCTCAAGCGTCCAAGGAGGAGACAGACTAGTCACTTAGCGATTTCAATGTTCTAGTTGGAATGAAATACCAAACTTTTGAAGGTGCTCTCAGCAGCAACTGCACTGGCAGGTGCAACATCAATGGAGAACTTTTGATGCAAACCAGTGTGATACCATGCTTGTATAAGAATTTTAAATGGCTTTCAAAATTTTACCTCTTTTGTTTTTCCATAATGTAAAAAGCTACAATAGAAAAACACATTTCAGACTGAGTCGAGAATAAAACGTTTTATAATTTTGTACCTGGATGCACCCAATTTCAAAACATTCATTTAGCTGGCTTTTGAAGCCCCTCGTTCAAGCCAAGCGATAGAAAATACTCCTCGTATTGATGTCACCAACCTGGAAGTCGAATTAACCTCCTTACCAATGACCTGATTAGGAAACATGCCAGTCTACGATTTGGCCAATTCGATGTTCAAGATAGCTTTTCAAAAATGGCAATGTTTGTTAAATAGTTTGGCAAAAATAAACATTGCAATTTTCAACTCTACATGTAGTTGCGTTGTCATTTTTGGGACGGTCGATGTGGTTGTATGAAACCAAAAGTGGTTTGTCCATCTTTCGACAAACATGAAATTATATAGTGAATGCTCTGGATGACGAGAATGTATGAAACAAATAGGTTATGTTCTTCTTGTTGACATGCGATATACTTAAAGTGCGTAAATACAACACTGTATAGAGTTATTGACATTCTTGCAGTTCGTACACATCGCCAGTTTTGCTACATGCTAGGATTAGCGAGCTGTTTATATATACTGTATTTGTCAGACTAGCGTGACAAAATTTGAGACACAAGACCGTATTTTGTAAAATAATTTATATGATCTATGTCCTAATTAGATGCAGATACATTGTCCAAATTTGATTCATTAGGCTGCGTTTGCAATTGCTATAGCAGATTTTAATTGTGCTTTTAGAAGCTGAGAATTTTTGGAATTATGCTTACAATCTGTTTTTCCTAAAAGTAAGTGCACAACTCGGGAGATATGTGAATACGCTGGGCGTTAGATAAGATTTTCATCTAAGTCGTAAAAATTAAATGGTTCTTATTCTAAAGACCTTAATACAAGCCTTTATGCGTACATCAGCTCAAGCTATAACAGTTGTTGATTGCTGGTCCAGACGAAACAGGGTCCACAAGATTGACTTTCTGACACATTCCTGTCAGTAAAGTTTCATTAACCGAACTGAAGTCACGTTCGGTATGCACTTACCTCTTCCGAATTGAACTAAACATAAGCACATGTAAAATGTTTTATTATCCGAACTGAAATTACCTTTAGTATGCATTGACCAATTCCGGTTTGAAATTAACATCAGCTCAGGTAAAGTTTTATCCGATGTATTTTAAGAATTTACTTTTTATTAGCTGGCATACTCATTTAGTGTTTGTGTACCGTCTGTGCCCATGTGTTGCACGGCTAATGTAACTGAAGTTTTAAAATTATGACTGACACTAGTTTCTTCAAACTAAACTCATGCTCTTTGGTAATACATTATTATAGCGCTGTAGTATTGCAAGTTCGTTTACAAACATAAGTTTGCGAAAATTGTAAATCAGTTTTGATTTCCTTGACATTGACCTCCATCTAGTGTGTTCACATTTTAACGTCTTGGATTTGAGCAGTTAAGTCTCTTTTAATTGAGCATTTCAAA
This sequence comes from Saxidomus purpurata, assembly GCA_022818135.1. Taxonomy (NCBI): domain Eukaryota; kingdom Metazoa; phylum Mollusca; class Bivalvia; order Venerida; family Veneridae; genus Saxidomus; species Saxidomus purpurata. The sequence goes on along the minus strand of JAFMSR010000004.1, from coordinate 22,577,040 downwards.
TCCTACTTAGTAGTTAAACAGAATATCACAGAATAAATGAGTGAACATTTTCACGTCTTGGACTTTTAGTGAACATTTTCACGTCTTGGAGTGAACATTTCAGTATATCACTTCAAGTTGAACATTTCAGTATTGCTTGCCTAAACTTAATGTACACATGCCAACACAACCGTCCCACCAGTACTGTCAGCGCTTTGATTCGGTAATAAGCAAAATGTATGTTAAATGTAACTCTGCAACAGATCGCTGATTTCCATAAGCCATACATGTGTTTAATCTCAAAATTTCAAGCCTTCAATACTTTTTATAGAAAAGTTAAAATTTAATCACGTGTCATTTTAGTCAATAAATATTCATAAGCATTTTTTTTCAATAAATGTTTGATGGTATTCGAGTACATGCGCTTTAAAGTGGTATACAGAAGTGGTCAGAAGTGTACCTCTGTTAGTTCAAAATTTGCGTTATTTTAACTTTAAGGACTCTTTTGTCATGTTGTGCCTCATTATTTATTAAGTCAGTCCATTAACTGCATTGCAGCAGCTGCTGTCGAAGCTGATGTTTCATTTACTTTATTATTTTAATCTATAGCAATGACATTTACATTTTATAGGATGTACGGCCTTACATGAACCCTACACCATACACAGTGTATCCGAATACCCCAGTTCCGCAAGTGTTTAATTTATTTAGAAGTATGGGACTTCGACACCTACCAGTGGTTGATCATTTTGGTCAGGTAAGAGTATGTTTGTGTAACAAGTTATTCTGGTCCGTCTTGGCGGGAAGGTATTGTCTTTAAATGATTTATTTTTGTATTTTAATGTTATAAGTGGAAAATTATTACAAGGAGGAAGTCAGTAATACATAGAATATATGACAATATTAACTATCAACACGATGAGACTTTTACAGCCATCTTACCGCATATAAAATGTGCCGTTGTGAAATGGTAAATTTACTACAAGGCGAAACCAAGATCTCACCGTTTTCTAAACCAAATCTTTCTGTACTTTGTAAGGAGACATGTCATTCACTTATGGTGTGCTAAGAAATATTCCCGTCACTTGAATGAAAACCCTGATTTCAGCAATTTCATTCATAACTTGACCCAATTATTTTATATTACGTGATTACAACATACTTATCAAGATGAACTTCCATGGCGTGAAAATTCACTTCGAATTGATATAGTTTGACAGGAAAATGAATAAAATGTGTGTCCTGCAATGGCTTAACTGCTAAAAAGTACAAAAAGATTTTTGCGATATACAGTCAAAACTGTGTTAAAGACCACCTCCGAATAGAGACCCCCTGCGAATAAAGACCAGCAGGGAGATCACCGTGCACTATTAATATATAGTAGACACACCTGTAAATAAAGAGCACCTGCAAACAAAGACACATTTGAAGCTTCCCAACAGTGGTCTTTGTTCACAGGTTTGACTGTATGTGTTAACTGGTTAAAAGTAAAACTTTTTTACTTATATACATTGGTCGAGTATTTATGTACCATGATTTCATTAAACAAGAATCTAAAATAACAAAATATGTTTGCAATACATGTATGCCCCCGCCTTAGCCTTTAAGTTGTTTTTCAATAAAGGTCACCGTGACATTGACCTGCTGACATTAAAATTAATAGGGATCATTTTCTTGTCATGACTAACAAACCTAAAGAGTTATCTAGTTATTATATATGACACGTGTTTTGGGTTGAAGGTCAGTAAAAGTCAGTGACCTTGACCTTTAACCTGTTTACCTCAAAATCAACAAGTGTTATCTACTGGTCCTTGCCAATCTAATTACAGAGTTTGAGGACATTAGAACAACGCGTTCTCTAGTTATGTTTGTGTAAAAGATCTCCGTGACCTTGACCTTTGAACTGCTGACAATAAATAAATAGGTGATCATCTACTGGTCATGACCAACCTACCTACAAAGTATGTGGACACTAGACCAATGCATTATCCAGATAATAACCGGAAAAATCTTCGACTAGTGAGGTGGCTGTGACTTTTGACCTGTTGTCAATAAAACCAAGAGGTGTCATCTACTTGTCTTGACCAATTCATCTACCTAGTTTGAGAAACCTAGGCCACATCATTCTCTAGATATTGAATGGACAAGATTTGGCGTTCCGACCGACATACATGTAAGCTATTCAATATACCCTTTCATCTTCAATGGCGGGGGCATAACAAAACTGTATTCAAACAAAATTATGGGTTTTAGTTATTTGGTGTTGTTGTTGTTGATGTTGTTGTTGTTATATTAGCGCTTCTTACATCATAATGTCAAGTATAACATGTAAATTTCTTGTCTGGAATGTCTATGGGTAGTATGTCTCGCGCCAGAACTGTGACCACTTTTAAGATGAAGAAGACATTGATGTAGTATTTATAAGTGAACATGACTTTAAACCTGAAAATGTTAGTGTTGCTGACTCATTGCACGACAGTTTGTCGCACACTCTATCTGCAATGCGTCTGACAAACCAAAAAAATTTTCCGTGGTTAGACTTAAGGTATTAGAAGCCTAATAGTTAATGTTTCAAAGGTTGTAAGATTTACATTTACATTAACTTATCCTTTCACTGATTCAAATGCATTCGTCGAGTAGATTTAATGCTTGACTGTATTGTCGCACAGATCGTTACGTAATTAAACATAGTGTTATTGTTTGCCATTTTGCTTTATTACCTTATCTTCATTTTTAAAAACAACAATTAGATAACAATGTCTCTATTTTGTAACGATGTCGTATGTTCTTTCTTTATAGATTCAAGGGCTAATTACAAGGCACAATCTTACCCATGAGTTCCTTGATGAGCGACAGACAGAACTTAATGAAATGGAAGATTTTAATATACTTAATAGAACTAGAATATCCTAATACATGTACATCAATTCGGATGTATATCCTTATCATACAATAATAATACTCTGTCAAAGTTCGACCTATATTTAACTACAAAAAACGAACTGACAGAAATGATATGCCATATTGCATACGTGTATATGTAAAATCCACACAGTACCATTTTGGTTGCCATTTAGGACAACTTATTTTAGTTGCAAGACGGCATCCAATTTCATGCATACATTTAATGTAGTATTTTTTATGATCAGACACACGACTCGATCAAATCCAGCCTTCTGAATCACATTGCTATATTAAAAACCCCAAGTTGTCTTCAATTTTATGCTTAAAATCCCATTTAAATTTAGTGTAATAGCGCCGGTTTTGATTCGATTTGAAAGAGATTTTATCAAGGTCCGTCCAAAAGCTAAATTTTTAGCTTATGTTTTGGATGAGACCCCGGCATGTCTCCCGTCATGCCTAGAAAAGTAGAATTTTGAAGCCGAAAAGAGGAGAGATTTACCTGATTGCAATTTCCAGTCAGTTTTAGCCAAAGATTGAATTTGAATGGTTGCCAAAAAGTAGGTCAATCGCTGTGACCAATTGATATGTGAGTGCGATTGACCTAGTTTGAATGTCTGGATCGTGGGAGCCTGCCTAACTACTTTTTGGGATTTTGATAACGGGAAGTATGCATTTGAGTTTTGTAATTGAAAATCCACTTTTTAATAAATTGTTGTCTTACTTTTATTTGACTTATCATTTTGTTAGTTAAATTTATTTAAGTGGTCTAAAGGAGAGAATAAAGTGTGAATAAAGATATGATACTTAAATTATAAAATAGAATATATGTATGAAATTTTAACCTTTTCACCAACTTTGAAATTTTGAAATTGTAAAACCCTTTAAAAGAAAAAAAAACAGCCGCCGAGTGAGAGGAATTTTAAAAAATGATTTGCGTAGTCAATAGGAAGCCAGTAGTATATATAATCAAAGAACTGAAAGTGCTGGAGGATCGATTGTCTCTGAACAACACAGTCTGCACACATACATGTGTAAATATCAGGACAACATAGACTGTACACATACATGTGTCAATATCAGGACAACCCTTGCACGAGTAAAGTTATAAACTGGAGACACAGCTGTCCATAAATTTTGACCTTTCACCATTTGTGCAAACTTTACTTTTGAGATAGGAACCCATGTGCTTACATTATGTCATTCAGTGATTATGTTCAACTACCCTATGAAGTATTAATCTGTGAATCGTAACTGAGAAATGGATTTTGACAAAACTGAACTGAAAATTTATGGTTTGAACAACTTTAAATGTCATTCAAAAGTTATGGGATATGCCCATAAGGTTGATTGTATTGTGCGAATTAATTCGGATTTAACGTCGCACCCAACAGCTAAGGTCATATTGCAACTTCCGGCTTTCATGGAGGAGGAAGACCCTGGGTGCCAATTCCCTGTATCATAATTTGGGGGTCATTTAGAAACTCCGAGGGTCATAATACCCTTTAATGTAAAAAAATAAAAGGCACGACTATGTGTTAAAGAAGTTTTATTCAGTTTACTTCTGTAAAACTGAATGTGATACATCACAAAATGGTGGGTAATCAAAGGGTTGGCAAGACAACAGGTGTTTCTCTTTGGATGCTTTCCATTTTGTCACTGCATCTCAAAAGTCAAATTTGTCCACAAAGCGAATTTTTCATAAGTGCATTCAACCATAGACATTAAACTTGGATATTATTTTGCACACTTAAACCCCTATCAATAGTGACAGTCTGATCGAAATCACTACAAAATGATCATTAAAATCACTCAGAAAGACGTTTTTGTTTCCCCTATTAAGGTTCGTCGACCATCTCTTGTTGTGCGTCTACGATCTATGATGACGGTATCATAGGAATCAACACACACAAAAACGCAATGGTACAAAATGCGGGTCGATCCGAAATCAGACGACAACGACGACGCAATAGGGTCAAAATTAGACATATCCCATACCGGAAGCGTATTTTATCAACAATTTATCTTGCATTTCGAAGCGTTTTGAGAGGTTCTGAAATGTTGTTTTTGTAGTAATTTGATCATACACATTTTAATTGCGTCATAGAAGACGCTCTTTGCCAATTTTGTTGCGTCATTGACAAAATGAGTGCGTCAAAACCGCAGAAAACGCGCTCTCGCGGAAACACTGAATTTAGTGTATCCGGTGTAGCGATACGTATTTCAATGGTCTTACATTTCTCATGCCAAACCGCGTAGGAAAATAGTTCTATACAGAACAGATACCTCGTTGATTTAAGTTACAAATTTTAAGAAAAACAACAATATAACATTATGCTATTCTGTAATGTTTTGATATTATTTAGATCTGTTACTATATAATTTTTAAAACAGAGGACAGTAATATAGAACTACTTTTCGGTCGTATTCGACAAAAAATTGTGTTAAGAGTTCGGCCGTAAGGGTCTGAAGTCCTCTGTTAACTTTGGATACGATTGAATAAATTTAATCGATCCAATAAAAGTCTCCTTAGGCTAGACACAACTAAATCCACATTGCCTCTCTCTCTCTCTCTCTCTCTCTCTCTCTCTCTCTCTCTCTCTTTCCTCTCTCTCTCTCTCTCTTCGAGGCTGATTATATTTGGAATGGGTCTGGAGAATGTTTTGTCTAAGTTGTAAGTTGTCTAAATTTTTTCGCAATCGAGTACATTTAACAGGTTTAGAAACGCAAAGATTTCACCTGTTGAACATTTTTATTTGAATGATGCTATTGTTTTTATTTCTATTTAAGTCTTTTTTGCGATGATTTTGAAACTTTTTCAAGAATTCATTTTATGTTGTTTTTGTTGTGTATGAAATTTGAATAAATTTGAAACACGATAACATTGTTAAAATAAATATTTTGCCACTTTTGCGTTTCTAAACCTGTTGAGTGTATAAATAAATTAATATTAGAATGTAGCTTTTATTTTTCTTCGCCACTTTTAAAGATAAGTGAAAACAATGTGTTTTTCACTATAAATGAACATCATATGTGCTTTACATTTTGCATATACTTTTTATTGTTGTTGTTTGAAACAATATGAAACATTCCGCAAATGATCGCGTCATACTGTCTAATCGCCATCAATTTGATTTGATTTGAAGCAAATTTTATAATGGTCCGTCCATAAGAGCAAATATGTTAGCTTGAATTTGTGGACGAGACCTCGGCATGTCTCCCATCATGCCTATTACCTATCAAACGTATTTTTCTGTTTCCGAAATAGGAGAGATTTACCTGACTGCAATTTCCAGGCAGTAAAGCCAAAGATTGAATTTGATTGGTTGCTAAAGAGTATGTCAATCACGGCGACCAATGAGATCTAGAGTGTGATTGACCTAGTTAATCGCCATTAATGACACACGTTTATATACTGATATACGTTGCATACTGGGTAAAGTAGACTAGTTACTAGTCTGATAAAATTTATGTTTTTTCAATATACTATATTTCATGCACTTTTTCCAGTCTATTTTATATGATTTTGCTTTGTACACTGGGGCAGTTTCCTGAAATTGGCGCTGGATAGTAGACTGGCTCCTGAACAAAACTGATAGATATTTATTAGTAAAAACGATATTTCAGTGCCTTCACTTCAGAAAAATAAAAACGGAATATTATTACAGTTGGCTCATGGGTTTTCTCGTTGGCTGCGTACTGCAAGATCACATTTGAGGCTCCGCGGAACTATACAACCAACCCGACTATTGTAATATTCCGTTTTCATTTCAAGGGAAACTATGTCCTTATCATTAAGTGGACACGAACAATTTGTATTTGATATATCTTTTCCGACGTAATAAGTATTGAGCATGAAAAGAATATAAATGTGCATGTAGTTTGTTTTGGCCATGCCCAATTTGGTGATACTTTGCGTGCTGCAGCATCGAGTCATGATGCTTCCCATCCTTTATCTGTACTTAATAATCAAAGGACAAAGTGAATTATCTCTCCAATGAATCATGAAATGGAGTGGTAGTTGTTGTTTGCTCTTGGGTATATTTTATTGCGTACTTATGATTTACCGCTTCGTAATGTGTTGTGTATAATCAATACAATTTTCAGGTAAAAGAATTTCATTCAATTAACTGCAATAAAAATTACGATAGTTTAGACTCATAGGACTTTGGGGTATCACGGTTAAAAGCAATCAACACAATTATGACTTAATGTAATTGTCTTCTGATAATGTTTTTTCCTTTTGATAAAATGATGGAGAATGTGTTTTAGTGAAAACTATTGATAGGTCTTATTCATTACTCAAATTAATAGAGTTTTGTTTGTCTCTATAGTAAAATTAGCAGCAAAAAACTAATTAAAGACACTGTATCAGTTTTTTCTATATTGGTCAATTTCTTAAATATTGGTACATGCAAATGGTTTTCGAGGTGCAAGCCTTGGATTAATAAGTGTAACATGTTAAAGTCCATGGATCACTACTCTACTAATTAGCTCTTACATTACTGAAAAAATATCTTTACCGGCGAAATTTACCCTTATTTGTACATCCCAAGTTCATGCTTCACAAAAGCGCAGTATTTTTTCAATGATATGGTAAAGAATAAATAACGCTTTCCGACAACGCGTTGTTAGTAAAGAGCAGACACAAATATTAAAGGAAGGTATACAGAGTTCTATTACTTATCTATCAGTAAATTCATCATTCTACATTATATGAGTATTTAAAGTGAAAATGGGATTTTATCTTAGAGCTTCGGTGAAAATGCAATGAGTTGGTAAATGAGGTTACTTTATGTGTGCTGGGAGGTATGGAAAAAAACTGATGTCGGTTTAAAATTATCGGCTGAAGTCTTATTAATACGGTGTTGTCATTCGGATAAAACATTAAACGCTACTTTGTGTTATACAAAATGTTGTTATTATCTAATGCCCCTATGGAGCCTATATAATATGAAATAAAGAAATTGAAAATGGAAAAAAATCCGATTTCTACTTCTAAAATACTGAAATGTTCAGTTATTCTGCACAATGCTTTGCTATTTCACAGTGTTTTAGCGTTTAAAGATGTCCGTCGTTTGTCCGTTGCATGTCTCGTTTGTCTGTCCACAGAGGTCACATTTTGAGTCAAATCATTGTGAAAATTGGTCATATTGTTTGTCTTGATGACATGGTCTCTAGGTCAATTTAGAAACTGGGTCACATGAGGCCAAAAACTAAGTAACCAGGTCAAATCATCAAAAAATATGAACACTCTGACGTTTGTTTGTTTACTTTTCACCACTTGAAGAAAGTGAAGATTTAGCTGTTTTTTTCAAGTTGTATGTTAATTTTCTTTAAGGTAAATTCTAAATTGGGTAGGATCTGTCTTTTAGAGGTAAAATCTTACTACATGTCACTTTACATTCAAAAAACGTTTTATTTTCAGTTTGTTTACTGGCGGAATTCAGCGGATTCCATTTCTTCACTTTTCTTGTTTGCATATAGATATAGGAGCATTTAAGGGAAGTGCAGTTAACTGGTAGGGGACTATGTATTACATTGTAATACGCCATTAATTTGTGCTACACTCTAGCATTCACATTTCTGAAGTAATCGTATTCAAACTTGGATGCAATGTATATATTGTACTCAGGTCTGCAGTATAGGAGCACCATTGCCCTCTTGTAACCATTTCAGATGTGTATACATACGAGAATTGTTAATCATATTGTAGAACGGACATATCCAATGCCTTCAGCACTTTGATTATTAACCCCAGCAGCGTCGCGGGAGGGGGGATAATAGGAATGGTCTACCGGTACCTCCATGCGTCCGTAACATTTCCTTTCCGCTCCATGTCTCCTTAACCCCTCAAAAGATTTTGATGAAACTAAGGTTAGATTTTGACTTCATCAAGATGGTGCGCAGAATCCATGAGCCGGCCACGCTGGCTAAATGTCAAGGTCACAACATAAGGTCAAAAGCTTTAGTTTTGAAATTCGTGTTCGCTCAATATTTCCTTAACCCCTTTGAAGATTTTGATGAAACTCAGATCAAATGTTCACCTCATCAAGACGGAGTGCAGAGTTCATGAACCGGTCACGCTGGCTAAATGTCAAGGTCACAACATAAGGTCAAAGTCTTTAGTTTTGAAATTCGTGTTCGCTCCATATTCCATAACCCCTTGAAAGATGTTGATGAAACTTAGGTCAAACGCTCACCATTTCAAGACGATGAGCAAGAACCCATGATCTGATGTTGGGTCATGATCAAGGTTACAACTTACGGTCAAAGTTTAGTCATTAATTTCCTGTCCATTCTATATCTCCTTAACCATTTTAACGAGTTCGATGAAACTATGGTCAACTATTTACCTCATTAAGTTAATATGCAGAACCCATGATCTGACCACAACGCCCCAAAGCAAAAATCACAACAAAAAAAAAAAAAAAACACCCCGCCCCCCCAAACCCCCGGGGGTAAATTAAACCCCCCCCAAAAAAACCCCCCCCACCCTTCTTTCCCCCCCTTCCCCCCCCCCCCCCCCCCCAACCCCCAAAACAAAAAAAACCAAAAAAAAACCCCAAACCCCCCCCCCCCCCCCCCCCCCCCCCCCCCCAGCCGGGTTTTTCCCCCCCCCCCCCTATACATGATCTGACCACATTCTAATAAAGCGGCGCAAGGCAAATTTTGTTACCAAACAAGACCTTGAAACAAAAACAAAGCTCCAAGAACGTCTGTCAGTGTACCCAAATTTCTGGTTCCTTTAGTTATCAGAAACCGTTCAGGGCCGACGAAGCGTCCTTCTCGGGAATGTAATAAAAATTTTTTTTTTTTTAAAAACAATTTTTAAATATAATCGTTCGTAAAAAAAATTGAGACTGTCCGCTCACAAAGACGTGTTACCGTAATAGCAACATCCCTTACTTCAAACAGAAAATTTTTAAAACCCCCCTTAAACATTTTCCCCTCCCCCCGTTTTTTTTTTTTTTTTTTTTTTTTTTTTTTTTTATAATTTTTTAAATATTTTCAACACACCAACAAAATTTTCCGGTCTTTTCTTTGAATACTTGAATAGATCAGTAACGTTATTTGCTTTTGAGAAATCCACGCTGTGCACCTCTGAGAGAAAACTAGACTCAGTAACTGTAATTCCTTCAATGTTCCTATTTGCGGCGGGGGATATAACTGTCTTTCAGACTGCCTAACCTTGTTTCTATAAAGTTTCAGTGGGAATTAAATTACTGATTATTGTATGTCGTGCATTTAGATCAAATAAATTGAAAGAGAGGAAAAAATGTTGAAACATCAACTTGTGTCGTTTTATGTCAGTTAATAATTGAATTGGAAAACGTAAATCAATCGGATTTGACCGAAGGCCGCCACAGCACCGTGGCTCGGCATTCACTAGCCATTCAGTTGCGACATTCAGTGCGAAATCATAAACATTATACTAAATGTAGGATTTGCACTGGTCTTAGTTTTTTTGTCTTCATTTAACACCAAATCATATAGGTCCTGGCCAATCTTCGCTTAGCACATATTCCCATTTATGGATAGTGAACAGCAATTTTCGAAACAATGAAGAAATCAATATTTCTAATTGGTGTATTCATATTATGTCAGAACATAATATGTATAAGATATACAGATACACTTGTTTAATCCTTTAATTTAGGATGATGACATAATGGACTGACGGTGTACATAAAATATACATACATGTACATGTATATGGGTAAAGTATCCTGTACTGCCGGTAGTCATTATTGTTAGGAAGTCATGAACATCCGAAATGCAAAAGTGTATTTCAAATAATTATGATCTCATAAATAATTTATAGTGGGCACACTTAGACTTGACTTAATCACAATTGGGAAGAAAATGTGTAAGCGGACGGTTAGAGCTCAGTCTAGAGGGCATTTGGTCTGTAAGCTGTGTAAGCGACTGGTCTTGGGTTCGCCCGGTCAGTGTGCATACTTTTTTCATCCTGTGCCATTTGGCGCCTTCTTACTGCATAAAGATAAAACTTAACAGATTTTTTACAATGAAATATAGCTACCCATCTCGTTCATATACTCAAAATCGCGCCGGTCATTTTTTGGGACGGTTGTCGAAAGACAGCCGATCCAGAGTGAATAAATTCACAGACCTACAAATTGATTGATGATTAAGGCGTTACTATGTTCCTAAAAACACAAGCAACTCCGCTGAAAGAAATAGTTCGAAGCGGAGTGATATCTATAGTTTATTTGCCAATCCCCAATGAAATCGCAAGTTCGCAGAAATGCAGTAAGTTACCGATAAAAAATTACATGCCACAAATATGTTCTATTTTCTGCTTCAGACTGCATATATTTTACATAAACTAGACCTATCACTAAATGTGATTAATACGCCCGAAAGACTGCTTTATAAACTGGGGAAATTCGCAATAACAGAATACCTTGCAAGGAAAACTAAAAAAGATATTGTTCTTGTCAATAACTCTGTAATTTATCAAGATAGAGTTATGGTTCTTGTACACTGCACTTCCTCTCTCTGTGCTTGATTATTGTATGAAGTTGTTTGAATTCCAACCATAAGTTTTCGAATTATGCCCCGGACAAGGAAAAGTAACAAAAGGCAATAACTCTGTAATGACTCAAGATAGAGTTATGGTTCTTGTACACTGCACTTGCTCTCATTGTGCTTGACCATTGTATGAAATTGTATTGAATTCCAACCAGTAGTTTTCAAGTTATGCTACGGACAAGGAAAAGTAACAAAGGGCAATAACTCTGTAATTATTCAAGATAGAGTTATGGTTTTTGTACACTGTGCACTTCCCCTTATTGTGCTTGACCATTGTATGAAATTGTATTGAATTCCAACCAGTAGTTTTCAAGTTATGCTCCGAACAAATAAAAGTAACAAAGGACAATTACTCTGCAATGAATCATGGTCGAGTTATAATTCTTGTGCACTGTACTTCCTCTCAATGTGCTTGACCATTGTATGAAGTTGTATTGAATTCTAACCAGCAGTTTTCAAGTTATGCTCCGGACAAGGAAAATGCAACGGACCGACCACCCGCCCGCCCGAACGACCGCCGAAATCAAACATAAAAGAAATTGGTCTTAAGTTTAGTTCAGTACCTGAAATAAAATCGGACACCACGTTTTCTATGACGTCACTATTTCTTTATATGAACGCCGAGGACTTGTTTTCCTTTTTAGTTCTGGATATTTTTAAACACAATACTGAGAAAGATTCTCAATAACTTTCATTATTTTATTAGACTTGTTTAATGATAAAGTTACCCTCAGAAAGGATATTGTTTCACTTTTTTTATGATGAAAGATGGCGGGAAAAAAACGGAAACAAAGTAAACCGGAATAGATACATGCGCGTGAGTAATTCGGATATTTCTGATTGCACCGGTACAACATTTACACCGGTAAAACGTGATATGGCCAGTCATAAAGGATGACAAATATTAGAAATGATAACTGTCAACTTTCAGTGAAAATACAAGTCAAAAAATAAATTAGTGAAATAAAGGTACTCGAATATACAGACTTGTATGAAAAAAGTATGTTCTTTAAGTTGACATGTGATACACCAAAAGTACGTAAATAAAATACTGTAAGGAGTTAGAAAAACGGAGATATGTGCATACGCTGGACGCAAGATACGATTTCCATCTAAGTCCTAAAAATAAATAGTTATTTTGCTAAAGCCCTATAACAAGCCTTTATGCGTACATCAACCGAAGCTATAACAGTTATGGATTGCTAGTTAGTACCAGATGAAATATGACATTCTGACAAGTTCCTGTTGGTACATTTTTATTAACCGAACAGAAGTCACTTTTGGTATGCACTAACCACTTCCGGTTTGAAATAAACATCAGCCCAGGTCATTTTTCTGAACATTTCCACGTCTTTGAGTTGAACATTTCAGTATTTCACCTTGAGTTGAACATTTCAGTATTGCTTACCTAAACTTAATTTACACATGCTAACACAACCGTCCCATCAGTTCTTTCAGTACTTTGATTTAAAGAAATTTATTGTTAAAATCTGGGGTCTGTTACACTATTCATCAAAATATGTACGTGTAATATCGATTTTGCATGCAAACATTTTATGTTAACTTTTTGCGTATTTTAGGGGAATATAATGTTTAACTTCATCCTCGTTTGCTTCTCATACTTATTTATTGCAGTTAAAACAATTGCACCTGCTCAAATGGATTCATAAGAACAAATAATCTGGATGATTTTCATTATCAATACAGTCTGTTATACTTCTTTTAATACTTGCTAAGCCCAAATAATACAATATTTTATCTAAATGCAATTGTGATTGGAAGCTCTTGGTCAAGAGTGTGACTTAGGTGGTTCTACAGATCAATGGGGGTGTAACTGCTCAACGAATTTTTTGGTATGCGGACCGGGCTTAAATGTTATACAGTAAGTCTATGGAAATAGATTTAGTGTTGTCATACCGGATAGAGCTGTGTTTGACTGTAAGGGGAAGTAACCGCTGCGGGGGGTTAAAGCGGAAGTAGCGTGTTTATATTGTCAACAGCTGGTCGGAACAGAATGGACCATTTAAAAGACGGGTGGTTTACTGAAATAAATGAGTTATGGCCGGGGCAAGCGATGTCATTACAGGTCGAAGAAGTTCTTTTTCATGGAAAGTCGAAATACCAGGATGTGATAGTGTTTAAAAGGTATTTTCATGAAAAATGTCTTGGAACAACCCTCTTAAATTTTGAGCAAAACTTTAAAAAAAGATACAAATGACACTTTCACAAATATTTTCCTGCTATTTACTTCTTAGAAATGGTATTAATTCAGTTTGGCACCATTCAGTTTTACCAAAATTCAGTCCTTTAGCCTAAAACAGTGGTCAATCCATTAGCAATTTCTGATCTAAGGTTACAAGCCTATTTAAAGCGGTATGACTAAATACCGAACATGACTCATGTTCGCGAACATGAGGGGTAAATACCGAACATGAGTTATAATTTTTTTTATTGAAGTTTAATACACTATAATATTTTATTAAAAGAAAAACAATGCCAACGTTCCCATGTATGAAACATGAAAAGTATTATAGAAAGTACAAGTATTTTGTTTAATCCAATTATCCTTTGCAACTGTTAGCGCTAATTGGATTATAACACCTTTCTTAATCAGGAACTTGTCCCGCGTGCCGGGGTCTTTAAAGAAGACCGAACATTTTTTCACCTTCTTGATTGAGAAACAAATGACATGATGGTATACTTTGATTAGAAATAGTTCAGAACGGAATAGCGTTTGGTGCTGTTTTTGCAGGTATTGGTATATTTTATAATTAAAGAATAAATTGCAGTTGCTAATTTAAAAGGTTATGTTGACTTCTGTTTATTACTTGATACTTGATACTTTTTGTTGATTTTAATACCTCATGTTCGCTGTTGAAAATTGGTTCACGAACATGACCGAATTAATATGCTTCTTGAATTTATATAAATTAAAGCTTTAATGTGCGTGAATATAATATATTTTTGGAATGCGCATGTATATTTGCATTTATAATCAATTTTAAGAAAAATATTTTCATGATTTACTACAGTAAATTAATAAACACTCATGTTCGGTATGTTCCATTCATGTTCACGAACATGAGTCAGGCAAAGCCTTTTGCAATTATATGAATTAAAAGTTTTAATGTGCTTGCATATAATATCTTTTTGGTATGCGCATGTATATTTGTATTTATAATCAATTTCATGAAAAATATTTTAATAATTTACTACATAGAGGATATTTGTTTGTTTTAGTGAAATATTGATTTTATTTCACAAATGAACACCAAACAATGATATTTTCACGAGTGGCGTAGCCACGAGTGAAATGTCATTTGTTTGATGTTCACGAGTGAAATAAAATCAATATTTCACTGAAACAAACAATTTTTCTTTTTATTTTATGTTTTTTTGCAAAATATTCAGTAAAATTTGGAATTATAGCATTTCTTATTCCCTATGGAGAACCTCAGAATGATTACTACCATCATTACTGAAAACGCAACAAAAGTAGTTCAAAATATTTTGATAATTTCAGATAAAAGTATTTAAGAAGTCATATCTATCTTTATCATACAATGAAAAGGAAACATCAATTCATTACATATTATGTTATGTTATATTGGCTTCAATTGATTTTTTTTATTAGATAAGTCTGCACTTCGTCACGCCATGAATCGTGGAGTAATACTCAATCAGTTGTTCATTCATTAAAAAATGCTCGGTCCAGGGCTGACCTAAGTGCAAAATTTGTCACAATTTCATGCATTTGTGAATAATGAGCGACTGTAGAGGTAGTTTTCCACTTTTTATAGGTGACTTATAGGTTTCAGACTATGATCATACAAGTATTTAGACAATACTGTGAAAATTGGATGGTGGTGAAAAAAAATGAAAATCAACTTTTTCTCAAATTTTGATTCAAAATTGCTATAGATGGATAGAAAATGATCTAACTAAGAAAATGAATACCAACAACCCTATGTTTATATCAAAAATAAAAAAATACAGCCATTTTTCGATTTTATTTAATGTTCTATCACCGATAAATGAGGGGAAATATGTATCTCATAGGTGAGAAATTGGATAAAGCTAAGTATTTTAACGTAATTAATCACTCACTGTCATTCATGTGTATGATACTTTTGTATGGCGGACGAGCTGGAGTTTCTGGGTGTGAAATTATGGGACTTTTGTTTAGAATGTGGTTAAAAAGTAGTTCGGCAAAAACAGTGAAAATAAAAATGATATTTTCACTGCTTTGAAACAGTGAAATACCAATTTTATTTCACCGATATATTTCAGTATTTCACTGAAAAGCATAAAATAAAGTAAATTAATAAACACTCATGTTCGGTATTTTCCATTCATGTTCACGAGCATGAGTCGCATATAATATCTTTTTGGTATGCGCATGTATATTTGTATTTATAATCAATTTCATGAAAAATATAGAGGATAATTGTTGGTTTCGGTGTAAGATCACGTTATAATTTCACCGAGTGGGCACCAAAAGTGATATTTTCACGAGTGGCGCAGCCACGAGTGAAAATAACAATTTTTGGTGTTCACGAGTGAAATTAACGTGATATTACACCGATACCAACAATTTTTCTCTTTATTTTATGGTTAAAACTCTACTTTTATTGAGTTTGTTTCTACAAAATATCGAAAATCGCGGGAAACGTCACCAGAAACATAGCGCAAATGACGTCATTTAAACGACGTCATCGTCGCATGGTTTCCAGCATTAATTACGCTCGGTATACTTTTTGACGTAAATCCGGGTTAAAGATTGCAAAAACAGTGAAAAATAAAAATGGTAATCCACTGTTTCAAAACTGTGGATTATCACTTTTATTTCACTGAGAAAAGTCTATAATTCACTGGAAAACATAAAATAAATTTTAATAATTTACTACTGTAACAGTAAATTAATAAACACTCATGTTCGGTATTTTCCATTCATGTTCACGAGCATGAGTCGGGACACGCGTTTTGATTTTGTATGAAGTAAAGGCTTTAATGTGCTTGCATATAATATCTTTTTGGTGTGCACACGTATTTTTGTATTAATAATCTATTTTAAGAATAAAAATTTAATGTTTTTCTACAATAAATTAATAAACACTCATGTTCGGTATTTTCCATTCATATCAGGACACGCGTTTTGAAATTGTATGAATTAAAAGTTTTAATGTCCTTGAATATAATTTCTTTTTGGTGTGCACACGTATTTTAGTGTTTCTAATCAATTTTAACATTAAAAACATAATATTTCACTTCAATAAAAAAATTATAACTCATGTTCGGTATTTACCACTCATGTTCGCGAACATGACTCATGTTCGGTGTTTAGTCATACCCTATTTAAAGTGCTGCAGGTTGTTTCACTTCAATTTCCGACCTTCACTTCAATTTCCGACCTAGATCATAAATAAATAATGAGAAAAACAAAAATTAGACACTAAAGACAATGATCCAGAAAATTGTTACGTGAACATTTTTTATGCACCCATAGATGGGCATATTAAAACCACTGTTGGGCGGTCCGTCCGTCTGTACCTCTGTACCTGTGTCAGTCCTTACATTTTTATATGTCTGGGCGGTAACTTCATCATGCATTGAAGGATTTTAATATAACTTGGCTAAAATGTTCAGCACATTTGATGTGTCGCGTGCAAGACCCACGGTCCTACCTCAGAGTTCAAGGTAACACTTGGAGTTTAAAGGTAATGGAATATGCACACATTCGTGTCCGGACTGTAACTTTGTCATGCATGTTTGTCTTGATGATCTCTCTGCCAAATTCAAAACTGTCTTTTGGGTTCAAAAAATAGGTCACCAGCTCAAATAATATAAAAACTTTATAACACTCTATAGAGGCAACATGCATTTGACTTCCAATAATCATTAAAATTTGGTCATATATGGTGGAAAACAAGGTCACTAATAGAAAAACCTTCGGAATGTTTTCCTTGATTATTTCTAGGCCAGGTTTAAAACTTGATCACATTTGATCAGTCAAATCAAAGAAAAACCTTATGAACACTCCAGAATTCACATTTCGTATCCAATTATCTTGAAGATTAGTCGGAATGTTTGTTTTGACAGACTTTAGGTCAAGTTTGAAACTAAGTCACATGTGGTCAAGGTGAAAGTCATCTTGTCCATGCTTCTCTTGCAAAACACCTTGCTGGATTTATATCTAGAGTTATAGGAGAAACTTTTTAATAGCTTCCAATGTGTTCCTATAACAATCACAAACAATCAAAGCAACCTCTGACTTCCTTAGCCACTGCCAACTCATAGCAACCAGTAACGGTCAAAAGCTATACATAGCTTATGTTTTTTTCTGTGTTATCATGGTTATTATATGACTTACCGACAATAAATAAACTTTGTATTGTATTGTATTGCGTCTTTCCCTACCAACCAGTGGCTTCATTAGCAGCCAGTGACTTTCCCCACGAACCAGTGGCCTAAGTAAGGGCACTGGTACTCAGATGAGCCACATAGGGTCATCATGGCCCTCTGTTTTTAAAGCCAGATGAAAATAAGTTATTGGATAAATAAGGCCATGTGAAAATGTGTTATGTTTTGAATTATTTGTAATTCATGACACATACCTATCGTATATTAGGGCTTTATCGTTGGTACCGGATTCCCATATGACCAACGCCCCCAGGAGAGGTTAGTTATTTTAGGTTTCAGAGGAAAGTGCAATATACAGAAAGGGTCCCGATTCCAGAGACACCCCTGGTTTCTTAAACATGCCAGGTGTATAGCACCCATACATGGGACCTCAGTTTTAATCTCATCCGAAAGACTGTTGGGCCAAAAGAAAAAAATAGCTTGTTTCTGCTAACCCGACCGACCCTATTTTTTGCAATGAAAACTGTGTTCCAAAGATTAAAAAAGATACTTATACAATGTTTCAATTGAAAACAGCAGTATTTAAATACTTATTATTTACATGTATTTTAACACTTATGCTGCTAATTTATGTTCCTGACACCAGTATTTTTATATAAAATTTTGTTGTGTGAAATTTTTATGTTTTCTCTTTATATTTGGCAAAAGAATAAAGTCATTAACATACTTTATAGTTTTGGTTCTTTATTACATTGTCAAACATTATATTTTATACATTGTCTAGAAATTCCCCTTTCTCCTCAGGCTGAAAAAAAACCCCACTGAACAGACAATTTATAAAAAAGGGTCAATGTTATTTACAATTCATATATCTAGATGGCTTAATCAAACATCGTTAAAGTAGATTTCCTAAATATTTGCATCCAGCTTCAAAAAAAAAAAAAAAAAAAAATACCTACCTACCTACCCTATTTTTTTCTGGGCCGTTTGCAGAAACAAGTTATTTTTTTTCTTTTGCGTTAGTAATTTTAGTTGGTCAGCCCCGGGAATTGAACCCTCTACCCCCAGATTGCAAGTCCTGTGCTCTACCGATTGAGCTAACCGGGCTGACTACACACATACCTGTC